>JABXJD010000348.1:0-485000 GCA_013375575.1 Percina caprodes
TATTCATTTGTTATCTTGCTATAACAAAGTTGTTTTTCTTGAGATAATTAATTAATTAATAATGTGTTTGTCTTAGAATTAAACTAATGCTTTGCCACGAACGGCTTCCGTACAAAGCATTATTTAATTGCGTTTCGCATCACATTGCTAAGTTAACGTTAGCCTACGTTGCCTTAGCAGAAGCAGCCAGAGGTTGTCAGCCTCCCATCTGTGTACAAATTGGTCGCATAACTTACCGGTAGGCTACAGCTACAGCCAATGGCGCTACAGAGAAGCCGTTCGTGGCACCGCATTAGTATGAATTTTAACACTTTTTTCAGTGTCACTTTTTGACGTTTGACACTACGTAACACTAACTTATTAACTTTAGTGTTACAGTACACAATTTTTTTTTCAATTGCTATAAAATTTAAAAAGATACTCCAGAATTAAGTAGAGATTTGTACTTGCCAAAGAGTTTTGTTTGGAATCAATCATGTTATTATGGGTAATTAGAAAGAACACTGATATAGGAAAAACAGGTCCATTTTACCCAAGGACAACATGAGGGTTAATCAAGTTGTTATCATGAGATAACAGTGCTTAAAAAGAAATTTAAAATCCATGGCTTCTTTCGGCTTCCGTAGTTCAGACACTACAATCAAAAACCTTAATCATAGAAAAAAATTGTTTAGCTAAAATGTGCTTACCTCTCATGCCTTGTGTCTCTCTTCTGTAGAGGATGAGTATAATGGATGGCGTTTCAAAATTATGTGGTCACATGACCAATTTATTCTATGGGTTTCAGAAACAAGGGTGGATCTACTTCCCCCTGGCATACAAGGGGTAAGCCTCTCCTTTCTAAGCATAGCTCCCATCCCATTTTATGCTACGATGCCATCACCTGCAGTTAGCACTGACTGCCATTCATTTTGGCGCCACTTTGACAGTGAATAACTTTACAACTTAAGCGTTTCAAGACTCTATTTGCCTGCTGTTTATACTAAAGAAACACGACAATGTATAAAAGGCTCCATTCCCTTATACCTCACGTTATGGCTCCGTAGCAGACGTTTTTGTAAAATAGGCTAACAATTGTGTCATAACCACACGACTTGCTGTCGCATCGTCGACAAATTACCGTATTGTCAGGAGAAGCTCAGACAGTTTGGACTTACATCAGCTGTTTAGGTTTAATTACTAATGTTAACTAGCATGTTAGTTAGCATTAAACAACCTGTGCCTATGTTATCTCCTAACATATACCTAAGCTGTCCATCTCTGCTGATTGAGAATGATTGAGATTTCTCTTGGCACAGCTACCAGAAGACTTACAACTTTCAGACAAGTTGCCCAGGTCACATCTACGTCGTCAAGCTCAGTTGGAGGCTGCGCAGTAATGCTCAGCCATCACCGGATAAGTGCTTCTATTTACCGTCACTGGTCTCCATCCAGAACAACAGGATCTGTTGGTCCATTTCCTTTAACTGTCTATGGGCATATATCACCCCACTCCTCAATGTAAAAAACTGTACATTAGTCAAAGAGGTGGCTGATCAGAAAATGTTGTTTCTGAAGGGCGACAAGAAAAACACTGATGTTAACAATGCTACAAACAACTGCTCTATAAAGGCAAGGTAATGGAGGAGGGCTACATTCTTCCCTATCATGAATGTATTAGTTACTCAATTTGATGTCTCAAGTGAGGTAGAACTTCATCCTACGTCATCCTTCATCCTTCGTCTTAACATTCCTAACCGAGACAGTTGATTATCATAATCAGAGCACACTGACATTTATATTTACATCCTCATAATATAAGCTAGCACCGCCAGACTGGATGCTAATTATACAACAAATAAGTTATAGTAAATCAGTGTTAAATTGACTGAGAGAAAATTATTCATTCAAGAAGATGTATACTTCAGTCAGGTAGGAGAGTTAGGCTTTGCAAGAAGCAAAAAGTAAAAGGTTTAAAATACACAAAAATAAGTTTTTTATAATTACACACAGCTAATGTTTTTCTATTTTATCTATACTATTAAATTCATTGTTCAGCCCCATGTCTTGTAAATATGTCTTAAAGGATGTAAGTGCAAATGCTTTTGCATTGTTGCTGATTTAAAATGAACCGTCACACTCCATGGATGACGGGAGTGACACACCCACACATCATATGAACATGGCTTGATTATATGGCGAGCAGAATTTAGTCCTGTCAGATGTTCATATCAATAATAACTCACACATGTACATCAATGCGCACGCAAGCATGCAAAAATCCATTTGTCACTATGGGAGTTTATATTTCATGCAGCCATACATAAAGCTGAAAGCCAGACTTTATTGCAGATACTGGAGAAGCTTTTCCTCGCTCAAACAGACACACAAACACACACTTGCTCAGGTATTAGGTTGTATTTACTGTAGAGCAGCCAGCCAGTGTAATTCAAGTAGAATGTCCATTAGAGCAGAGAGCAGATCTTTTCACAGTATAAGTCATTGTAATTAACTCCAGCAGAAGTCCCTGCAGTCACATTCATCAACGCACTGAACAGCATTTCAACTCCGAGACAAAGTGGTGCTGTAAAACCAGTATGCTTTTGCAAGGAATGATTTCTTGAATTTTAAGTGCAATCTACAATCTAATTAAATGAGGTAAGAACATCGCTGTGTGGTATATAACAGTAACAACAGTTTGACACTCTGATCTGAAGCCTCAGCGGCACTGCTGTGTGCATTTTACCATTACCATTAAAAACCAAATTACTATTATTTAGAGGGCTGCATGGTTTTAATGATTTGAAATTATGTCTACTACATACAATGGGACAACAGCTGGGCTGTAGAAAAGATATTGTCTCTGCATCAGCATTTTGGTATGGCATAATCTATTAATAACAATAATAATAAATTGAATTTGTATAGCACTTTTCAAGGACCCAAAGTAGCTTTTCAAGGACCCAGAGTCTGAAAAACAATGGTGAGAGACTCAGCGGTGCAGATCTCTTGGGGGATGGAGTTCCAGAGCCTGGGAGCTGCCCTGGAGAAGGCTCAGTCCCCGGAACTGCGGAGTTGGGACTTGGGATGGAGAAAAGACAAGGTGGATCTGAGGGACCGTGAGGGTTGGTAGGGGGAGAGGAGGTCAGTAAGGTATGAGGGGACCAGATGGTGGAGGGCTTTGTAGGTGAGGACCAAGATTTTGTAGGTGATCCGGTGGGAGATGGGAAGCCAGTGGAGTTGTTTGAGGACTGGAGTGATATGGTGCCAGGATTTGGAGCGGGTGATGAGGCGGGCGGCTGCGTTCTTGACCAGTTGGAGTCGGTTGATGTCGGTAGAGCTGATGCTGAGGAGAAGTGAGTTGCAGTAGTCCAGTCGGGAGGAGATGAAGGCGTGAATGAGTCTTTCAGCAGCGGGGGGCGCAAGAGAGGGTCCAAGTTTGGCGACGTTGCGGAGCTGAAATGGCGCCGCCAATGCTGAGAGTGAGGTTATTGATTTTGCGTGGACATGACAGCTCACCAAAAGTGTCCAATCACATCTTAGAAAGTGGGAATAAGAAGAAAATCACAATGTGCATATCATCTTCCTAGCTAGCTAGCTAACCCGCTACATTCATTAAAGGTCCCATATCATGCTCATTTTTAGGTTCATTCTTGTATTTTGGGTTGCTACTAGAACATATATTTAAATGGTTTAAAAAAAAGGTAAAAAAAAAACAGGTTATTTTTTCTCATACTGTCTGTCTGAATATACCTGTTCTCCCTCTGTCAGAAACGCTCGTATTAGCGCCTGTCTCTTTAAGTCCCCCTCCTGATAAAATCCTAGCTGCTCTGATTGTTCAGCGTTTTGGTCTTTTGCATCTGCGCCCTCTGAGTCTCTGCACCGTCATTGCAGCTCGGGAATGACGGTAATGCTACTGTAGCTGCACTTTTCAAGATTTGTCAAGATTTATTGAAGAATGTGGACATACAGTAGGAACCAACATCTTTGGTGCATCAGTCTACGTTCTAAACAAGCCGGGGGTTAATAAAGGAAAACAAAAAAAAAAAAAAAAAAACACCTCTTACAAATATTTTGTAAAGCTTACACAGTTCATATTATCTAACAGCTTTTTTGTTTGTACAGGTAGAAATGGAAACAATGTATTGTTTAATATTAGCCAGCTCCAAAAAGCTTGGCTTCTTTTTCAAAAACTTTAACTTATGTAAATAAAATTTGGTTAAAATTATTATTACATTTATTGTGTAATACTCTGAATAAAGTGTTCTATCATATTGTGTGAATCCAAACAATACATTTTCCCAATGTAATGTAAATTGAGGGTAAATATGAACAGCAATAAAATGTGATAATCTGCTCCACAGTTTCTTGGTATATAGTCAAGACCAAAATAAATGTACCATTGTTTTTTATTTAGTTCTCCACAAACAGTACAGCTGATATTAATAGATTTTTTCATTTTCTGCAGATAGTGGTTAGTTGGGTAGACTCTGTGGAGCATTTTGAAGGATGTCTTCTTAACTTTGTTGGTGAAGAATAACTTGTGTGGCAATAGCCAAACCTTTTCCCAACAAATCTCTTCAACATATGAAGACCAGTACAATAAAGCAGCAGGTGTACTCCTAACGTGTTGAAAGAGTTTTTAGCCTGTAGTGCAAAAACAAATATTGTTGTTGTTTTCTTTCACATTAACAGCATAGTGTGAACATCAACTCCATTAAAACCTTTAAAGAGTGCAATGACAGCTGAGGGTATTGCATCGAAAACAATATAAAAGTCCTTAGGAGAGACAGGGATGCCATAGTGATGAATAAACTCAACATAGTTGGTTGAGTAATTGACTTAGAAGCAATATGTTGATGTTAACCACCTGCTGAAAGAAAATTGATTTCTTTTTATACAAAACATATCTGTTGTTCCAAATATAAAACCTGTGAGGACTGAAATTATTGTAAATCAAGGTCCAAGCCAGCCACATTTTGTTTATGAAATGAAGAAAGTTTAAGAGGAATTTTGTAAATATTATAGGTGCATATCAACAAAAACTGGAGACCACCAACTGAGGAGAAGACATAACGGGGAACAAAATTCAGAGTAATTCAATTCAAGTAACGTTTAATCCAATTAATTTTTAATGATAAGTCACGTAAAAGCCAAAGATTGAATTTCTTTTTTGTTTTTTCAACAATGGGAATGAAATTATTCTTCCATCTTCGGAGTTCATTTTTATCATAACATGCCCTAAGTAATAAATACTGTTTTTCAGCGATCAAATCAACATCACAATCTTTAAGTGCTAGCAATTCAATTTTTTTTAAAGATTTAAGCAGCGACCAGAAGCTTTGCTGAAGACTTTATTATAGTAACTGCTAGAGGAACCTGGGAGCTGTAAAAATAGTCTTGTGTCATCTGCCAGTTGACTTAAAATAATTGTCTTATCAACGTTGGAAATACCCTGCAATTGACAACATTTGATGTGTTCACATAAAAGGTAGGGTGATATAGGGCATCCTTGCCCAATTCCACGTTAGATTTCAAATCTGGGTGTGGACCTGTTTGTAAGCTTAAGGGAGCAATTTGCATTTGATTGCATTACAAAAGAACTCCCCAAAGCCAAACTTCTTACGTGAATGATCATGTAACGGTATCAAAAGCCTTGAAAAAATCTAAGAAAAACACAAAGCTGTCATTTGAAATTAAGTATGAATAGTTAGATCTAAGACCAGTCTAATGTTGTTGGAGATATGCCTATTGGGCATGAATTCCGATTGTGTTTAATGAATTTTAGAGTTTAATACTTTTTTTTTTAAATTCTTCTAGCAAAGATTATGGCCAACATTTTATAATCATTATTTAAAAGACAAATTTGACAGTTATCAATAGAAAGTAAATCCGTGCGTGGTTTAGGGATTAAAGTAATCAAACCTTGAGTCATACTCCAAGGTTAGGTATTGGTTGATATGCTTTCGTTAAATAAAACAGTTTATAAAATTCAGACTGTCTGTCCCCGGGGACTTATTGTCTTTTAAAAGTTCCAAGCATTCACTGACCTCTGTCAGGGTTAAAAGGAGATCACAAAGATCCCTTTCTAAGTTGTCAAGTTGAGGGGTGTTATGTAGAGGGTTGAGACTATGGAGGCATCATTTTCTGAATATTCTAAAGTATATACAGTTGCTTTTTGTAAAATAAGGAGCAAAAGTTAGATATTAACTGTTGATCATCAGTTGTAGAGTTGTCAATGTTTAACTTATTAATATTGACTTATGCATGGCACTTTTCCAGTTTGAAGAAATATGAATTATTTTCTCATTCTAACCACTGCTTCAGAGACCTTATAAAAGCTCCTTCCGCCTTCCTCTTATATATTTTATCCAGGTTCTCATGTAAATATGTAAACATTTCTATCTTTTTCCTCCTCTGTTAAAGCATCTGGTGATATTTGAGACACGTAGCTGCACTTTCTACCTTCGTATAGTGTAGGTGTGATATCACAACTATACAGAAGTCCTGATGGCATGTTTAAACAGTTTATGAATATGAGCTGTGTGCATTTCTCTTTGGATTGAATGTTTTGAAACTTTCATAGAACATCAACCTGCTCTACAATACAAAAGAAATCTTACTTTGAATGATGAAATCAATGCTACGCAAGTTGTTTAAGTGAACTTACAGAAGTAAGTATTTTTAAATGGACATTCAGTATATCTAATCTAATAATGAGTGATCATTCTGAAGAAAAAATACACACACACACACACACACTTCCGCAGCAGTCCATGTCATCTGAAAATGTCACTAGCTTTGTTTCCATCCATATGTTTTTAATCCAAATTAAGTGATATTGAATGAAAAATGCCTAATGGAAACAGTAAAATTTGAGGGAATTTCATGAATATCGACTCAAAAGAAATATGAATTACATTTTGTTACGTAGCGCAGAAGGACTCAAATGCACGGCTCAGTAGTAACTGGAGCTTATTAGGGAAACAGGAATTAGGGAGTAGGAAGATGGACGCCAGGAACAGGGCAGCGGAGGACCGGAGGTGGAATCTCGGAACGGAAAGGATATCTGGTGACCAGGAGCCAAGAGAAGCCACGGGAGGAGGAACGTGGGAGAACCGGGAGCATGAGCTGAGAAGAAGACATTGACACGAGAAGCAGAGGAGGAGGATGATGGAAGCTGGGCGCCGTGGAAGGAGAAGCGAGGGTTGAAGCCAGCTGACTGGAGGTAAAGAAGACAGGACAGTTAGGCTGAATCCCATTTCTTTATCTTACCCCTACCCCTTGGCCCTCAAAATCAAGGGGTTAGGTCTAGGGCTGAAAACATACCCCTAGGAAATGGGACACCACTTGGTTGTGGTTACGTCACCAAGCATCGCTGCTAGTTATGCAAAGAAGAGATTTTTAACAACGTGGAAATTAAGAACGAATGTATCATAGACCGTTTATAATATATACAATTCTTATATGCGATGTATACAGTCTATTCAAGGCAGACAAATGTGGGACTGTTGTGCAAATCAACGTTAGCGATTAGCGCAAGCTAGCGATTTTTAAAAAGTTTCAATTAAGAACATGGTTCCAAGTATACATGTACAGGACTGCATAGACCACAAAACAAGACAGTTGTAACTTTTAAATCAATTATTTAAGCCGGAAAACTTACATTTATGGGCTTTCCCCATAATGTAACCAAGAACCAATCAGCTAAGTAAAGAGTAATCAAGCTTTCAGCTTTAAAATGCATAGGCACATGTGAGCATTGTAATACAGTAAAAAGACACATACATATATACATACACACAACATATATACATACACACAGTAAAAAATTAGATACATTGTTTACATTATTTGACAAGCTGTATGTATTTCGTGCCAGTTTAAAAAAAAATAGTAATAGTAAAAATTAAAATAGTCAATGTAGCATCCGTGGCGTCACCCATTGGTTTACAGACTGCCGTTTTGAAGGCTCAATTTTGGCGATCTTGGTGTCTTGCAACCGGATATGACGATTTTTGATGAGCGGGTAGACCTGGGGAGGATGACCCGCCAAGCAAGTGTTGTTAATGGCTGCAATGCTGAAAGGCAAAAGCAACCCTTCAACCGCCTACAAGTCATCCAGTGGAGATTTATAGTGCCTTTCATTTTACCTTGTAACTCGGAAGCTGAAGCCGGGAATGTCGTCACTCGAGTTGAATGCATTTCATTTACAATTTCGAAGTCGGATTTTCATTCGCTCTAGCCAGGTTAGCAATGCCAGTTTAGAACTACGTAGTACACCGTTTGTGCGTACAACCAGCGTTGTAACAACATTGTCCACAGAACATGGACAGCGCTGCGTATATGACTGATTTAGTCAGACAAAAATAACACAGAAATGTTTACAACTGTGTGACTACAGCTTTCACCACTGTTGATGCACGGGACAGCCATGTTGGATTTTTAGCTCGGGGTTACCCGAGTTATTGACTGAGTTCCGAGTAAATGCGGATCTTCAGGTACTGACATTATTCATTGGCATGTACTGCTTTATAGTCAATTTTAAAATATATGGAGCATACTTTACAAAATGATCATGCTGTATTGAAAACTTACAAGTAGCAATTGAAACCATAAACTTATGAAAATGTTGAAAGGTATCAAATCTAGTAAGAAGAACGGTCATTTTCCCATAGACAGACGTCTATTTGGAGCCAGTCGATTCGCCCCCTGCTGGAAATAAGCATCGTCCAGTATTTTCACAGTTTGTCCAAGATGCAGAAATGTATACAGAGCTGCTTTACCCAAACATCTCTTCATCCCACCACACACAAACCTCATTATCATATTGTAAATGAGTTCTCTGGTTTCCTGAAGCCAATCTGCAGATGTTATTTTCCCCTGTAAAAGACTCCACTGTAATTATACATTCTATTGTTTACCCACCTGTCCTGTGAATACACCTCAGAAGGTTGATCAAATCAGACGTGATAACCTAGTTCATGTTAACATTTACACACAAACAAGCTACAGGTGTGATTCTTTCAGTTTAGCAGCCCATAGATATGTTGTAAATGACGTCTTGCTCTTGTCATCTAAAGTGCTTCAGAGTGGAAAAAATAAATAAATAAATAAAACAGTCCCTGTGATCACTGGCCTCTGAAAACACACAGCCACATGCTAATAAGAAGTGGCTTTAGAATATAAGGGGAAATGGCTCTCACTACACTACAAATCTGCTTTGTTTAATTAAAGGCAGGACTGAACAGCTCTAACAGTTAACTAACTGGACTGCCAGGACAGCAAAATCTAATTCCCCTGCACTGGGGGAAATGGTTTTCTTATAAAATAGCCCCAACAATGTGTTAGTTAAAGATTTAATGAACATTATAAATGTGCCGATAGATGAATAGCTGTGGATGTCGTCTGATGGCTGGTCGGGAAGGATGTATGATGACCGGGTGGAGGAGATCTCAGAGTGGGGGTTCCTTCTCGGAAGCAGTTTTCGCCAAAATAGTTTACAGATCCCAAAAAGAGTCAGAGTATGTAGAATTGAGTTGTGTGTGTGTGTGTGTGTGTGTTGACGGAGATTGTTGAGATTATTGTGAATGTAAGATCGGTATGCCTGGGTTGTTACAACCCTTGAGTTTATTAAGGGAAGCGAGGAAGTAACACAAATCATATAATTAAACTAACAGAAAGATGAACATGTCAATACCGTAAATAAATTATATACATATATAAAAAGAAAAAGGTGGTAAAAACAAAGGCAGTACCCTTACCAGCTTCCGATAACCAGGACCCACTATCAATTCATTCATCAAATAGGCTCCCAGAGAGTAGCTCACCAACTACAACCAGCATGACAGAACGCTTGGTGGCAATAGGAAGGGGCGAGGCCTTGGACCAGGGAGCTTATATGCAGCTTCTCTGATAACCAGATGTGGATGATCCAGGCACTCATGGGTGGCAGACCTGAATCACAAAAACAGCTCTCTTCCAAGAAGAGGCCATATTTTTGCATCAACGCTCCATTCACAAGAAACATGTGCCTTTTCCCTTACAACTCTACAAAACATTTAGTGAGACTAGAATCACCTTTTTGTGCTTCACTCAAGCAGTCACGTACAGTTGGGGGGTCCTGTTCAGGAGCTGAAGACTCTGGACGACCAATGGAGGGCAGTATATCCTCCACAAAAGTAGGGACCAGCAGGGAGTCGGCCAGTTCGGCATCTTCTTCCTTTTTACGAGCCTGGGATCAAGTGAAGTAACTAACACATCAGGATGACTTTTTAACACTTAATGTTGTCTGGTATCTCCACCACTTCAAGACTAGGCAGTAGTTTATTTCCAACTATATCATTACCCATTATAAACTCAAACCCAATATAGCAAATGAGCGGTGTGCAGCAACATCAAAGACGCCGTAAATTAACTTTGACTGGACATGCACACGATGAAGTAGTACGGATACGTATCCCATTTCTATGCCACATATTATACTTGCTTTACAGGAGTACCAGTATCTCTCAGTATCTTAACGTGCCGCTGATCTGCAACACGTCCTGTCAATGACACAAATCCATCAAAAATGAAAGGCTTGAAACATTCCTCAGGTTCTTCAGCAGGCCTAGCTAGTGTCACTGCAGAAAGGCTTGAAGGACTCACTTTCTTGATCAAACCAACACCTTTGGTTTGTTTCCCTTAAGGAGGCTGCTGTTTACGCTTTAGAGTCAAGCAATCAGCGATTACATGACCAGTTTTCTGACAGTAGAAGCATTGTTTGTCTAGCTTGGGGCTAATGGGGTCTTTGGGTTGCTGAGACTGAGGGTCTACATTTTTCAGGCTATTTCCATATGTGGATGTATCGCACTTACCCACAAAGATGCTTCTGTGTGTTAGGGCAAATTTGTCTGCCAGGACTGCAGCTTCCTTCCTTCCGTCCGTCCGGGTACAACATGGTTTGCTCTGGAACACATTTTTTAAAATTCCTCCAACAACATTAACTCGCATAGCAACTCACAATCAGTAGCTTTGCTTGCTAGACAGATATATCAAGGCAAGGCCAGGCAAGGCAAGGCAAGGCAGCTTTATTTATAGAGCACATTTAAGCAACAGGGCAATTCAAAGTGCTTTACACAAAATCAGTTAAAAACAATAAAAACAGTTAAAAGAAAATAAAACCCATAAAAAAAACAGAAGAAACATTTCAAAAATAAAAACAGATAAAACACAGGAATAAAAGTTACAGTGCAGTATATAAAAGAACAAACAGTAAAGAAATGAGCAACATTTAAAGGAAGGCAACGTCAAAAAGAAAGGTCTTCAGCATCGATTTAAAAGAAACAATATCCCTTTCTCTCTAGCAAATTCAACAAACTACTGGGTAGAAGACTTCGTCAAGTTTCGAAAGCGCTGCCTGTATGCTTCTGGTACCAGCTCATAAGCCCTGAGTATACCACTCTTAACTTTGTCATTTGCAAGACTGTCTAGCTATGACTGTCCACAAAACGGTCAAGGGGGGTCAAAATCCTTACCAGCTCCAGATAACCGGGACCCAATATCAATTAATTCATCAAATAATAGGCTCCAGCAGAGAGTAGTTTACCAACTACTACCAGCACAACAGGAAGCTTGGTGGCAAGATGAAGGGGTGAGGCTTTGGAACTGGGAGCTTATATGCAGATTCTCTGATAACTACATGGAAAACAGCTGTGGATGATCCAGGCACTCAGAGGTGGCAGACCTAAAACACAAAAACAAACAGCTCTCTTCCAAGAAGAGGCCACAGTAACATTAGAGAACGTAACACTGGGTTGACCAGCGGCCTAGGACCTGAATGGTTTGACCGGAGATGTCTGGTCTGGCGGCTGTGGATCCTGCGCCAATGTGGAAAGAGTGGCTGGAATAATGTTTGAGTGGTATGGCTGAAATGCTGAGAATTCTGTTCAGGTGTTTCTGAAACCAGAATCAAGTGGCCATGTTTTTCCTGTATTGGTAATGAAAAGTGGGTGTAGTGGAGATGCCTTGGCACCGTTCCTGGAGCCGATGTACAGTATTTGTTTAGTGGCTCCTAGGGGCTGAGGTAGGAGCTGATGTGGAATATGTAAATGTAAGGCAAAGTGTAAAGGTGTGGATGGCGATGTCTGATAAACTGGGGCTGACGAGAAGGATTATAGACGGATGAAGTCGGTGCAAATTCTGAACAATTCTGGGGCAAGACTGTTGATGATGGCGCCTTGTGAGACGTAAGAGAGGATTCTCAGCTGATGTGTTAGTTGAATGTTGTGGCTGAAAACGGTGGCACTGGTGTGGGGTGAATGTTTGATTCTGGAGCCAAGTGTCTGAATGTCTTTATTTATTGTTTTCTATTCTCTGAGTTTTCTGCTATCCTGCCTTGTTTTGTCCCTGCTGTGTTTTGTTTTCCCTGACTCCCCCTCCTGTTGAAGCCAGCTGACTACACACACCTGCATCTCATCTCTTATCACCTGCTCCCGCCGCTCACACCTGCCTGCCATCTGCAATCAACAACTGTTTATCAACCCCGGCTCTCCAACCACTCTTCGCTTGATCGTTGCTTCTGCTACTTTGGTGAACCTCGTTCAAGCCCTTTTATCATACCTAGTCTATCTCAGAGTTCTATGAACACTTACCTTTTCTGTTTTTCCTCCCGCAGTCTTCACCACCACTCCTGCCTCCAGTCAGCTGGCTTCCTCCCTCTTCCTCGCCCCCAGTTCTCCCACACCTTTCCTGAGTGCTCTCTCCCACTAGGCTCCTTGGCTTCCCCGTCAGTGCTTCCCTGTCCCTGGCGTCTACCTCCCCACTTCCTATTTTGCATTGCAATAAAACTTAATTTATTGAGCTTTTGCATTTGGGTCCTTCTGTTACCTCTGTCACAATGGCAGCGGCTTTGGACAACAAGAAGGAATTTCCTTGCGGAATTATGCGAATGGCAGAATTGAGGTGACCAATGTGCGAACAACAGGCGCTTGGTGCATCTGACTGCAAGAAGAAAGTTTGATAGGAACAGAGTGATGCAACGCCTGGAATGTCAATGAATCAGGTTATTCGATAAAGCACCCGATGGAGGTGCTAGGCCGAGAAGTTTTCTCATTGGAGAGAGGGAAGGCGAGATCATGGAAAGCATTAATAAGAGTATATGGCAGACCAGTAAGTACAGTACAGACCAGTTGGAAAGAAGAAGAAGGCTGAGGATCGACGAGTATGATGTTAGGTAGGTCCCTTTGAGCTGACGGACGGGGCACTGAAATTGCTGCGTGGCCATCATGGAAAGAGAGAGGAGCAGAAGACAAACGGCCAAGAACCATAGACAGTTAAAGAAACGAACCAATAGATCCCGTTGCTCTGGACCGATACCAGTGAAGTCTATCAGAAGCCCTTTTCCGTTGAGTGCTGCGCGTTACTTCACAGCCTCCAACTGATCTTGACGACGTAGATGTGATGTGAACAACCTGTTTGAAAGTTGTACGTTTTCTGGGAACTGTGCCAAGAGCAATCTCAATCATTCCTAATCAGCAGAGACGGAGAGCGTAAGATATATGAGGAGATAACATGGCACAGGTTAATTACTGCTAACTAACATGCTATTCAATTCAATTTCATTTATAGTATCAATTCATAACAAGAGTTATCTCGAGACACTTACAGATAGAGTAGGTCTAGGCCACATTCTATAATTTACAAGGACCCAACAATTCTTGTAGTTCCCCCAAGACCAAGCAGTGTGACAGTGGCGAGGAAAAACTCCCTTTTAGGAAGCACCCTCGGACAGACCCAGCCTCTTGGGAGGCGGTGTCTGACAGGCGGTTGGGATCTTTGAAATAAATAGTGGCAGTCACGGTAAAAGATAATAGATGTAAAGTTATTCGCTGCCAAAGTGGCGCCAAAATGAATGGCAGTCAATAGAATGCTAAAGGCGGGTGACGGCTCAGTTTTTCTCAGTCGCTTTGTTGCATTTTTTCACATCATCCCTAACATGCAAAATAAGTGCATTTCTCAACAATTTGTACAAACTGCAATATACAATAGATATGTTTCTAAAGCTAGTCAGTCACTAAAAATCCTTAGTACATCTCTCAAAAGTAAATATTCATGCTAATGATCATGTCATTGTCATCAGAATGTTAAGTCATTGAGTCATTGTTCATGAACAAGGTCATCAAAATGTTTAGTCATGTTGTCAAGGTAACTATGTACCTTGACAGTATTACTTGATGTGAACTTATGCTACAGTTTCGTTGACAGTTAGTGTATCGAAAATGCACAAGGCTGCACTTCTATAGCATTTATCAATTTCAACAGTACTATTTACATATTACTGTATGTGGGATATTAATTGAAAGAGACTGGACAGGAGTTTGTTTTTCACAGCTTTTACTAGTGCTACTTTGCAACTTTGCCCACAACACTGTTCTATTGCTGTCTCTACACATCCAGACGTTCCTGTCTGTCGGCCCACATATTCTCATCCACATCACACCGGAAAATATCCAGTGTGATGTGGATGAGAATATCCATCCTCTGCAGGCGTCTTGTGATATTCTCACATGCTGCATCCATTGCAGCCAGCAGGGTCATCTCTGTGTGTGGCTGACGATTATACACCTTCCACTTCCATGCTGAAAAGAACTCCTTAATTGGGTTAAGAAATATATATATGTATGTGTGTGTGTGTGTGTGTGTGTGTGTGTGTGTGTGTATATATATAAATAAAAAAGTCAGAATCAGCTTTATTTGCCAGGTATGAGGACACATACGAGAAATTTTTCTTCGGAGCATCGTTACTCACACTGTGCTTACACATACAAAACAACCAAAACAAAATATACACACTAATATATACATACTATAAACAGAAACAATATAGAGGCATGAGTGCAATGAAGAGTTCAATACAATTATTTAAATGTGGAGCATAGTGCAAAGGATACTGGGATAAATAGTATTATGTTATTATATTACAATATGAACAGTTCTGAAATAGGAAATGAGAATGATGAATAAATTAAAAAAATAAGTGAGATGTGAGAATGGGAATGATGAATAATACTAACTAAGTGGAATAAAAAGTGGAACCAGTAAACAGGTGCTGTAGAGGCAGTGATACTGGGTTATTGACCAGAATTGAATTGAACCTGACACTGTGGGTCAGTAGTCAGCTGTTCAGAGAGATGACTTGTGGGTAGAAACTGTTCCTGAGTCTGTTGGTTTTGGCGTACAGTGCTTTGTAGCGCCTACCAGAGGGGAGAAGCTGGAACAGGTTGTGTCCGGGGTGAGATGGGTCTGCAGTGATGGTTCCTGCCCGTTTCCTGACTCTGGAGGAGTATAAGTCATGAAGGGAGGGCAGGTTGGCACCAGTGATCTTTTCTGCAGTCCTAACTGTCCATTGTAGTCTGCTCCGGTCCTTATTGGTGGCAGATCCAAACCAGACAGTGATGGACGTGCAGATGACAGACTGGACAATGGCTGTGTATAAGTGGACCAGCAGCTCCTTAGGCAGGTTGAGCTTCCTGAGCTGGAGCAGGAAGTACATCCTCTGCTGGGCCTTTCTGATGATGGTGTCTGTGTTGGGCTCCCACTTCAGGTCCTGGGATATAGTGGATCCCAGAAACCTGAAGGATTCCACAGCAGACACGTAGTTGAGTATGGTGATGGGGGGAAGAGTGGGGGGTCTCTTCCTGAAGTCCACAATCTTCTCCACAGTTTTGAGCAAGTTAAGCACAAGGTTGTTCTGACTGCACCAGAGAGCCAGCTGATCCACCTCCCGTCTGTAGGCCAACTCATCACCGTCCCAGATGAGGCCGATGACCATTGTGTCATCAGCAAACTTCAGGAGTTTAAAAGATGGGTCTCCTGAGGTGCAGTCATTGGTGTAGAGGGAGAAAAGCAGTGTGGACAGCACACACCCCTGGGGGGCGCCAGTGCTAATAGTCCGTGTGCTGGATGTCATGTTCCCCAGCCTCACCTGCTGCCTCCTGTCAGTCAGGAAGTTTGTGATCCACTGACAGGTGGAGGCTGGCACAGTGAGCTGGGAGAGTTTGGTGCTGAGGATGTCCGGGATGATGGTGTTGAACGCCGAGCTGAAGTCCACGAACAGGATCCTTGCATAAGCCCCTGGGGAGTCGAGGTGTTGCAGGATGTAATGCAGTCCCAAGTTGACTGCATCATCCACCGACCTTTTAGCCCTGTAGGCAAACTGCAGGGGGTCCAGCAAGGGGACTGTGATGTTCTTCATATATATATATATATATATATATATATATATATATATATATATATATATATATATATATATTTACCTGCACATGCAGGTAAATGTTTCCTCATTCCTTTGGAATGGCACATACTCATACTCTGGTTTCAATGCAGCACCCTGTCAACGGTTGAGATGCTAACCGTATGGATGTTTTTAAAGACATTGTTGTCTTCTATAATGGTCCTTTGTATTTCCCTGAGCCTCATGGCATTGTTAGCCTCCTCCTGTCGAGGTGTGAAAAGGTGTCCTCTGAAACCGGTTTAAGGTAATCTTGCAGTCCTCTGTGGGGATAAATGCAGTGATGCATCGCACAATTTCACATTGACAAAAACTATACGAACACACATTTTACTGTAAAACATACAGGTGGGTGCATGTAAGGTGCAGTATGTATCTGTATAGAGTATATTTCTATATGCTCTGAAATACAAGTGGACTACTGTAATAAGCATTGTAGGAAGTATACTGCTTATATACAGTAACAGTGCACTGTACATTTGTCTAGTCAACACTGAATTTCAATTTCCTTGCAAGAGTCATCCCAAAAGGATTAATTAAGAGAAGTCTAAGTCTACATTGGTGTACATACCTGTTCTCTCTTCGAAACGTTTGAACTATTGAGGACACGGTTGATCTCCCAATAATGCGCTTCAGCCATTGTAAGGCCATTATTGACAACATGTCCTCTTCTGCCTCTTCCTCTGTTTTGCCTTCCTCCACGCATCCTTGCACCTCTTCTTCCTCCTCTTGGCTGTTGACCCTGTTCGTGTCTTGGTCCATCCATTATTGGATAATTGTAACTTTGTGTTGTAGTCTGTCTATATATGATTGCCAAATAATTGTTCATGAGATGCACCTTTGAGCAATTTAAACAACTGGTTAAACTAACACTTTACGTTCCTTTATGAGAGAGGATCAATTTCACCTGCACGATTCATCAAGTCACGATGAAATATTTAAATAATTGAATTTACAGTGGTTCTCCCAACATTTGGCTGCACCCTCCAACCAGCCTCAGCCATTGTGAGGTCATGATTGACAACATGAGCCACAATTGTAGCCCTGATTTCATCAGGAATCCGCCTATGTACTCTTCTTCCTCTTCCCCTGTTTTGTCCCCTTCCTTCCCCTTCCTCTTCCTCCTCACCCTCACCCTCACCCTCACCCTCACCCCTCTTCCATGAGACTGACCTTCCATTTCTGTGTCACAGTATTGTAGAAATGGTACACACTATGTCCTGATTGGTTCATACATGCTTGTAAGGTGGGGGTTTATGGGATTCAGCTGTGAGTGATTGTAGAGGAGTGGCTTATCATCGGTTGCAACTAATGCTTCACACACCCCTTCTCATCAGTGAAAGCTGAGGTTCACCTGAGAGAAATTGTTCAATTTACGAGACATTTTCAGGAAAAAAAGATAAAAAAAAACATGTAAAACTAGTTAAACATTTTTGTATTTAATGACTAAAGCCCTGAAATGAGGACTAGTATAGTTAATTTTGACTGACATGACATAAGCAAATGATAATTTGATGAAAGCAATTGATGCATGTCCAAAAGTATTTGCACAAATGACTAACGTTGTGGAGGTTAAACTAACTGTTGTGCAAATGTTAATAGCGATGTGAGAAATGAACCAAAGCGACTGAGAAAAACTGTAAAAACAGTGCGTGCAATTAGTATATCTTCCTTTATGTCTGAAAACTCTGGCAGTATGGCCGACATGACAGATTACATGAATACACTTAGAAGAGAGAGAAAACTTTTTTTCAAGCCTGTCTAGCGGACCTAATGAAGGTTGATGTCAACATAGGCAGCGCCCACATGAACAACTGATGGAGCAGAGCAGCGGAGCATATTCTGGACACTTCCCCACTGTTGTCAGCAGAATAACACATCAACACACACTTACTCAACTCGATGTGTCTTACAATGGCATATGTATATGTATTCTGCTTAGTCTACAACAAATCTCCTTAACTGTGGATCCTCTCTACTGTCCTTATTCTTTGACTGGTATAATCTCTATATCGCTGACCCAAACAACCATTTACAGTAACTTCCCAAAGGTCCAGCCCCATATTTCAGTTATACTGTATTGTCTGTGTGTGTGTGTATTATGGACCTTTTTTGTGTGCTTAAAGTGTATTATAATTTATCCTATGATTGATTGATAGATGGATGGATGGATGGATGAATGGTTGACTAGATAGATAGATAGACTTTATTAATCCCAAACTGGGAATGACTGTGTAATAGCAGCAAGTTGCAAGAACATACACACATACAGAAAATATAAGACGTATTCCGAAAATAGGGGGGCAGGTGGTTCCCTAGACACAGTTCATCGAACTTCCAAATAAACTAGAGAATAATGACTGAACCTCAAAATAATTGGTTCGAGCTAATAAACGGAGTGAAGAAAAAAAACAATAACATTTTTTGTAAAAGGAAAAGATATCACTTCCCTTTTTTCTGCAGTCACAATAGGCTAATCACACTATTCACACTCTTAGTGGTGTTTAAGAAAAAAATATTGGAACTACTGAATGCCATCTGTACCAAAGGATATTAGAATGTTTTATGGTGCACATTAAAACACCAGGACAACCCTTGGCAGTACTTTTGTGCCATATTGCATTTTTCTCCTAATAAAATGCATCCAACGAATTATTAAAATGTCAGCTCAAAACCAAGAACATCTGTGACTGCATTTTGTCTGCAAAACATAAAAAGGAAATTGCATATAATTATCAAACATTAAATTGAAAGACAGCAAATCTAAACCCACTGTTCCATACTGCTCTGCATGTCACCACTCCATTCATTCATTTTAGATTCCACAGTCAGGCAACATTTTTTTATTTTTTTAGCATTATAAATCATTAAGAGTTAATACCTGCAAACGGCTGCGACTTTTGATGTCTACTCTACAGAGAAGGAAAGAGGATGGCCTCTCAGTTCCATCCAACATTATTATTGGTCCTTTGTATTGAGGCCCCTCCTCACCTGGTTTAACCCAGATGTGTCTGTCTTCTGACGTACCTAGAAGGTGCTATTACAGAGCCTTGGTCACTCCATGACGTTCTTTTTGCCGATGTTTCTAACAAACAGTGACAGCTACACTTTGGCCCCAATATCTCAGATCTTATCAAGATTTGGAGATTGTCTGAAACATACTGCCGTGTAGCTTGTAACTGGCAAACGTTTTCCCCTTAATTCAATAATACAGCACTCCTGATTGGTGCAAGGCTGATAACAGCGCCGCAATGGGAACAAAGGGAGCTTCATTGTCTAATTGACATCTCTAGCGAGGTGGCTTGCTACCCTTTTATGACTTGCAGAACGCATTCAATCTACCACGTTCCTCTTTCTTCTTTTACCTTTAATCATAATCAGCTCTCAAGGCACACGCTGTCCCTTGGCAGAGGGCTCTGCTCATCCATCCTATCTGGAAGTTATTTACTATGCAGCTTAAAAACTGTGGTACGGTATCCAGGCTTTATAAGTTCTTGGTGGTATCTGGCCGCTTTGGCCTTCTTTCTGGGCATGCGAGTATTGAGCTTGACTGGCATGATTTATGGTCTAACATATCAGAAGTATCACGCAATCCAGACCATCAGCAGATTCACTATAATTTAATTCATTGGACATATATCACCTCTGTAAAGATGCACCACATGAAAATATTTAACAGCCCTTTATGCACTTTCTGCCCAATAAAAGTACATATCTACACATGTTCTGGGAGTGCTCTCCCGTTGGTCAGTTCTGGAAGAGTTTTGCATCCAAAATCTCTGCCTCATTAAATGTAACTGTGCCTGTTACTTTCAATGTTTTGATTCTGAATGATCTGTCAGCTTTCAGCTCTCTAGAACTTAAAGGCGTGCTGTATTTGCTGGACTTACAGCTGCAAACAAAATGATTTCAATCCATGCATGGACCCTTTTCCTTCTTGGATATAGTTATAGTTCCATATAGTGTTTATGGGACTGTCTATGGCACTCATCCATGGAGCGCCAGGAAAGACCGTGGACACTTACCGCAACATCATCGACTCCTTGACCTGAACCTGTGCATGAGATTGGTCCCTTGTCTTGTGTGTGTGTGTGTGTGAGTGTTTATGTATGTATTTTGTCTTCCTCCCTCCCAGCTTTCCTCTCTGTGTTTTTTTGGCTCTGGGACACGTTCTAATGTCTCAGTGCATTGTTTGTAATTTTTTTGCATCAGAATACACACACACACACACACACACATATATATATATATATATATATATATATATATATATATATATATATATATATATATATATATATATGTGGCCTGCTCAAGAATGATGAGACCGAACACAAGTAAAATTGTTCTTTTCTTGTGGGTTGTTTTATTCCCCGACTGAACTTAATAAAGAACAGTGTTAATACTGCTTTTTTTGTTTGAGGATTTAGGACAATTCTGGCACAATTATTTCCTGATCTGACAAAACTGTGCTTAAACAGTTTTGCTTAGCTAACTCTAGACAACAGTAGTGGCACCTCTCTAAATAAAGAAAATACAACATGTGTTGAGTACATTTGTTAAACCACACAACTCATACTTCCAAATAAAATATCTCCATGAAATAAACATAGAAATACCCTCTTACCCACATATCCCCCCATAAACATTCTTACAATTCAGAAACCATTTTTAGAAAAATATAATTAACTCACTTTCACTCCAGTGTGTAATCTGTGCCCCAAGACACACACACACACCGGGATTGCAACGCATATATCTCCCCTCTAAATTAAGCAGAAAACATACAAATGGACATAGCTTATTTCAGTAGTCAGCATACAGTACATTATTAGGAGACAATTCCGCTTATACATGTACTTTAGCATTACTCACGCTAACCCCGCTGTCCAGTGTTGCCCTCAGCGTGGCGGAGATACGTCCACACAACTCTCTTACAGATCTACAGAAATCGTCTGGAATACAAAATCATCACTCATCAACCTTAAGTCTTCTAAATTAACCATCATCTCATCTGTTAACGCTGCTAACCATTTTCATATTTTACCAAACTTTATAGGGATAGTTACCTTACACAAACAGAAATCCACACCATGGAAGTCAAGTCACCTACTGGTACTGCCACATCGTTGTTTCTGGTGTCTCTGCAAAATTAAGCGCTTAAGTGAGATTTGCCTTGCCGCTACTCTTAGCGTGACACTGCCCCCTTGAGGAAAAAGAACACTACTATGGTACTAAAACCTTGTTTAACCCTTGTTCACCTGGCTATATATATAGCCAGGTGAACAAGGGTTAAACAAGGTTTTAGTACCATAGTAGTGTTACTATAGTATATATATATATATATATATATATATATATATATATATATATATATATATATATATATATATATATGATCACAAAAAAAAGAGTTAATACCTGCTAGTTGATTAGCACATTAATGAGCTGGAGTTGTAGAAGGACTTGATCAGCCCTGAGGGAAGGAGAAAAGGTTGGAGAAAGGAGGGAAGGAAGGATGGGCGTGAGACAATTGATATTGAAAACTGGTCATCAAGTGTAGTTATATCAGCACTGCCTCCACACAGTGGATGTAACATAGTAATGAATATAATAAGTGGTCTTATTGTATATGTTTTTCATGTAGCATGATTGTCTGGGAAATTAAGAAATAAGGAAGGAAGACAGTGGAACAGGGCAAGCTTTATTCTTGGGGAAATGTTGGCTTTGACAGAACTGAGCAGCGGAGAGGGAGAGATTTGGTGTTGAAAATTGTCACTTTTGCTAATCCCATTTCATGCCAGCTCCATCCTACTCTCCAGAATATTGTGAAAATTTACACAAAGCGCCAGCGGAGGTAAGGAGGGAGAAAGGGAAAGTTGGACAGAGAAAGGTAAAAAAAAGGAAGAAAAATAGCAAGGGAAAGAAATTAATGGATGGAGGGACATATATGGAATTTGGTTACAATTGAATTTCTGCTGCAGTAGTCCAATCATAGCATGGATTGGACATGGTCCAACCCAGTCTTGCCCTTGTATTTTTGATGGGAGTGAGACAATAAGTTTAAGCCTGTCATACTCCCTGAAGTTTTGGCTCCTCTATAGTTGAAGCCCCACAATCTTACGTACTGTACGTTTAATCAGGGGTTCTAACAATGTTTGCATTGCCCCATCCTGTGTTTATCCTGCATTAGTATGGAAGTGGGAGCCATGCAGAGATGGCATAAGTACTCACACTTAAGTAGAAGAACAGATATTTTTGTTAAAAAATACTGGAAGTACAAAAAAAGTGGAAGTACTGATTTGACTTCTGTTACTCAAGTAAAAATAAAGTACAGGCTTGGAAATGTACTTAAAGTATAAAAGTAGCCTTGCGAATGACAACCATTTTTTATGCAAAGCTACCTGGACCACATATGTTACTAGAGTGCATGTTGAGAAACTTCAGTAGACATGGGAAAAAGGCTCTTTATATGTTGTTGGCTGCATTTTAAAGTCTGCCAATATACCTAAAACATCACTTTATGATCACAGAGACTGGGCCTCCAGGTTAATAAGATTCTGACTGAGAAGCAAGATGTTAGGTTTGGCGGGACCCAAAACACAGAGACAAACGGTAGATCAGGAAAAAGGGATTTTAATGACAAGATGCAAAAGTCCAAGGGTGCGGAGACTGGTCGGAGGGATGGTGGATGGCAGCACGGAGGTATCTGGAGAGGCAGAGAACACACGGTGAGTAGAAGAACACGTGAAACAAGCTAGAGAGAGCAAGTGCAGAGTAGGATAACGATTCACTGGGAGCCAAGTTACCGCAAATGAGTGTGTAACAATCTGGCGCCGACGAGGTGGTTAGCCCGGGCTTAAGACTGGCAGGAGTTGATGAGGTGATGGAAGACAGCTGAGCGGGTGGTGAACAGGTGACAATGGCCACGCCCCCGGAGGGAGTTCCCCCACAACCAGCCAGGGAGACTCTGCCAACAGCTGGAGAGAAGGCCCACGGTTGGGGGAAGGACAGCGGACCACAACAGTACCCCCCCCTCAACGGGCGCCTCCACGCGCCCGACCAGGCTTGTCGGGATGGCTCCGATGAAAGTCAGTGACCAGTAGAGGATCCAGTATGAACCGCCGAGGAATCCACGACCGCTCCTCCGGCCCATAGCCCTCCCAGTCCACCAGATACTGTAGCCCCCTACCTCGCCGCCGGACGTCCAGGAGTCGACTGACAGTGTAGGCCGGGTGGTCGTCTATCAGCCGCACTGGCGGGGGCGGATCCACCGGAGGACAGAGGGGGCTGGAGGACACCGGCTTCAGTTGCGAAACATGGAAAGTGGGATGAATACGCATGGCAGCCGGCAGCTTCAGCCGGACCGCCGCAGGATTCACCACCGCCTCGACTTCAAAGGGGCCCAGGTAACGGGGGGAGAGCTTCCGTGTCTCGGCGTGCAGAGGAATGTTCCTGGAAGACAACCATACCTGTTGGCCCGGTTGGAACAGGGGCGCCGGGACCCTATGCCTGTCCGCCCCCCTCTTAGCCCGGTCAGCGGCCCGAAGAAGGGACTCCCGGGCCTCCGTCCACACCCGGTGACAGCGGCGAAGATTGTCCTGGACGGAAGGCACGGACAGGTCCTTCTCCTGCGCCGGAAACAGAGGGGGTTGGTAGCCCAGGGCTACCTCGAAGGGGGAGAGACCCGTGGCGGACGTGACCAAGGCGTTGTGTGCATACTCAACCCAGGGCAGGTGGTCAGACCAGGTGGCGGGATTCTGGGCAGCCACACAGCGGAGAGACGCCTCTAGATCTTGGTTGGCCCTCTCCGTCTGACCATTAGACTGCGGATGGTAACCTGAGGACAGACTGACAGAAGCACCCAGCGCAGTACAAAACTCCTTCCACACACGAGATATAAACTGTGGACCTCTATCAGAAACAATGTCCACAGGTATTCCATGGAGACGGAATACATGTTGGACCAAGAGGTCAGCCGTCTTTAGGTAACGCTATATAGTGGACAGATTTAGAGAACCTATCCACCACCGTCAATATAGTGTCGTTACCCTTGGACTGGGGCAGGCCGGTGACAAAGTCCAACGCCACGTGGGACCAGGGACGGCTGGGGATCGGTAGAGGTAGCAGCAGGCCAGCAGGTTGTTGATGGGAAGCCTTACTCCTCGCACAGACGGAGCAGGCAGCCACGTAAGTACGAACATCAGCATCCATCGTGGGCCACCAGAAGTGTCGTTTCACCAGCGTTGCTGTCCGGTGCATCCCGGGATGGCAGGAAAAACGGGCGGTATGGATCCACTGAAGTACGTGGGACCGCACCGGTGCAGGCACGTAGAGACGGTCAGCCGGACCGCCACCGGGACCAGGATCCAGGGACTGGGCCGCCCTGACCCGCGCCTCGATCTCCCAGCGAACCGCAGCGACGACACAGGAGGGAGGTAGCACTGTCTCGGGGTCGGCATCCTCCTCCGGGTTGTCATACTGCCGAGACAGTGCATCCGGCTTCACATTACGTGACCCCGGACGGTAGGTGAGCGTAAACTCGAATCTACTGAAAAACAAGGCCCACCTGGCTTGCCGGGACGACAACCTCTTGGTGGACTGAATATAAGCCAGGTTTTTGTGGTCGGTCCACACTAAAAATGGCTGATCTGCCCCCTCCAGATAATGGCGCCACTCCTCCAGCGCCACCTTCACCGCCAGAAGTTCCCGGTTGCCCACATCATAGTTCCTTTCCGCCGGGGACAATTTCCTCGAGAGGAACGCACAAGGATGGAGCTTCTGGTCGGAGGGGAGCGTTGGGATAGGACCGCACCCACCCCGACGCAGAAGCATCCACCTCCACCACGAATTGGAGCGCACGATCTGGGTGTTTTAACACAGGAGGAAGTGAACAGAGATTTAAGTTGTTCCATTGCCCGGTCAGCGACCGGAGACCAGAAAAAAGGAACCTTAGGGGACGTGAGTCTAGTAAGGGGAGCCACCACCTGACTAAAATTGGCAATAAAGCGACGATAAAAATTGGCGAACCCCAGAAACCGTTGCAACTGCTTGCGGTTGGTGGGCGTGGCCAGTCAGTAACCGCCTTAGTTTTAGCAGGATCCGCTGAAATCTGACCGTTCTCAATAATGAAACCCAAAAACGGAACCGACTGGCGGTGGAATTCACACTTCTCGGCTTTGACGAAGAGTTTGTTCTCCAGTAACCGTTGGAGGACCTGACGTACATGGGACACATGGTCGGTTAATGAGGATGAAAACACCAGAATATCGTCGAGGTACACCACCACAAACCGGTTGAGGAAGTCCCTCAACACGTCGTTTACCAAGGTCTGGAACACTGCTGGGGCATTGGTCAGGCCAAATGGCATCACCAGATATTCGAAATGACCTAACGGGGTATTGAAAGCTGTTTTCCACTCGTCCCCCTGACGAATGCGGACTAGGTGGTAGGCGTTGCGGAGGTCTAATTTCGAAAACACCGTCGCGCCCTGCAACGGCTCGAATGTAGCGTTCAGGAGGGGCAGGGGGTACGTGTTCTTCACAGTAATGTCATTAAGTCCGCGGAAATCGATACAGGGGCGCAGTGTTTTATCCTTCTTTTCCACAAAGAAAAACCCCGCCCCTAACGGAGACGAAGACGGGCGGATAACACCGGCAGCTAGAGAGTCACAAATGTATCGCTCCATAGCCTCCCTCTCCGGCCGTGACAGGTTGTACAGCCGACTCTTAGGGTAAGGGGAATCGGGCCGAATGTCAATGGCGCAATCATATGGTCTATGAGGAGGCAGGGTCATGGCATTATCTTTACTAAAAACCAATCTGGCGCCGACGAGGTGGTTAGCTTAAGACTGGCAGGAGTTGATGAGGTGATGGAAGACAGCTGAGCGGGTGGTGAACAGGTGACAATGGCCACGCCCCCGGAGGGAGTTCCCCCACAACCAGCCAGGGAGACTCTGCCAACAGCTGGAGAGAAGGCCCACGGTTGGGGGAAGGACAGCGGACCACAACACAAGATAGGAATTCAATTGTGATTCTGTGAGAATTCATAGATCCAGTTTCTGTTTTTTAATCTTCCCCTTAACATTTAAAGGAATCTACAGGTATGTGTGTGTGCTCAAATATGGCTTTTGGAAAGAAAATAAAGGATAAAATATGAATTACTAAACTGACATTAATGAAGAAGTTCCCCAGCACATTGGCCAGGAGTCATTCTTGATGCCTACTATCTCCAACATCTCTCTCACGTAAGACCAAGGATGATTGATGTCTTGCTGCTTGTCTGCTGAATCTCTGGGATCTCTGTTTTCTTCATTTTCCATCATGTCGCCTTCCATACTACTATGTGCTAACGTTAGCGCCATTAATTCGCGATGATTTGCCGCAAATGAATGCAGAATGCCGTTGAGTCTGCTTATTGGTGCGTCAGATGCAACGTACAGTATATTTCCATCCAATTAGATTGAATACGGTATTGATGGCGCAAACAATAATAACGATAACTCCAGTGAAATTATTTGAAACTTGTTTTAGTAAGGACTTGATTAGTACTGTATTTAAAGCTGACTCTGGTTTCCAACGTCGCCCCAGGTGTGTCTGTTGAAACATGGACATAGACAACTTCTCTCTAGCTAAGTTTCCATCCACTTGTCAATCGAATTATCTGAAGTGGGTTTAAAAAAAACTCATGTGAATAAAGCTAAGGAAACTGTTGATGCTTCATTAAGATCAAGCAACGTGCAACATAGCTAACAGGTGAAGAACACACACAACAAAATCACTAGCTAACTGATTTGAAATGTGCAGGAACTACAGACCAATACAACAACAGGCTTAAATGAACTGACAACATAAGTTACACGACCTACAATTCTCAATGACGCACACACACAATCTCAATTGATTATCCCCGGACAGCTAGTCTCTTTTTCATTTCATAACCCGAACCCTCATTTTTTAAACCTTTTTTCAAAATTTTAAAAAGTCTTAAAATGAATCCAGTGGTGGAAGTATTCACATCCTTTACTTAAGTAAAAGTACTAATACCACACTGTAAAATTCTCTGTTAAAAGTATCATCAGGAAAAAATACTTAAAATATTAAAAGTAAAAGTACTCAATGTGTTTTGTGTTAAAAAATCTTCATTTGTAAAGTAACTAAAGCTCAGATGTAAAGTAAAGATGTACGTAGTGGAGTAAAAAGTGCAATATTTCTCTGAAATGTATCGGTGTAGAGGTAGAAAGTGGCACAAAAAGAAAATACTCAAGTACAAGTACCTTAACATTTGTACTTACATACAGTACTTCATTAAATGTACAATAAAGTTACATTCCACCACTGCATGAATCCAACATATTATTAGCAAATATGAATCCCCACTGCTTACTGGCCTATAAATAGGTAAGGTTAAAGGCCTCTCACATACACCGTTAATAAAACATGATTCATAAAAAGGGTTTCAGAAGTAAAAGCCATGTTTTTTTTCTGTGCATAGCTTGTGAGGTGAGGTACTGCTTCAGGATCACTTTCAAGCCCTGGTTGATTAAATATCTGATTATTTGAAGTCAAAGGTTTAAAACTGTGCATAAGACCTTAACAAGAAGAGTTAAATATGTCTGACTTCTAATGTACTGTACATTTTGTGTAAAAATGTCAGTTGTAAAAATGACAACTTTGGCAACTGCTGACAGGGAATCCTAACAAGAGCTACAGATTTCACTTCTTATTTATTTGAACTGATTTTACAACATGCAGCTTGAATGGATTGGTTTTTGGTTCATTTTGGATCAACATGGCAACTATGGTTGCTTTGCGATTTGACTTCTCCATAGCAACGGCTACAGAAGCCCATCTCCTAGTTTGCAACTCTTTAGTCATAGGCTTGGATTTCCTTCACACTTTTCTTTATATTTACATGAATACAGTGTGCTGTCCTTAGTTGTTGCATTCAATTCATTTGTGCTAAAGACTGTGCTTGTGGAATTTGAAAGAGTGTAGTTAGCTGTTTGGATATGAACGTACATCTCTAAGATGTGTTCAGTCTGAGAGTGAAACAAATTGTAAAAGCTGCATAAAAAATCAAAGGGATGAAGGGAGTGGGCAGGAACAGATGCAAATTTATGTAGGCAATTGAGTCAAAGAAAAATGTGCAGGTGTTTCAATTGAGCAAAATATGTGCACTTGTAATTGAGATTTAATGACAGAGACACAAGAGAAAGGGTAACAACTGGTAAATAACTGAAAGAACTGACGCTCAGGGGCTCATGTGGTTGTTTTTCTTTGGGGCTGATGATGAATCGATGAAATTTCAAGGAGAGTGGCCGGGTTGTCTCGGTGGTAGAGCCGGCGCACATGTACTGTGAGGTTTATGCCTCGATGCAGATGTCAAGGGTTCAAATCCACCCTGTGACGACTGCTTGCATGTCTTCCTCCTGTCCTGTCAAAAAATGAAATGTGAAAAAGCCCAAAAATAATCTAAAAAATAAGTTTCAAGGAAACAGAGATTGTGCAATAATAAGATAACTATTCAAAGACCTGAGCAAACGACTGCAGACATTTAACTGTAGCCTAGTACACAGTGCTGGATAATATAAATGCTTTAAACCCTCCTTCCCGGGTGCTCAGATAGCTCAGTTAGTGGAGCGGAAGCCCATATACAGAGGTTTACTCCTCAAAGCAGCGGCTGCGGGTTGGACTCCGACCTTTAGCCCTTTACTGTGCATCGTTCTCTCTCCCTCCTTCATATTCACATTTTCTTTGGATTTGCACTTGTTTTTGACATTTTTTCATCTGTAGTCATTGCACTTTTGTTTCTTTGATTGGCTATAGCAACTGTTTACTCGCAACGCTAGCAGAGACTGGATAGTGATGGAAAACTTGGGATTTTTCCCAGAAAATTCGCCACAGACAGTTTGTCATACTGCAACTCCAAGGGTTTTAATCAGTGGGCCATATGCTCACTTACCGTTATGTTACCTCATTCGGCAATCAATAGTGACTCAAAAGACATTTATTTAAATGAATTCAAGATTTGTACTTTAAAGTGCCTATATTATGCTAATTTTCAGGTTCATAATTGTATTTTAAGGTTGTACCAGAATAGGTTTACACGGTTTCATTTTCAAAAAAACACCATGTTTTTGTTGTACTGCACATTGCCACAGATCTTGTTTTTACCCTGTGTGTTTAAGTCTCAGTTTTAGCTCCAGAGTGAGGCATCTCCCTTCTATACTATCTTTGTTGGGAGTCACACATACGCAGTAGCTAGGTAATCAGCTAACTACTGTTTTTCCTACAGTGGTCAATCCAAGGCAGGATTAGCTGGGAGACTTATTCTAGACAAGAGGCTTGGATACCTGCAGAACAGGGACATGGAAGTAGTTATTTTGGAGATTATGGTCAACTAGTGGGTGTTATAGCAGTGTTTTGCATTGAAAACGAGCTAACAGACTAGCACTAGCATGCAACAGTTAGCCACCTCGTCTCGGATAGTAACGTAGAAAGCCGTGCAGATTTTGAACAGCTCACCTGGAGACTGAAGACAGAGGATATTCAGAATCCATATTACTCCCAAAACAGCATGGATGTTTTTTTCCCCAAGTTTGTATGTGTGTGGAAGCACCAGACACACAAAAAGTGATTTTTTTCACAGTATGGCCAATTTAAATTGAGTTGAGTGGAGGCCCATTTGTACAGCTAGTATGGACAACAGGAGTGTTAACAGTGAGTGTTCATATGGCATGTGTTATAGAAAGACTTTAAATAAACTTCAAGAAAATAATACATTGTTTACATTATTTAAGCTGTATGTACTTCGGTGCCAGCGACAACGGACGCTGCCTTATTAGCATACTGTCCATGTGGCAAGTCATCCCAATACACACACACACACACACGTCAAGAGAGAAATACTTACAGAGCTGCTTAAGCCCAAACATCTCTTCATCCCACCACACACAAACCTCATTATCATATTGTAAATGAGTTCTCTGGTTTCCTGAAGCCAATCTGCAGATGTTATTTTCACCTCCATGTAAAAGACTCCACTGTAATTATACATTGTATTGGTTCTTGTTTACCCACCTGCCCTGTGAATACACATCAGAAGGTTGCACAAATCATACATAGTTTATGTTCATGTTTATCTCTCACACACACACACACACACACAAAACGCACACACATACTTTGACAGGTTTATGATTGGACACAAATGTGTGCAAATAAACATACTGGGAGAAAGCTACAGGTGTGATTCTTTCAGAGCGTAGCAGCCCATAGATATGTTTAATACATGACAACATGTCTTGCTCATGTCTATGCCACTAGCCTCTGGAAACACACAGCCACACGCTAATAAGAAGTGGCTTTAGAATATAAGGCTCTCTTATACTACAAGTCTGCTTTGTTCAATTAAGGCAGGACTGAACAGCTCATGTTAACTAACTGTCAGGTCAGCAAGATTTAATTCCCCTAAACCGTACACACACACACACACACACACACACACACACACACACACACACACACACACACAGAAGCAGCTCCCTGTTAGCCTGCCCATCATGCCGCACAAAGGCCTGAACATCAGCAAGGCAGCGCAGACACACCGATGAATGTACATGCCAGCAAAGATGCTGAATGTGATGGTGCATGATGGGAACACATGCATTCTCAAGCCACTGCTGCTTCACTGTCTGTTAAAGGCAAGTGAATCAGTAGCTAACTTTTAAATACATGTCCATGTTAAGATTAATGGGAACTTGAAAGTAGTTAACTGCATTTTCAAAATTAACTCCACAAATTTACAACCTCGCTGGCCGGCAGTCACACACACGCACGCACGCACACACACACACACACATAAACACAGAGAGCCCAGCAGTGGTGAATTTGTAGCTGAATTAGAAGTTGATTTTCAGTCTGTATGATAAATTAACAGTTGTAAATAAAGTGGTAACATGCTTTGGCGTGTTATATAGACTAAAGGGGAGACACCAACCTTTATCATTTTTAATACTAATTTCCATCTGTTGTCCCTGGGCAGTGCACTACAATAATATCATACACTATAAATGAATATAACAATAAAATCAACACTTTTGTTGACGCTTTTTATCAATTTTCTTAACTTTTTAACGTTGTTGTCCCTTTTTTCAACACCACGCTTTTTTTTCAATGTTTGTCACTTTTTTTGACAATGTAAAATAAAATAAAATTTTAAAAATGAAATTTTTGTTCAATAAATCTCAGGACATTATACCTAATGTTTGAGTTAAAAAAGCAGAAATTAGGAATTATTTAGACTAAAATTAAAGGAATGTATGTTGATGGAATATGTCAACTTTTACTCAATACTATTTCAAAACCACTTCAATTTGTTTTTTCAAATGCTATAAAATTGAATAAGATGCCCCAAAATGAATGAAAGTAGAGATTTGTACTTGCCAAAGAGCGTTGTGTGGAATCAATCATGTTATTTTGGGTAGTTAAAAAGAATACTGATATAGGAAAACGGGTCAATTTGACTCAACAACAACATGAGGGTTAAGTTCCTTCTTCCAAGAACAACCAGCAAGAAGTCCTTTCCTTGCATTCTTGAGATTGAGAAACAGCCTATGTCTTTGCTATATATATGCTATATATGTCTCACTATTTTATTTGTTTGAGCATGTTTTTATCTATTATAAGATGACCTTGGGTGTTCTGAAATGTATTATGATTTATTATTATTATTATTATTATTAGAAACACAACTTCAAATGAATACCAATGTTTTTGTGTCTCCCAAGAAGGTGATAATACTGTTGAGTTAACAGCTTGTTGTGCTGGTGGCCCAAAAGTTAATGCAGATTTGAAATGCTTTTACAACTACAACTAACAACTTACTACTTATATTCAAAGTCAAAAACCTAAGCAAAATTCAGAGTGAATCAACAAGTAGGGTCGACCTCTAGCTCATCCGGTAGAGCATTCCTTGTCAACAATGATGACCCTCTTAAAAAGAATAATAGCTAACAATTACTCTCCATTGAAAATAAAATTGGAGTGAAAAATGAACTTTTTATTGTTTTACTTTTACTTTTACTATCCTGCAGTAATATATAAAGTGCTATAAGTGCAAGAAATATAACAGACAGCAACTCACTAGGCTACATGAAGTTAAACAGTTATGTGGTTGGTGTACGGATCAGAGTGTGGTAATGTTAATTTCTCCAATATTTTTCCTGACATCAGATTCAGAAAAGGTATTATTGCAACAATAAATACACGTATGTGGCATTTGCCTTGGTGAAAGGTGTATACATAAACAAAAGTATTAAGCATCAATATAAAAAGGTAGAAAAAAACAGAATAGAAGCCAAAATGAGAAGCTTTGATGTTAGGTTTGTTGTGTGTTTTTTCCAGCTCTGTTGTACAGCAATTACACAGTATCATGTTGACAACAATGATTCTAATCGTTGACAGAAAATATCAATGGAAAGAATCACAGTGTGTCATGCTGCTCTACAACACGATGGCTATAGCTGAACATTAGTAAACTCCATAGTAACTCAAATGCAAGGCTTTCTTTTCTCTTGACGGAGCGGACAAACCAGCTGAAATGTCTTCCATGTTGCTGTGGACTTTTGAACAAAACAGTGTAAGAAGAGAAAAATTGGCCTGTAGTCACTGTCTTCACATCCCCGTTGAGTACCACACACACACACACACACACACACACACACACACAATAACACAAACAGGATTGAATCCACAAACACACATGTGTCCCCTTATAATTCCAATAGGAGTTGTTGCCTCTTTGCAGTATCTCAGCAACCGTTATCTCTGCATCCACATGTTCTCCGGCTCTTTCTCTCTCGGATCATTGGCTGTCTGTCAAGTGATACCAAACCCAGTGATCACACACACACACACACACACACACACACACACACACACACACACATACAAAGATGAAGGGATCAGAGATTGCTGGAATTCTTGTTAATCTTCAGCTGTAGTCAGTCCATTTGGTCTGGTGGTGGCTGATGGTGTAAGTGGCTGGGTTGGGTGGATGCGTTGGGGGTGTTATTAATAACATACATATATATTAATAATAATAATATAATTAATATATTAATAACATGGGGATGTTATTTTAGGCAAATAATAAATTATTAAATTGTTCAATTTTTTTCTATTATGTTCATTTGCAGAATAGTTAAGTTTAGTTGAAATCTGTTGTTATTTTATGCAAATAATAAATGAATCAATTTATTTTATTAAAATGTTTAGAGTATGTTTACTTGCTTGGTGTCTATTACACACACTAGAGCCCCCTCACACACACACACACACACACCCACTAGACTGTAGGCCTTTATGTGAGACATGTTTTTAAATTTGTGAATGTTAGTCAACTCCTAAAACAATTCACGCAGTATAATAGCACACATGTACAGTAAATCAGACAAACATGAGGAGAAAGAGCTCATTTTGGTGAGTAGGCTAAAGCCTTAAGCAGCAGGGCTAAGAAACGGGATTTGTGAAAGCACAGTTATAATGAAAATAATGGAAAGTGTTTAGCTTTCCAAAATTACAGAACATAGAACTTAATTTCTATATCATCTCCATATGACAGTAGCTTGCACACAGCAGGCATGGTGTGATACCTACTGGTCTGTTTTTGTAATTGTTTTGAACTACCCTTAATGGTCCATTATGGTGGAAACCACATTAAATATTAATTTATTTATACAATATAGCGCTAACAGTAACAACTCTGCACACATAGTAAATTCTAGGGTTACCCTATATTACCAACTGTATTGAACCAAACAATGCGCTCATTAAACGTGGCTGGTGATGTGTACGTGCACGATATTAAATAACTGTAATAAACTACTGTTGCTAACATATTTCTTTCGGTCCAGGTTCATATAAGCCTATTTATTGATTGATTTTTTTTTACCTTTATTTGAATTTGGTTTAGTCGTTTTTCGTTTTTTGAATTCAGAAACCAAAACGGGTCTCTTTGTTTTTGGTTTGAAGCGACAAACAAAAAAAGGTGGTTTAGATGGTTATTTCGTTTTGTGTTTCCAACAATAAAACAAACCATCAAAACGTACACGGACCCACCTGCTAATAATGTCATCCTCATATATTGACATTTAAAAGTCTAGACCCCAAATATAAGACAACCCCACATTTTCAGACCCATTCCCAGGAAAAAAGCCTGTCTTATATTTGGGCCAATACAGTATTTTGCAGTCAGAAAACCAACTGTTTATGATTACAGACACTTAGAGATGACAGTGACAGCATCCAACAGCTGAGTTGGAAGGGATAGTGAGGGGCAATCTCTGTTTGTTTGTCCGATCAAGAAACAAGAGGCTGCCATCTTGTCCATGTGGGAACAACACAATAACAACGTGGATGCCTGTGTGAATGTCTGTCCAATATTGAGTGTCTTGGCTGCATTGTGTGTGAGGACCATGCCAGTAAGCCGGATGGGGAAAACAGAAATAGCGCAGATCAGGAAAGGCTTTGACATGATGATCTCATGGCATACGCAGGACAGACACACACACACACACACACACACACACACACACACACACACACACACACAGAAACAAAGCAGAATAGAATAGAAGCCAAAATGACAAGCTTTGATTGTAAAGCCAACTTTGCCAGTAACTTTCTGATTCTCCTCAAACCACTGATCATGAAAAGAAAAACCTGCCATACAAAATATACAAAAATTATGAAAAATAACAGAATGAAAAAATGATTTTCACAAAGAGGACAAACAAGTTTTATTCAGTTGAATATTGGTAGGCGAATGTAACATGACCAGACGTACAAAAAAGCCTCTTGGACTTATATACTAAACCCAACAGACATTTTGAATAACTGTAAATGTGCTTTCTCTCGCCATTTCCTGGCACTGTACTTTAACAAACTCCTCCCACAGATTTATCCCAATTGACTTCAACATGTTTTTGTGCAATCTACAGACCTTAACAATAAAAAGTTATTTCAAATTTGAGTTTTTGTCCAACAGCGGAACTGTGGCATGGCGACCATTGTCATCAACTGTAATTGATCTAACTGTAGTCTATATCCACAACCTTCCACTTCCAGGAATGCCCAGTTGCCGCTGGAAATTCCCCCGTATGTCCTTCTTCTCAGCCGGATGGCTGTTACCTTCCCCTGTCCGGTGGATTCATGAGGACTATGGATAACTGCTCCCCAAATCTCTGCAGGGTAAATCCAGACAGCTAGTGTTAGAATTTTGTAACTAACTACGTGTTCTGTTGGATCTCTGAGGAAGGAGGCTTGCAGTTCAATTGAGAATTAAGAAAAGGTTTAATGCAGCAGAAGGATGAAGATGATAAGACAAAGACAAAGACAATACGACAAACACAACATGATAACACTGCAGCTGACAGCGGACTGGATCCATGCTCCCCCTGACGGAGTCACATGAAACCAGTCCTGAATATTCCTAAATCACTCTAATTTATCCTCTGCACCTGGGAGCGGTTCCTTTTCACCTGGTGCATTCAAATCCGTTCTCATTGGTCCGTCGTTGTCATGACAACATGCCGAGTGCATCTTTGCTGTCCAATGACATGGCTCTAAACTCGTTTTTGGTTACAGATCAAAAGGGTCTGTTGTGTAAATGTGAAACTCTGACATCAATACAGTTAATCAACATTGCATTGTCTTAGCCTAAGACCCCAGAGGGTAGCAGACAAGAGGCCACCTTTTGTTGCGTAACAGGAAAGCTCCTTTCCATATGTTAAATTCCAGATTTGACCTGCGGTTCTTTACATTCAGGAGATGGGGGGTATGCATATTTTCCTAAGCTGGCTCCATCATACATATTGTTTTCACAACATTGTTTATAACTTTATATAACAACACTAGCTAGACCTATGTCCCGGTCCAATCTGCGTTTTCTGTTGCACGACTAAAACAACTTTTGAACGTACACACCAAAACAAGTTCCTTCTCGAGGCTATTATGCAGCAGCACCAGGGCTCTATGCTCCGCCCATGATGATGTTGACTGGTTTAAAGACATGTCAATAAACCACTGCATGTTTCTCTCCCACCCCGGAATGCTGTGTGGACTAGCTAGACACTTGGAAGAATGAGGAGAAAGAAGCTAAAAATATAGTATTTGTAAAGCTGAGGGGTCCTGCAAAGTTAGGTAAAATGTATCTGTGTTTGTCATGTTCGCACGAGCAAACCTTTCACATCAGCAGTAGTCATTTTACTCATTGTTCACGTAAGAAATATTGATTAGAGCAGCTTCAAAGTTTTCTACAGCTTAAGTTTAACAACAAAAGTGATACAAGTGCCAATGTGACCTTCTGATAATCCAGTAAGAGAGAAGGTCTAGAAATCAAATTAAGAGTGAGACAGTATATCTTTTAGAGAGCAAGTTATAGTAGAGGAGAATGTATGAGTCAGAAGGATTATAGGTACTTCTTTAAAGATGAGATATCAAGTGAGAGAAACTGGAGTTAAATTAGTTCTTGAAATGCATAAATTCAGTAGAAAAAAGAGAAATAGTCAGGTCAAGTCCTAAAGTCAGAAACAGATATGGACACAAAGTCGTCACCCATTCAAAAGATTGAAATATAAGTGCGAACAAAATGAGATGCAAATAGGGAGGCAGAACAACAGATGAAAGGACTGAGAAGAAGAACACAATGGACCAAATAACTACCTTTTTCAATCTCAAAAACCTTCTCTGTACACCAAAACTTTATCACCAAAGTCGGACAAAGAGACAGCACAAGGACATTATTCACAGAAACACAAACTTTATCGACAAACTTCCACCTTTCTTCAGGATAGAAAGACAAGCAAATATGGAGGAAAAAGAGTGCAAGGACATCCACCACCAACAACAACTTTGATGAAACTTTCTCAGCAGTTCTGATGTAAGTTTAAGCCTATTTATCTGAGTGCCACAGGGGCAGGAAAAGAAGAACAGAAACTTAGATGGAAGCACCTTCTCATCTCTTCGACTCTGTGGACCCTCACTTCTCTCCATGTTTCGCTCCTACTCGGCTTCTTTGTGTTGTTTTTGTCCGTCCTCTGTTTGGACATGCATTTAGGTAGCACGTAGTCTCACATTGCCAGAAGTTACACCACGCATCAATGCTGGGATACACCGCGCATCAAAAACGTTCTGTTTTTTTTGCATTTCTTTAAAGGTCCCATGACATGGTGCTCTTTGGATTCTTTTATTTAGGCCTTATTGGTCGCCTATGACAACACAATTCTGTGCAAATTCATAATGTGTAATATGCAATATGTATATAATTTTGAGACACCGATAACTCAAACAATATTGATCTTTCTTACTATTTGTTTTATATATGCATATAGTCATCTCAGGAACTGTGCATCTCGCTGCCTGCCCTCCCCCCCCATTTTATTTTGCACTACTTCTTTTTTATATTATATTCCATGTTATATTCCTCTTATGTATCTTGTAGCTTGTTGAGAATGGAAAGGGTTTGCTTCAATATCATTGCACAGGTATTGCACATGTGTATAATGACTCCCAAAATCCAGCCTTGGTGTAGAATTCCAGCCACTAGAGCCAGTCCCACAATGAGCTTTCCTTAGTATGTGCCATTTCTGAGTCTGTAGCTATTGAGGAGGTTGGTGGGGATGTGGCCTTGACCAACTGCTTGTTTGAAAGCCATGATGTCTCTCTCTCTTGCCCCTTATGAGATCATAAGTATTCTCTGTGGTGTCTACATTTTCATCACATTTGTCAAGGATGCACAAAAAAAGTGCAGTGGGATGCGTTGCAAGCCATCTGACGTCAGAAAGAGGAGCAGATATTCAGACAGAGCGTCAGTGAGCAGGTCGAAGGCTTGAGTGAACAGACAGAAGTCATGGGTAGGCAGGCATATTGGCTGGCATTTCCACACAGGATTTAAAAAAAATAAACGTATAAATCTAAGTTTGTTAGATTTTGCATACAATATTTGTCACACACAAGCAATTTTTTTCCCAACCCTAGTTGATATGTAAATAAATTCTGATCAAAATGAATTTATGTACAGTGAAATCATATTGTTACCATTTCTATTAACTATTCATATTTCTTTTAGGTCCAACTTCGCTGACTGATCAGCGGTGGTTTGTGAGCTTGGAGGGCCAGGTTGTCAGTGTGTGGGGGGGGGGGGGTCCTTTGTGCTGGAGCTTGCTGTTCTAATGTCAACATACTACAACTTTAACCTGCTATACCAGGACCAGGCTGCATACTCATTGGAGTTCATTCAGAGGTAGGAGATTTTCTCACATATTATACACCTGGATTGACTTTTTATTGATTAAGTGCTCCGAGATTAGAATTTCAGTAGCTAAAGCTTCTGATGTGCTACAAGCATATACATTGACTAAAATAATAATACTTAGGGGTTTGAAGAAATTTCGCGAAAACCCCGCCCATTGTCACCCGTCACGCTGTAGCAGCAGCCCCGTAACGACCCACCGTCAAGCAGCATCGTTATATTTTGTGACATTTCAAAATAAAATATTTCCCTCATAAAAGTTTTCTAAAATAATACTGTAACAGCTCTAATGTTCATGAAATGTTACCCACAAATGCAGAAAGAAAACTTAATTGTATTATGCTGTAAAATATCTTTTCCAGAAATTATATACTTCTGGACATTTCTAAATTATTGGTAACGGTATTGTTTATTTCCTTTGGAATATGTACTTCTCCATTGGCATAAATAATATTATACAGTTTTTAAACTTTTTAGTAGCTGAATACTACTTGTATAAGAAAAATACAAATTAAGCTGTTGCTCCTTTAACACTAAAAGACTATATGTTCTCCTCCAAAATGAACCATTTCTTCATTAACCTTTAGCATTTGTGTTGTTCCATTGTCATTTAGGATCTGCATGGGGGTTAATCCTGAGAGAGGCTCAAAGGCATACAGTGGACAGGCACCCAGCAGAAGAACTGGAAAGATGGTCCAGAAGAAACCTTCAACAGTGAACCCGCATGTCTGCACCCTGATCAGGAAGCTCAACGACTTCAAGTGGGACTTTGTTTGAGTTTCTCTTGTATTGATTTGTTTAGCTGCAGGTATCATTTGTCGATAATCATTTAACAATATCTGCAGATAAAAGGCCAATACTGCTAGTTGTTGTGTTGTGTAGTTCTTGTGGCTGTATGTAGTGTTTTGCCCCATTCAAGTGTTGCATTGACGTTTGATAAATTGTTGATATAACGGTTACTGCATGATTGAGCCAAGCAGTTACAAGATGAGTTCCTACATTTTTGATTGATTATAAAATAAAGAGTTAATTAGATTTTTAATCTTGCTTTTTTTCATTGTTATTTAGGACTAATTATTTATTGCAGTGTTCCCTGAGGTATATTTAAAACTGCAGAATTTATTCACCTGGATCAGTATACTGAGATTTTCATAATTCTATGTTTTTGTGCTGTCAACACAATTGTTGTACATGTACAACAAATTCAATAATACATTTATTTACAGTAAATCAAAATAAACATGAAATTATATGTTTTGTATAATATTGGCAAAGCTGCTGCTAACAAAAAACTGTAAATTCAAAGTAAGAAACTGTATGTCTATTTACAGTAAAATACCTTAAATTTAAAAAACAGTATGCCTACTGTAAATAAACAGTAGTTTACTGGTGAATCTGCTGCCAGTATATTACTGTAAATTCAAATAATACAGTTAGTTACTGTATACCCGTTTGCAGTAAAATACCTTAATTTTAAAATACAGTATGCTTACTGTAAATTTACAGTAGTTTACAGTAGCTGCTGCCAGTATTTTACTGTAATTTTACGGTGAAAAGTTTTACAGTGCAGAGATGCAGACATGACAATAACAAGTAGCAGCAGTGTTTGAGACTCTTCGGGGAGATGCCATAATGTGTTCTTCCACTCGCCTTCCACTCATCTTTTCATCTCCGTCCTTTTTTTTTCCTCCAGTAGAGTCTGACTGTGGCCCCCAGAGTGGATATGAAACCGTCAACAACTTGTCATGCACACACGCACACAGAAACACACTCACTCGCTTACTGACTCACTTACACAAACAGCTTTATATTCATCTACCACTTTCTTCCACATCGATGCATCCAACGCAACCAGAACAAATACACACATACACCCAACATGCATGAAGTCGCACACTCTCTCCCCCTGTGTGTGTGTAGCAGAGAGAGAGAGAAAGTTCAATTTTTTAATGGTTATGTTTTGCTGTAATTCAACAATAAAGAAGACTGTTTGCAACAATTTGTCTGTTAATTTAGCCTAGGTCTTCCCCTACTGTGGGCGGGGGAGGAAGGGAGCACTCTGGTCAGCTTCGTAGCTGTTTCTGCAGATAGCAGCTCAGTCTTGACAATTGGGCTACTGTAATGCATCAAGTTGGTGGATTGCAGGTCAGGTGGGGGTGGTGTGGTTTATTTATGAATATTTTATATATAAGTATATATATATTTATAATATTGGTGTGGTTTATAATATGGTGGTGCGAATTAGACCTCATAACGGGTCGTGCAGGTATAAAAAGCTAAGACGTGATGTGTTACATGTACAGTGTCTCACACACACACACACACACACACACACACACACACACACACACACACACACACACACACATCCATCAGGATGTATGATACAATATTAGAAGAGGAACCAATCCCCAAAAAAGGCCTTACTTTTTTGAGAAACCATGTTTTTTTATTTAACTTTAATATGTAGTTTTTTTTTACATGGATGTTGTGATGGTTGTACAAAAATAGTTTACTGCAAAATGAGTTTTCTTTTGGTTGATGTTTAGATCATCCCCTAAAATAAAACAAGTGAAAATGTAGGCTTCTCCAAAAAGGGACAGCAACTGCCTCATCACATACGTCTCTAGAAATTATTATGACAAAGTTGTCATTAATGTGTTTGTACATTTTTGAAATGTATACACTTAAACACGCATGAATTATGGGCGGAAATTAAACAGGAAATTAAAAACCCAAAAGGTCCCAGACCAATCACAAAAGATTGAAAGATCAGGGTGCGATTTGTGAAAAAAAAAACAGAGGGGGGAGATGTTTTGAAATGGTTCTATTCTTCAGAACTTGAATTTCTTCACTGCATTTGCAGGAATAATTAAAAAATCTTAATTAACTCATCAATATGTTTTACTCTAATAGACTATCTTCAATTTCCTCAACACACAGGGTCAGCGATCATGCACAACAATACAAAACATGCAAGTACTAAATCCACCTTCAGTACAATGGATATCGTGCCACTCGCCAGACATACCTAAACACTTCTTTATGAACTTCATCATTCAATGGAAAATATCACAATAAAATAGCAATGGGTGGTGTCAGCATAAAAAAGGCTACAGTGTGACCCTATGCGTCACAGTCTGCTTTGATGACGGACTTCCGTCGCCTTTTTCTGCTTTTCCTGCATCTACGCATGTTGGCGTCTCTTTTAGCCACATCTGTGAAAATTTCAAGGCAGGGAAGAAGGCAACGGTCAGGCCTGGTCTATTTACTGAAATGAACAGTAGGCTGTTCAGCATGCAGAGTGCATTCTGTTTCTGCCTTCTGTATGGTTCATGAAACCCTGAAACCCCTTACACTCTTGGCTGTTGACACCGGGAGGGTGGAGACAGTGATGAGCACTTAGCAAAGACTGTTTCCTGTGATGCCATAACACTTGAATTGGTGGAATTCCCTGAGGAGTATGGGACTGGTTGCAACCTCAACAGCGAGTCTTCTGTATGGTGACAAGTTTGTCGTCTCCGTAAAGGATGTGCTTGTCGTTATCCGATGGCTAAACCTCCAGCGGAAGTAATTCCGTTGACATCCAGCCTGCGCTCAATGCTGTTGTCCAGGGAAATTAAAAATCGCTCACTAAAGACCTCTTGCCTTCCGATGATCTCCGTCACTCAGATGAGACACATTCACTCCCTTAAAAAAGAGTGGAAACTTTGTAATTCCTCCTTCAGGCCTCTTGAGGTCACACAATCGGATTGTTTTTAAGACCTCATCTACCAAATTAAAACAGACATAAAAAACAGCATGCCATATTGGCTGCATGCTACAAACAAAGGAATAGTCTTCAAAGGTTTCCTAATAATCGCTGAGATCAAATTAACCATTATAACCATTGTAAAACTTTCACCGGAGCATTAACTTGTCCATGCTTATTGTTATTGTGAGTCTCTTTCACGTGCGTGCACCAATATACATCTACATCAACAGGTGACGCCAAATAGCCAAATTTATAACTGAATGTACTTCTCATGACCAGAGCCGTCCTTATAAATGCAGAGACACAGTGAGTGTTCCGAACAAAGCAGAGTTAGCAAACAAATGAGAAGAAGTTTCAATGCTAACTTTAAAATGATGGTGATTAATGCAATAGAGTCGTCAAAAAACTTCCACGCAGCCAAGAAACATGGTGTAAGAGAATGGCACTAAGAGACTTTGTCGTCTTAAAAACGCCAACAGCCAAAAAAAAGCGTACCGCGGTCCCTAAACCAGTGGCTTCAGTGAGATTGACCGGAGGGTGTGTGAATATGTGACCAACAAAACTAAATGGGCGGCCCATTACTCAACTGTCATCTGAATAACCCTGGATTTCAAACAACTGCTGATCGGCTCCACTGCATTATCCACCAGGGAAATGACTGCGGCCATGACTGACAGCTGAAGTCACAAGGACCCACGAGATCTCGCAAATTCACATGATCGCACAATATAACAGGATGTAGTTTCTATAAACAGAACCACAAAACCTCTGACCTGTTGACTTCAGGCCTGTCTCCGCCCATTATCACATTTTCAAGGTGTAGTTCAGGGAAATATGATTCCCTGTGAGCATGGTGTATTTTATTTTGAAAATTAATGTTGTATTTATGCAGTGTGCTGAATTTCTGTGGAGCTCTGGCATCCGGATCTGCGTATCTGGTCCAGAGGGCTGGGGATCGCTGGAGCTGAACACAGCAGTCTGTGAAATAGACACGTCGACTTTAATAGAAACCTACTGACTCCGCAGTTGGTGGAAATCAGGGTAAGAGCTCCGCCAGAGAGAGAAACATACCCAGCACCAAGTTTAAAGCCGGCCTCGGCTGGTGGGCTGTGTTCTCTCACCCAGCGCTTGCCCTCTACACAGAGAAGCTGCTGTCTTTTCAGCACTTTGTGATTAACTTAAGAAAAAAAGCACTCATATCCCCTAACAGCAAACAAGATTTGGTCTTCAAAAAGTCTTCCTCCAAAAATTTGTTTTAAAAAGAGAAAGGATCGTCTTACAATCAGGGTTGTCTTATATTCAAGTCAATATGGTAATACCAAATGCAACTTAAATACATTTTCAATTATGACATCGGTTGTAAGCCAAGTATACATTTTGTTGTAATCTAATTGCAACAATTACAGACCTGAGCCCACTAAACACTTTATTCTATTAGGGTGACCTGATGAACACCTTGTCCTCCTCCGCCTGGCTATCTACTTTTCATTGTGTGCTTCTTTCTTTCTTTTGAGTAGTGCTTCCAGCACACAGCTTATCTTAGCCAGTGCTTTGTATGATATTTTTTTCATCAGAAAATTGCAACTGCTTGGGTTGTTTGGATCGCCTAAAATGAGTTGAAAAGCAACCTCTAGCGACTGTATGAATATGAATGACCTCTATCTTTGATAGTATATAGTCACAAACAGTTACAAAACTCTTGGGGAGAATGTTCAAGTTAGATCTAAAAAGGGAAACTAAAAAGTGTCTTCCACTAACAGTGAACAATGATTTATTTTTAACTAGAAAGGCATTCTTTCCCTTGTTTTCTTAACTAAACCAAACAGTTTTGGAACTTTTTTATTGTCATCATTCTTCTATACAGGCCTTTAGGTGGTTACTTATTTGCTTCAACCACTCTAAAGGCTTTAGGTAATGCATTTGTGTCTGAACAGCAGTGGAATAGTAGTAAAATGCACATTTTGACTATTTTTCTCTGTATAACCCACTATTTTAAACTAAAATTCATTACAGGCTTTTTCACTTTTTCTTGCCTCATTGGCCAAGTCTTCCCTGCTGCCTTTGTCCACCCTTTTGAACCTCTCTCTCTCCTTTCATCTCCCCTCATCTCTTGCATCTTTTGTGGATTCTCAGCTTGTGTCTTCCCTTGACCTATCTTTGCTCTTTTCTTTTACCCCCTCGTGTTCACCTGCCCTGTGTCTGTCTCAATTTTGTTATCTTTTATTCTCATCTCGTCCCATCGTCCTCCTCCTATTTACGTGATTTAATCTGGGAGTGAGTCGGTCATATTTTCAGCGCTGGGTTCAGGCTTCTTTGCTCCATGGGACAGGGAAAATGTGGGTGTTAAAAGTGGATGAGTAACAATACTTCAGTAACAACTATCGACATTCCCATGAGCAAGGAACTGACCTTCCATCTGCAACTCCATTGGCGCTGCTCGAATGTCAACAACAGAAGACTGTGGTTGTATTATTGAGAATCTCAGATGAATGCATGTAAATGTAGGAATTCAAAGCCTTTTGTCACCCCTGGATAACTGAAAGTTTTGATTTTAAATGAGACGTTGTTTGGGGTTGATGTGGGGACACAGATAAAAAGGAAGGACGTGTGAAATGCCAAAGAAATTGAGATGGACCTTCAAAATACCTAACCACCAATACTTCAAACACATGGAGCAGTTAAAGAAACCAAATGGGAACACTAGACATAAAATGATCGTCAACTGATCAGAAGGCCCTGAGCCCAAGATAAATGTTGGAGAGGGCCATATAAAACAAAAAAAGACAAATTGGGGACCTATGCCAACTTTTTAAGTCCCCAGCTGACCAATAAAACAGACAGGAGGTAGACGGTGGCATTGCGTCTCTGTTCATCTGGTTTCTCCATGCCCTTAACGCATCATATATAACTTGTTTATGTACAGTATATTAAAAAAGTAAATAGCGTTTCATTTTTGTGTTTCATCGCTGTTTAAATCTAGGCTATAATATGCCATTTAAAACATACTGTATGTCCAGTTGTCGTTCTGTATTAGCAGAATTCTGCAATATTAATGGCCATATTAGCCGCCTAAAACAAAGTCTAGCATAAACCAAGCCATAACTTGTGGGCCTGAAAAGTGCAACGCAATGCAATATCCTAAACCTACATGCTATCTAATTTCCAGCATAGGGAGACTCCACTGGCTCCAAAAATAAGACTTTATTTTATAGAAGTCTATAAAATAAAATCTAGAAAATTACCCTATTTCAAACATTTTCCTAACATGTTTATGCTCTCAATCGCTAGTGTCAAGTCTTTAATACAGCATGATGATCATTTCTTTTGAAATTGATGATAAAATAATGAATTGCTAAGCCATGAAAGTATTATGATGTAGAGGAATAAGGACCCAAAAGCAGAGATGAGGGAGGCAGGCGGCAGCAGTTCACCAAGGATTTATTCTCACACAGTCCAAGGAAAAACACAGGGAGCAAAATGAACAAGGAAAAATACAAGAAATACAAAAAATCTCAAAGTCCAAAAATTGTAAAGGGAAAACGACATGAAAAAAATAGGACAAAGAACTGGAAAAACGGATCACAAGGAGGAAGAAAAGAAAACTGTCAGGAACACACCCACTTAACACATGAAGCAACAAAACGATCCAACAAGAGACTTCGGGGAGCAAGGACACTAAATACACTGGGTCAGAGGCGGACTTACCATTAGGCAAAGGTAGGCAATTGCCTTAGGCCCCAAGCTATCAAGGGCCCCGTAAAACGCCTCATAAACTCATGGTTACGATTTGTTGTCTTACTTTTCACCAATTAATTATATCTCTAAACATTGATACACTAAAGTGCTATCCGATTTAAGTTTTTTTAAGTTTAATTCATGATGAGAAACTCCCCCCAGTCCCCACTACATTGGACTATTCCATTATCCTACTGCGCATCTGCGTGTGTGTTTGTAGACAAACGGCTCAGCATGCTGGAAGCTGGAGGCTACAGACGGTTGGAAATGAAGCAAAGCTACCGAAGTGGTTCTGAAAAAAGGAAGAAGAGGGAAGAAAGCAGAACGTTTTTAGCAAAACTTCCAAAGGTAACAACCTTTTTCACGACGGCTACTGACAACAATAACATTAACGTTACTAAAGAGCAGCAAGAAGCCGGTGCTTGCGCTAGCAATGCTAACACCGCGGAGCTACCCAGCTACCCACCGGCAGTGTCAGCCCAGGCTGCTCTAGCGATGCTAACACTGATGAAGAGTAGTGTTAGCCCAGGTTGCTCTAGCGATGCTAACACTGATGAAGAGTAGTGTCAGCCCAGGTTGCTCTAGCGATGCGGGGGCTACATACAAGACAACCTTACAGGATCCTTCGAACGGAGATGGCGACACACATAATACTCAGCAACTAGACCCCGTAAGCAGCAGTCACCCTACTCAATGTGTTATGATTGAAGATGATCCAGCACTCTGGCAAAAACAGCTGTCAGACAGAGAGTCTTTCTCAGATAAATAAGGACTGAAAAGGGGGAGAACAAGGGTTGTGGAGGGCCCGATGCCTGTGTTTGCCTTAGGCCTCAAAATGACTAAATCCGCCCCTGCACTGGGTAATGAGACAACCAGAGGCAGGTGACAAGATGGCTAGAAAACAGGTGGAAAGCATTAGGTAATCACAGTGGCAGGAAAACACAGGAAGTAAAACTAAAAAAGAGACAAGACAGAGACCAGACTTCAAAATAAAACAGGAAACAGAACACACACACACACACACTAAATGGGAGAACACGACAAGAACAAGACAAGACCAAAAGTACCATACAAAAAAACGCAAGAAATACCAGAACCATGGTAAGAATTAAACACAGGAAAACAGACTACCACAATAAAACAAGACAAAAAAAACACCAAACCATAAGAGAAAGAAGCTTAGCAATGTTAACCATCATTTCAATAAGGTTAATTATAATATTTTGGTCATCTAAAAATGTTTTGATCAGTGTTTGGTAGCACTAGATAGTGTCAGCGGCTAACTCAAGGGAAGCTGATTTGTAACCAGTTCTGTGTACTGCTGTACATGCAGATGTCCGGCGCCAGTAATCATAATAATAAATTGTATTTGTATAGCACTTTTCAAGGACCCAAAGTCGCTTATCCAAGCCAGTGTCTAGAGGAAGTATTCACCCACTTGCAAAAGTTGTGCAAGTTCTGACTTGTGTTAGCAGGTGGCAAATCAGCAAGTTTTTCTTCTTAGCGTTTAGTTTAGCGGAGCGCCACTGGAACCATACATGACACAAATGAAGCTTCACGAACCACAGTCTTTGTTTTCTGAGCTCAATAGATGTTCAACAAAGGGTTAAAAACACACTGAATTGCCATTCCTTTAACCTTTTTCTTTCAATAGAGAGCGGCATCTAGTGAGATCAGAATATAAAGACAGTGGTTTGCGAAGCTTCATTTGACCGTCTCTAGCGTCTTCCTCCCCATCTCCACCCTGTTGTCCACATACGGTCAATTCTGGCTTCAAAACAGCAGTCCACAAACCAATGGGTGACATCACTGATGCCACAGCCATTATTTTTACAGTCATTGGTATAAACCCTGACACCGATATCAGAACTTATCTGCAATAAGCTAACGTAACGTTGACAAAGGGGACTACCATATAAGAAGCAGGGAGACGTGTACTGTACATTGGTAACTAAATGTAAATATCTTCTGTTAACCCCATGAGGAATTCTAAATAATGACATTATTGTCTTTGCATCCACATGAAGTAGGCCTTCAGTGATCAAGCACCACCCCCATCGCTCCTCCACGCAGTTGCTTGACACAAACAATTCAAAAACAAACCTCTCCAAAAGAGGTAAATATCGTTACTCAAGCTACTGCGTGTGAAATTTGGTGAACTACACCCTTTTTTGAAACATAGCTATAATGGGAAATGCAGAGAGTTGTGTTGAACTGACTTAATTAGCTTTAAATCAACTCATTTGGCAATGGCTTAACGGACGTCCATTAATATAAAGTAGTCACACAGACTAGCTTTAATTAAATCTGTTTTCCAATGGAGATATATTGCAAATTGTTTGGAGATACTTTTACCTCCAACTTCATCAGAACAACCTTACAGGTTTTTTTTTTTCATTTTGTCGTCTTATTTTATGTTTATTGGATAGTGAGCAACAAAGGATCCAATTGATTTCTTTTGGAAATTGTGATACGAGAAATGGATTATTGGGTGAATTTTGGGGCGCATATGAAATTGGACATGCATTGTTGGCTGTTACAATGTATTTGGTGAAAGAAATATGGACTTTGGAGAATCCAGGGGATGGTGTTTACTCTTGCAGCACAACGACAACTTTGTAATTTAGAAAGCCAATTAGATTTACACGACATCACAACTCCCACCGGTTCCAATACATTTCTTACGTGTCCCCAAAACCATTGTAACTACATCTTATAAATGTTTTTTTTTTTTTCCTGTGGGACTCCTGTGTCTGCGATAAAAGTTACAAAGGTAATATATAAATAGCTGAAGCAATCATTTCACCATGTTACCTCTTGCCCTCTGCCTGTTTTTGGAGCCTCCTTGCTGTATTTTGTCTGTTGCTTGTGACAACAAGGGTGATGTACTCAACAATTGTGCTTATATACATTTGTCCATATTTATTTGACACACTGCTCTAGTTATTTTATATGGTATTAATGTCACACACACACACACACAAAAACACACCAACTGTTAAGTTTCATTTAGATTTATTAAGTTGCAGGAAGCCTATTTTCACCAGTGAAAAATAAAAAAATGTGATGAAAACGTGTGCTTGATAATAAAAATATATCCTTGGTAAGTCAAAATTCATAATTATGTGATAAGATTTGAGCATGTGCCAATCGCACTGGCACCGTCTTCAAACGGAGACGGTTAGAACCTAGTTACAAGAGAATCTTTCAAAGGTCCCTTGGGTCCAGTGCTTCGGTTCCTGGCTGGTCCCTGGCTTCACCTTTCTGGTCTAACCATTCAAACGACATGCAATCCTAGCCTGCTCACATAGTTCTCTAATCAAGAGCTGGTAAGTGTTATTACAGCTACAATACCCTAAATTACTAATTGACGATACATGTGACGTTAATGTTATTGCCGTAAAGAGCTAATGATATATTGATTTGAAAAGTTATGCTGATAACGTTAACACAAGAAGTGCCGGGATTCCATAAGTACTAGAACTGCCGTGAGCAGTCATTTTGACCGCCAGATTCTAAACTCTATAATCTCTCACGATAAATACCTAATTGCAATATTAATGCAGGTATTGTGTTAGGATATCTTTAGAAAAACGAAATAACCCCAATGTACAATTTAACGAGTTTAATTATATACTTGAGTTGCCCAAGTGTTTCAATAATTCATATCATGGCATAGTAAAATGTAATTATTTCATTCACATTTGAAAAATATGGTATTTAAATTCATTCAACATAACTTATAACAGGCAAATAACACCTAAAAGTATCTTATTTGAACATTTATAACCTAACCTGTCACTGCCTCCGTGTTGGTGTCGGCTGTGGTGCGCAGCGCTGCTCGGACCGAGCTCCGGTCCCTTTTCTCCTCTAAACTCTAAACTCGTGTCTCAGCTCGTCTGCCAGTTGCTGCCTGAACTTCCTCCGGACAATTTCACTGCTGGTGCCCCCCTTGGAGAGGATGTGTGCAATGATTCCAGCCAGTTTGAGGAGGATGTATAAAGTCATATGACCACGTAGGCAGCCAGCGGCCACTAGCTCCGTGTACCGAGCCTTTCCCAGAGCGAGCGCCCGGCGCTGCCGTCTGATTCAGAACAGAGTCCATCCACGCTGTATTTACTGTCGTTACCGACTCTGGCTTTACCTTCGGCCCATCGTTGATGCCCACACTTGTTACTCTAGACCGCTTATGACATTTCTCTGACAGAGACGCTGATAGTAACTAAGCAACCAATATGCATCTTCAACCACGCGAAAGATTAAAAACAATACCGCAAAAATCTGAGCGGTCAATATGACCGAAATAGGTCGAAGTGATTTTATTTTCTTTGCCTAGTGTGTAATGTATATAAAAAACTATTTTAAATGAAAATATAGACCCTTTTAGGAAAAGTCAGTTAACAGCAGGATTGTATTTTTTTATCCAGAAAAGTTATTACATATATAAATTTCAAAACGGTCAAAATGACCGTCATGGCTGTTCTAGTGTTAACATGTTGTTACTGTACGTGTGCACTAAGTTGTCCTCTGTCCCTTTCCAGTTTAGCTAGCTTTTCTTAAGCACATGCTAACGCAATAATGTTAGCTATGTTATATGTGTCATACCGTTATTTTCAGTTACAAGCGCCTCATATGCGTATGCCAAGGTGGCACAGCTAGCATGGATAGCATTAATTATTGCATTGATATTTTAGCTAACGTTGCTTGTCGAGTCTAGAAGCACGTACAGGCGCTGGATAATGCGGGCATGATAATGTTGATGTTGCGCAAAAAACAACCACATACACAGTGAATCTGTTACGTCAATTTGTCTCAAGACTGCTCGGTTCCAACTCAACCGACGTTCAGCAATGTAAATCATCACTCTCCTATTCCTCACACTAGTGTTACCATGTTTTGTACATTAAATTACACTTTTTAGTCATGGCATACAATATGTAAAACAGTTAGACATCTAATCTCATTAATCTACATTACAGTAGTTTAAGATTGACAGTAATCTATTTTAATGCACAAATTATGCATATAATTTAACTGTTACCAATGAATTTGCATTGTATTGTTCTTATCATCATTACAGTATCAATGTTGTTATAAAAACAAAATATTACACTTAAGAATTATAGCTCCTTTAAATCTTTGGTGTTTGTTTCAGTTACTAGTTTAGTTTTTAATAACACCAGTATACAAGTAAAGCTTTATTTATATGCTGGTGAATGATAACATAACAAAATATCTGACGTGAAAATGCTCAACTGCAAGTCAGTTGCCTGAAACATGTTTAGTGTTTGAGATAAATCAACAAACAACAAATGTACAGTTGTGATCAGAATATAGCAGTGTGTTTAAAAAAGTTAATAGAGTGAATAATAAAAGAGGTCTAGACCGTACTCTGTGATGTTATTTACAGAAACCCAACAGTTCAACAGTTGAGAGAGAGAGAGACACAAGACTCCGGGAAACGGAAGAAGTCGAGTTAGTAACATGCATTAATGGGATGAGGTTCCATACAGATGGAGAGAAGGAGGAAGAGAGAGGTGCTCAGTGCATCATGGGAAGTCCCCCAGCAGTCTAGGCCTATAGCAGCATAACTAAGGGATGGTTCAGGACTCTCCTGAGCCAGCCCTAACTACAAGCTTTATCAAAGAGGAAAATACTACATTCCACAGTTCCTCTGCATTACTGGGTTTTGCCTCAGAAACAGTATTTATGATGTCACCCCACAAGTGTTCTATGGCATTGAGGTCCGGGGATTGGGCTGGCCACTCCATAACATTAATCTTGTTCATCTGGAACCAAGACGTTGCTCGCTTACTGATGTGTTTTGGGTCATTGTCTTGTTGAAAGACCCATTTCAAAGGCGTGTCCTCTTCAGCATAAGGCAACTGTCTGCAGCCCCTAGACCCAATAAGAACAATTTTGCTCTTATCAGTCATCAGAATGTTAACTTTGGCCAGTCAACATGTCCTTTGGCAAATTTAAACCTATTCAGTACATCTTTTTCATAAATGGGACTTTGCGCAGGCTTCTAGCTGATAGCTTTGCTTCACATAGCCTTCTTCTAATCATAACAGCACTCACAGGTAACTTCTTCACAGGTAAAGTCTTCTTTGATTTTCCTGGAGCTGACCAGTGGTTGAGTCTGCCATTTTGGCTATTCTTTGATCCATTCAAATGGTAGTTGGCTTTTTTTTCCCCACGTCGTTAGGCTTTGGAGGCCATTTCAAGGCATGTGAAATTTTAGAATCTTAGAATAGAATTTTGGCAGAGCAGCCTATAATTTTCTGCATTTCTTTATAGGTTTTCCCGTATCCAATCAACTTTTTAATCAAAGTCTGCTCTTCCTCAGAGCAATGTCTGGAACGACCCATTTGGCTAAGTATTTCATTGTGAAATACACTATAACCAGCATGCACAACATTTGCTTTCTTCCTTCCTTGAATATGGACCATAATTGACACCTGTTTCTTCACAGAATCAATCAACTCACTAATTGAACACAACACTGCTATTATTTTAAACATGCCTCTATGCCTCCTTCAATTACAGATTTAATTAAACAGACTGAGCAGCATGCATGTCATGACTGTTGGGTCTGTTGGTTTTCTATGACCCTGCAACACTTACTAGTAAATTATTTGCCATGTAGAAAAATCACTTCTACCAAAAAATATGATTTATTAGGTTATTATTGCTATTATTTTGAACACAAATGTATTTCATGTAAGGTCTTAAAGGTCTGTAAAGTCAGCATTATAGCTAATTGTACCATAGAATAGGGGTTTTCAATAGGTGAGGCGCATCTCCGCTGGAGGGTGTCAAACAGCCACAGGGAACGCACGACACACGAAGAAAAATAACTCTGTACACAGCTCTATTGGTATCGCTAACTGTGTGTGCAAGTAGGCTATTAGCTGGGAAATACATTGTTTCCTTGTCCCAAGTCAACAGAAGTCAGCATTAGAGAGGAGACAGGACCCAGCAAAAATAATATAATATCAGATCAAGGCTGCATGTGGAGGACAACTTGGGTTTATTTCTCTCTGCACATCGAACACCTCTGCACATCAAGCGCGGCCTCATTGTTCCCACTGGCCGACTGGCTTTAGCCGTTTTTGGCAGGCTTTCAGCCCCAAATGTTCTGAGTGTAGCCCTGAATGTATTTTGAAAAGTTAACTGTCAAGAGTTGACTTGGTTTAGTGTCCACTCTCTCTGTAAAAAGCGGTTCAGGTTCATGGACGCGCTCTGCTGGCGACATGCTTTGGCAGATGTGTCGCGTTTGTGCTCCGTGTATGATTATTGCTGTAGTTTCGGTTTTCCACTTCTGATGTAGAGCACTGACTGCCACTTCCCTAAACGTTGTGTAGATCATTGGTGAATGATATGTTCGCGTTCCATATGGACATTAAGAGACACCGTACCTCCAGGATGTGCGCATGCGCAGGAGGTTACAAGCCCAGTAGGTGCACAGGTTTCACCATGTTAACTGTATGGTCTGTTTAGTATTCTCAACAGAAGTTTATGAAATAAACCCATCCGGCTTGGATATAAACCATGGATTCCTCAATCATTTCAACATGGTGTCAGAAGTTGAAACGGATCTCTCGCCTGTGAGCTTCACGTTATCGTTTTCTGTCTTGAACGGGCCACTTCACTACGAACGTTGAGTTAACGTTCAACTAAAGGCGTGATGGCGGATGGATTTCGCAGGCCGGACCCCCTCAGCTTTGACGGGAACCTTGCTGAGAATTGGCGGATTTTCGAACAAGAGTATGATATCTTCATTGCAGCGGCGCACTCTGAAAAGCCTGCCAAAACACAGGCATATATCCTCCTCAATCTCGCAGGAGCAGAGGACATCGAACGGGCGTTCATTTGTTTACACGGCGGAGGTCGGGGCGCCAGGTGAAGATGGAGCCGTTGTTGTTCCGGCTGAGTCCAGAGAAGACCCCGATTGCCTGAAACGGAAATTCGGGAAGTATGTACCCCTCAACACAACAAAACTATAGAGAGGCACAAGTTCCATTCACAAAATCAAAAGCAAGGTGAGACTATCGAATCCTACATCAGTGACCTGAGGATCAAAGCTAACGGCTGCCATTTTGGAAACCTGACGGACGAACTAATTTGCGACAGAATAGTATGTGGCATCAGGAGTGACAGTATAAGAAAAGCTTTGCTACGTGACAGCGAACTAACCCTAACTAAAGCCATTGGTATCTGCCGCATATATGAGATGACTGAGGAGAATAATAAGACTCTAGCGAAGCCCCAAACACCCACCACTGTTGACGCAATTCAGCCAACTTCCAGTGGGTGGCACCAGAGGTCAAGATAGAAACCTCAAGCCGGCAAACACGAGACAAAACCTATCACTAACTGTAGCAATTGTGGAAGCAGCCATGCCGCACAGAGAGACAAGTGTCCCGCTTTTGGCCAGCAATGTCACAACTGTAAAAGATTTAACCATTATAAAAATGCTGCAAGTCCATGTCACATAACCAGAGCTATGAAAAGAGAAGCTACACGATGCAAAAAGACTACAGAAAACAGGTTCACCAGTTAGAGCTAGAAAAGCCTGATAATGCCAGTGATGGTGCTTTCTGCGTGGATGGTGTTGATCTCTATGACAAATGTGTGGATGCCATCGATCCCCAGACTGGAGGACAGGACGAAGGATTTGTCACACTGTACATCCATAACAAGCCCCTAGAGATGAAGGTTGATACAGGAGCAAAGTGTAATGTAATGCCAAGAGACACCTTCCAACAGCTTGCTGACGGCGAGCAACTAGTGAACTGCAACAGAGACATCAACTTAGTGGCTTACGGAGGCAGCAAAATAGAGACTACAGGAAAAGTCACACTGCCTTGTTGTTTAGATGGACAGCAACACACATTACCCTTTTTCTTAGTGGACTGAGATGTGGTTCCATTACTGGGATTTCGTGCGTGTGTGCGCTTAGGAATCGTCACAATGAGCCCACACGTTCATCAAATTGACACTGGGAGCGACGCTGATTTCACCAAACAGATCCTTGCACAATACAAAGATGTATTCAGTGACGAGTTTGGAGACCTCCCTATCACGTACTCTATGACACTGGATCCAACTGTACAACCGGTGGTACGTCCAGCACACCGCATCCCTGTGGCAATGCAGTCACGAGTCAAGGCTGAGCTTGACAGTATGCAGCAGAAAGGTGTCATAACCACAGTTTCTGAACCAACGGACTGGGTGTCGTCCATGGTAGCGACACACAAAAAGGACAAACAGGAGATCAGGCTGTGCATCAATCCAAAAGACCTCAACACCGCCCTGAAGAGACCCCACTATCCAATGCGCAGTGTCGAGGAAGTTACCACCCAGATGTCAGGCGCTACAGTATTCTCTGTGCTAGACGCAAAGAGCTCATTCTGGCAAATAAAGCTTGATCGCAAGTCACCAATGCTGACCACATTCAGCACGCCTTTCGGGCGCTACAGATTCCTTCGCATGCCATTTGGCATATGCTCAGCGAGCAAGGTTTTCCAACGCTCGATGGAACAGCTGTTTGCAGGATATCCGTGTGCTATTATAGTGGACGACATCATCATAGGAGGTCGTGATGCCACAGAACACGACGCCAACCTAAAAAGAGTGCTTGACCGGGCCCGGCAGATAAACCTCAGACTGAACTGTCTCAAATGCAAATTCCGCCTGGACCAAGTTTGTTACGTGGGTCACATATTTACAAGAGAGGGCCTTAAGGCTGACCCCGCCAAGACTGTTGCAATCACAAACATGCCAGTCCCTCAGGATGTCCCAGCTGTGCAGCGATTCCTTGGCATGGTGAACTATCTTGGGAAATTTATCCCAAACCTCAGTGAGATTGCGGCATCTCTGAGACAGCTCACCCACAAAGACACTGCATGGTGCTGGTTTCCACAGCATCAGCAAGCGTTCGACCGCCTCAAATCATGCTTATCCAGTTCACCAGTCTTATCTTACTACGACGTGAGAAAACCAGTTACACTGACCTGTGATGCGTCATGTTACGGACTTGGTGCTGCATGTTTACAGGAGGGGGGACCAGTTGCCTATGCGTCTCGCACGCTTACAGATACTGAGACACAATATGCTCAAATTGAAAAGGAGCTGTTGGCAGTGGTGTTTGCATGCACCAAATTCAAGGATTACGTGTATGAGAAGCCCACGGTCATTGAAACCGACCACCAGCCCCTCGTCACAATCCTAAAGAAGCCTATCCACACTGCTCCTGCCCGACTGCAAAGGATGTTACTACAGTTACAGGCCTATGACATCACACTGGTCTACAAGAAGGGTAAGCACATGTACCTAGCCGACACCTTATCACGAGCTCCCAACAAAACTGTCCAACAAAGCCCAGCTGCACACACATTTGAGGTGATGTCCGTCAGCTACATCTCAACTAACAGACTAGAGGAGCTTCGCGCCCACACCGCACGAGATCAAGTGCTGCAGACTCTTTGGACTACTATTCAACGTGGATGGCCTGACAAAGAACGCTGCGTTCATCCCTCCATTCGTTCATTCTTTCCTTACAGGGACGAGCTGATAGTGGAGGATGGAATAGTTGTCAAAAGCCACAGAGCGGTTATTCCCCATTCTCTGCGCCGAGAATACATCAGTATAATTCACAGAGGTCACCCAGGCTTAGAGTCAACCAAACGCAGGGCCAGGGGTACGGTTTTTTTGTCGACATTGCAGAGGAACTGCTGTCCTGCTCCGTCTGCAATAGCACCAGACCACATCTACAGAAGGAACCTTTGCAGCCGCATCCAGTTCCGGCCTTACCATGGTCCACAGTGGCTTCAGATATGTTTGAGTGGCATGGACAACAGTACCTGGTGCTGGTAGACTCATACTCAGGGTGGTACGAAATTGACCTCCTCCGTGACGCATCTTCAGCAGCTGTGATCACAAAACTGAAAAGACATTTCTCCGTCCACGGAACACCTCACACCCTCATCACCGATAATGCGAGGCAATACACGAGCCAGCGCTTCATCGATTTCGCAGAGCAGTGGGACTTCGTCCACGTCATAAGCAGCCCGGAGTATCCTCAGTCAAACAGACTGGCAGAAAGAGCAGTCCGCAGTGTGAAATTACTGATGGAAAAATCTCACAGAGATGGGACTGACGTTTTCCTCAATCTGCTGAACATCAGAAACATTCCCCGCGACAAGGCATTGGGCTCACCTGCAGAACGTCTGATGTCACGACAGACACGCTCAAGTCTTCTAGTGAGCACCAGACTGCTGGAGCCAGCCCTGAAGAACACAAAGCAGGTCACTGCCCAACTCCAACATAAAAGACTAATTCAAAAGCGATACTACGATGCGTCAAGCCGCCCACTGCAGCCACTTGCAGAGGGACAAGTCGTCAGGATGCAGACCGTCAAGGGACACGACCGCTTAGGCACAGTGAAGGAAGTGTGCGCTCATACATCATCGAGTCCAACGGAGGGACCTACAGGAGAAATCGCCGCCATATCCTTCCTGTCGCTGAGACGCCACAGGACAGGACGACCCTGCAGACTTTGATCGTCCGTATGCAAATACAGCTGAACCGGATGGCCCCGCCACCACACCACAGGCACCTCGACAGGCCCAGGTAGCACCCCAACCCACCAGTGAGCAGCAGAGGCCTGCCATTTGTTCTTCGACGCAGGTGGTGCCAGGTAACCCACTGTATGTGACACGCTCAGGTCGTGTCTGCAGCCCTAATCCAAAGTATGAACAATGAACATCGTTTGGGTTGCAGATGGGGACATGTGTGGGTGACATGGATTGAACTCTGTATTTCTGTTTGACATGCTCAGCATGTGGCCACGTCTTGTTTTAAAAAAAAAAAAAAGTAAGTAAGTAATATGAGAACATAATTTGGTTGGCTACAGTTTGAGTATATGTAAAGATGTTTGTACCACACTTTCATAATCTATATTAATGTTACCAGGTCAGAATGAAACTGCTATAAGTTAATGCCCTGCCTTTGTTCTGTTTGTTGCAGAAGGCACAAACTAAAGAAAGGGGATGTAGATCATTGGTGAATGATATGTTTGCGTTCCATATGGACATTAAGAGACACCGTACCTCCAGGATGTGCACATGCGCAGGAGGTTACAAGGCCAGTAGGTGTACAGGTTTCACAATGTTAACTGTATGGTCTGTTTAGTATTCTCAAAAGAAGTTTATGAAATAAACCCATCCGGCTTGGATATAAACCATGGATTCCTCAATCATTTCAACACGTTGTCTCATACAGAGACCAGAGTCCCAAACGGGGTCAGAAGGTCTGAGATCTACCGTATCAGCAGAGCAATCACATCCGGCACAGCAGGCTATGGTGAAGGTAAATCACACATAGACATTAAAAACCAAAGTTTGGAAGAATTTTGTAAATATCTGATGCTGTATATGACGTTTATTATTAATGCATGTCCTTAGTTAATAAATATTTCTTCCTTTTAGATTGATACCAGTGTCATACACCTCAAGACAGATGACCAACTAAAAGAGCATATTTGGTGATCGACTGGCTCTTTCTGGATACTGCAGACAGAAGGAAAAAGAACCTTGCAGTCGCAAGTCAAAGCGCTATGAGCGACTCAGAGGAAAGCACTCGAAAAACAAATGTGATTATATGCTCGAGAGAGAGCGTACAACCCCTCCAAAGAATGCTCAAAAGAATCAGAGAAAATTGAGATGGGATGGATGCATTTCAGAGAATAGGAATTTGTGCAGGTACACGCTAAAAAGGGTGGGGGAGCCAGAAAAGAGTGTCCCGAAGGACAGCAAAAAACAGAACTTGATTGAAAAGCTATACAGTTGTTTCTTTCCAGGTGTAAAAAAATGCAGAGGGAAGCCTTACTGACATTGATTTAACTGACTTTCAGCAGAACTCATTAGAGGATAGTGTCACAGTTGGGGAACGGTATGAAAAGACGAAGTCACCTCTCTTACGTTTCTATTTCACAACTAAGAAGAGAGACATTGACAGTGACATAAATCTGGAGGAAGAGAACAGCACAAGTAGGTGAAAAGACACATGATGGACCTGATATCTACCTCCACTTTCCAGACTTCTGCAACTGACACATTGGAGATAAATACTTACAGTATTTGCAAATGCAATCAGTAAGAGTGTTTCACGACTTTCCACCACAGTCAACCCAACTGATACATCTAGTTTGCCAGACCATGAAACATTTCCATCATACCTTGCCTTTGTCTCAGGAACACCCCGTGCCACCTTCCATGAATTTGTTGCAGGAACAAGCAAGTCCGATAAAAGGAGTGAAGAAAATGATTGTTCATCGTGGCCAGATTCTTAGAGAACTTATTCAAGTGTTTTCCAAGGAAAGCATCATGGAAGTCAACATTTACTTGCAAGTTATTCTTCCCGATGGAAAGCTTGAAAAGGCTGTGGATGACAGAGGCGTTTTGAGGGATGTACTGTAAGAATTTTGGAATGACCTTTCTGAGCAGTGCACAATGGGAAATGGCTTCAAAGTGCCTTACCTATGTCATGATTTTGGGAAACAAGAATGGGAAAACGTAGGTCGAATAATCCCACTTGGCTGGCAAAAAGATTAGTACCTTCCTGCAATACTGGCACCTGTACGTCTGGAGCAAGCTGTTTTGGGCTTTGTTGAGAGTGATCTTGTGGACAGCTTTTTCAAGTATGTGTCAGAGTCTGAGCAAGTGATCTTTGAATCGTGTTGTTCCGATTTTGAAGTTGTTGACCAAGAAGAATTGTTGGAAATCATGGATAATCACAATTGCCGGAGGCTTCATACAGCAAATAACATTGTGCAAATCTTGTAGGAGCTTGCTCACCAAATACTGATTCAAGAGCCCGCTTTAGTCCTTATGTTAATTTTCACCCAGCATGTCTCATTGGATTAGGGAGGCACCAAAATTATAGTTGCAGCTGTCACCGTGGTCCTGTTACATGTCCTGTGATGCCCTGCTTTGCCATGAACTAATACAAATTACTATTTCTAGTCACTTTTCCTCCTATTTTGCACTGGCTCAGACTTGTTTAAAGGAAAGAGCATCACTGTCAGCTTCACACAAGTTCAGGGATTTCAGAGAAGACCTGTTGCTCATACATAAGGCTGTTACCTGGGAGTTGCCAGTCAGTTATGACAACTACCCAGATTTTTGACATGTGGGTAATGAACATGGTCGAAAATCCAAAGACTTCAGCCAACAGAAACCGGACTGCCATCAGAGGTTGATGTTTAGGCTTTATAGGTTTTTCTCAGATTTTTAGCTTACGTACTGTGAGATGGAACTCCAACAGCTACTTTTTTGACATTACTGAGTGCCACATTTGCTATTCATCAAACCTCGATAACGCACACAAAACAGCCAGCCCCTACCACTAAAACACCACTATACATCAGGTTCACTCTATAATTTCTGTCAATATTATGTTGTGAACTGCACAGAAGGGTTCCAACATTTTGCTGTTGCAAATAAATTAAAGCTGGCCACATATATGGCCCACATATATTTTTGTTTTCCATATTTATAATAACAGAGTATGCCATTAACTATACATTTACAATTTTCCCACAATATCTTCATTTAAAATATTTTTTTGTTCATAAAAACAAGTAGATACTTGTCACATTATTGGACTGATTTTGTTACAATGTATGTATTTTATTTTAATTTAACACTGCAAGCACTTTACTTTAATCAGGTAGTCCCATTGTTACCAAACGACAACTGGACGCCAATACATGGATTTCTGTTATTTGTAGATTAAATTACAGTTAAAATGAAATCATATGCAGTTTAATATGATGTTATTTTTGATGATTGTTTAGATATGTGAATAAAAAATCCAGTTAATACATGTTTTGATCTTGTATTTTTAATCCATTCGTACAAATAGTCAGTGTAAGGACAAACAAAGTAATTTGTTGTCTGTACATATATTCTGTTACATATAGTATCTTTAATGTGTTTAATAGCTACCATATCTGCATTTAGGAGAGGTGAAAACACAGTAAAAGTATGTTGCAATTTTGACAGTTGCAATCAGTATACCAGTTTCAATTTGTCCTCGAATGTAAGAGTACACAAACATTTTCTGAAATATAAAATGTGACCAACACATTCTCACTCCCATCTTGTAAAATAAGTGCCTTTATTTATTGTTTAAGTATTAAACGCTTGGTCGGGACTATTGGCATCCCTCTTGACCCTGTTAGGTTAAAGGAGAATTCCGATTGATTCCAACATGTAGGTCTGTTGTTTGTAAATGTGGAGGTCTGTCAGTAGTGAGAAAAATGCAACCAATCGGTGCTGCCTACACCGTGTTATCCTCCTGCAAGAGTTAGCACCCAACAGGCTTAAACGGCAAGTTTTAAACATGTTTTTAGCCTCTAAACATGCCTACCCATGTGCAGTGATTCTTTCTGAGGGAACACAGTGAATCGGACTGCAGTAGATGTGAAGGAAATGTATCTAAGTTGAGCTCATTCAGTTGTGTTTAGTTCTGGTGTTGATACTGCAAGGAGTGCTTTGGGACCGTCTACATACAACACAGAAAAGCGATGCAAACATTTTCAAAAATAAAAAATAATTTTTTAAAAGTAAGTGTTGTAGTACAACTAGCAAGATACATAAGAGTATAATTGAGGTAAGTTTGGAGACACTACCTTATTTAATCATTAAATTGATAGCGTGCATATTTTTGGTATCTCTTTTCTGTGTTGTAGTTTGTAGATGGTCCCTAAGCACTCTACAACACCAGAACTAAACACAGCTGAATTGGCACAACTTTCATGCATTTCCTCAGAAGCAATCACTGCACATGGGTAGGCACTTCTAATGACAATTGAACAATTTCCCCCTTACGTACTACTTTCGAAACCTTGTCTAGACTAGTACGTTCTACACACACACCAAATGGAACTTTTTTCGTCGCATCAGACGCTGACAGCCACTAACCAAACGTTCGTATTTTACGTGTTCGGAGTGAGAACGGGTTGGATGTGATACAGGCACAGGAACGTCAATGATCGCGATCGAGGTCATTGTTTATTAGCTGTCTGAGTTTAATATATAGGTTAACTGTTTCGAAAATATCATTTGTTAATTTCAGATTATACTCTGACATTAGGTCCACACAGGAACACACATCTTCATCACATGGGAAGCCCTTGAATACACACGAAGACTTGAACCTTCTCCAGGTCCACATAGTGCAAACAATCTCTGCCTCCATACAGTTTTGGAACACATGCTATGACTTTACATGGTAATTTGTGGCTCTTTGAAATATTAGTCCTTTGTCTCGTAACGTGACAATTACCTGTATTTGAAGAAAGCAAAACTGGATCAAGGACTTGTCCTAGAAGTTGTCTGAGAATGTCTGTAAAATAGCTCCATCCAAAACTGGACACACTCACTTTGCTAGATCAGCCACCATCGTTGAATCTGTTGATTTCCAGTGCTTGGACCAAAGGTTACACTGTCTGTTTCACCTTGGTTTTCACAAAAATGCAAAACCTGCTGCATTTAAGCCATATGGCCATTTTCTGTTCCTAAATCAAGAATGAGTCTGGCACCCACCAGCATTGAAAAAGTATCCATAAAGTAGCCAGCAATGATGTTTGGGTCATTGTTTTGTAAGCTTCCAGCCATATCATGTTTCTGGAAAACCCATCAATGCTTCCATTGATTGCAATTCCAAATGGCTTAAGCTTGTCGTAGCCGTCAATGTGCCAGACATACAGTGGGGCTCGAAAGTTTGGGCACCCCAGGTAAAATTTTTTATTAATGTGCATAAAGAAGCCAAGAAAAGATGGAAAAATCTCCAAAAGGCATCAAATTAGATTTGACATTTGTATAATATGTCACAAAAAGTTAGATTTTATTTCCGTCATTTACACTTTAAAAATAACAGAAAACCCAAAAAATGGCGTCGTCAAAGGTTTGGACACCCTGCAGAGTTAATACCTTGTCCCGCCCCCTTTTGCAAGTATCACAGCTTGGAAACGCTTCTTGTCGCAGGCCAAGAGTCTTTTAATTCTTGTTTGAGGTATCTTCGCCCATTCTTCCTCACAAAACTCTTTCAGTTCTTAGAGATTTCTGGGCTGTCTGTCACACACTGCTCTTTTAAGGTCTATCCATAGATTTTCAATTATGTTGAGGTCAGGAGATTGTGAAGGCCATGGCAAAACCTTCAGTTTACTCCTCTTGATGTAATCCACCGTGGATTTTGAGGTGTGTTTAGGATCATTATCCATTTGTAGAAGCCATCCTCTCTTTAACTTCAGTTTTTTCACAGATGGCATCAAGTTAGCGTCCAAAATCTTCTGATGACTAAAGACCATATTTGTACAAGTATCTCTTCATAGTGGAATGGTGTACCACAACTCCAGTGTCTGCCAGGTCTTTCTGGATGGATCGTGCAGTCAAACGTGGGTTTTTACTTGTTTTTCTCACAATCCTGCGAGCTGTTCTGTCTGATATGTTTCTTGGTCTTTCAGATCTTGCTTTAACTTCCACTGTTCCTGATGACTGCAATTTCTTAATTACATTCTGAACAGAGGATATTGGCATCTGAAAACACTTTGCTATCCTCTTATAGCCTTCTCCTGCTTTGTGAGCGTCAACTATTTTCAGTTTCAGTTTCCTAGACAACTGCTTAAAAGAAGCCATGGTGCTGATTGTTGGGGCAAGGTCAGATGAGTCTGGGCATTTAAAACCTTAAGATTGACATCACCTGGTCTTTCCAGACAATGATTGAGAACAATCCATAGCCGTTCCTCAATCTGTGTTCTTCTGTGGACTTGTGTTCTTGTGAAACGTCATGTTCGGTCGCCAAAGTACTGACCCAATACACAAGTTAGCATTTCGCCAAGAACAGTTAAAATTCCTGGATGTGTTCTCGACACGCCCATTTTACCGAGGATACATCGGATGGTAACTTGTGTGAACTTGGCAGGGCCAGTATCCCAGAATTCAATTCGGGTGTAAAACGCGGATGGTTTCCGGTACACAGATTTAACAGAAGTGGAAAGTTTTTCACAATTTACGTCCATTATTAAATCAGTAATTTCATTTTTAAGACGTTTTAAGGCGAGAAACCAACTGTGTAGATTTTGAATATAGGCAGTTTAACGAAAATTGATGGTGAATTAAAAAAGCCTTCGGAGTTGGAAAGCTCCACAATCCCCGGCGGGCGTAGCAAGCTCGCCAGCCGGGAATGACTCTCGTGAGCCGGTCAGTCAGTCAGCTCAAAGACCCCCCCTGCCCCCCATTTAGACAGACCACTGCAGCAGCGGCAATGGCAGAGATAAGCCAGGTTCACAACTGTAAGATATTTAAAACAATTTTTACTGCTGTTATTCTGTATTTCATTCATTACATTCGGCGTTTTGTTCTGTGTATTGTTTTTATTGTTTTTATCGGGGGACAACTGAGGAAACCAGGACCAGCGCTCTCTGTGCTGGGGGTGTTGCGCAATAACAGAAAGAACGCTTTGTCTCAAAAACTGTCAACAGCGTTTTGTGTGCTTCTGAACTTGCGAGTTCATTCTTCCAGGTACAACCAGCAAGAACGGTCTCCCCAAGAACACAAGTCCGTTCTTTGCTTACTTGGTATTGAGAAACGCCTCATGACGCTGTCAGGTCTCAGCTTTCCAAAGGGGGCGGTGCATGCTAGAAACTCTGCAGGGTGCCCAAACTTTTGCACATTAATACAAATTTTTACCTGGGGTGCCCAAACCTTCGAGCCCCACTGTAGTTTGGACCACAGCTATAGTAAACACGCCTTTGCAGTCTGTTTCTTGACCTCAGATCAACACCTTCACCATCCAATAACTGTAGCAATATTCGTGCTGTTTCTCTGTCAGTCACAATTACATGTAACCAACATTTTTGGTGCATCCATCTGTAGCCATGACAGATGTTTGCAGTTGCAGTTGAATGAAGGTTGCTACCTCAGCCACAGCAGTTTTATTTTTCTACGCCAGAGCTGCCATTATGTTTGTTTTTCATACTCACTTTTTTTTTCTTCCTTTGTTTGGTTCATTGTGCAGAAATGTTTGGGCCACGGTTGGGCTTCAAATCCATCCCCTATGTTCTTTTCCAGGAAGGAGGAAATCCAACACCACCCAGCAGCAGGGTGTATTTATGGTAATGATTGAATTCAGTAATCAGAAGTGCAATATTACGCGCTTCTCTGTGCCTTGTTAATAATCTTCAACATCGAACATGGAAAACATTACAGCCAATTAGATTCATTGTTGTTTACCAAGCTCCAGGACCATATTTTGAGTTTTTATCTGAATTCTCAGATTTTATCATGTGTAGTCCTTAAATCTGACAAAATACAAAAGTTTTAGGGAATTTTAACATTCATGTGGACGTTGACAACGGTAGCCTTAGTATTGCTTTCAACTTACTACTAGATTCAATTGGTTTTAGTCGTAGTGTGCATAAAGCCACTCACTGTTTTAACCACACCCTCGACCTTATGCTGTCATAGGGCATCAAAATTGAAGATTTAATAGTATTTCCGCGGGATCCTTTATTATTAGACCATTTGTTAATAACTTTCGAATTCCTACTACCCAACTATACCCAATAAAAGCTTCTACACTAGATGCCGATCTGACAGTGTTATAGCTAAATTTAAGGTAACTATTCCAACAGCATTTAATTCAATGCTGTGCCTTGATATAACAGGATGTAGCCCTTTGGAAATTAGGCCATAATTTAAGTTGATGCATAACTATATTCAGTTCATAGAGACAATAAATAGTTAATAAATTACAAATATATGGTATTAAAAGGTTAAACTGTTAGTTCATTCTACAGAAATGCACTTAAAATCCTTGTATTCCTGATGTAAGGGTTATGTGGACAGAGATAACGTCCATGTATTTATTTTCTTATACATACTGTTTAAGTTTTATGTCTTTTGTTATATGGAATGTTGTTTAAGAAAGTACTTATGGAAATGTAATTTACCTAGATATAAGCTAGGTAAGAAGATTCTAATTGGTTGTTACATATTTGTTTAATTCTAATTGGGTTACGGAAAAAATGGGAAAAAAGAGGAGCCTGCAAGAGAGATGAGAGAAGAGAAGAGAGAGATGATGCTAGACCAGGAATTAGAGAGGAACGGAAAAAGTGAAAGATAGACGGCAAGTTTGTCTAAAAAGAACTTTGTAGGAGTTTGCTGAATTGATCCTGGTGGGAGAGATTGCTGGCTAAACAATATCACTGACAAACACACAGTTTTCTGACGGAGTTCGACGAGAGCGACGTGGAAGGATTCACAGAGCGGACAAATCACCGAGTTTGACCAGAATACGGTAGAAGTTTGTTTCTTGTTTTGTTCACCGGACATTGTCTTAACTGGGACAACATACACGTGCAATGAACCAGTCCTGCTACGCTGGGGTGGTAGGGAGGTTTGTAGGCAAGTGACTATGCGACGATCTAGTAGTAACCGAGTCATCGCTAGGAAGATACAGGTGTATGGGGTGAAATAAGGCTCATTGTTTTGACGTAGATTAATGTGAAATGGTTTTACTTCCAAATGGGTGTGTAGAAAGTCATATTTTGTATTAGAGAAACACTGAAGTATTGTACATGATTTTCATATTTGTTGAATTCAGAGATTACCACAAATGTGTTGGGTGTTGACTGTATTTTATTTTATTTTGTTTTAATAATAATAATAATCCATTACCTTTTTGAAACCAGTTGTGGGCCTGATGTTATTATTACTATATCACAAGGGAAAAAGGGAAATTTAAAAAAGCCATTTCATTTGTTACTACTTTGTACAAAAACCCTAGAAAATAACTGTAGTATTGGTTTAACTGATCATCGGGAGATTTATTCATATCGGCACTTAAAGATATAAGTCAGCTAAACGAACCCAATAGCTACTTTCATTTACCTGGTAAGGGTTGAAAGCGCTACAAGAAATTTGATAATTTACAATTTTGTAGAAAGTGCTACGACCTCGCTACGGACGACTTTAGACTCTGTTGCTCCTCTCAAAAATAAGATGATGAAGCAAAGCAAAAACCTAATTCCCAACCTCGCAAATTAAAACAGACCTTGCAAAAACTTGAAAGCAAATGGCGTTCCACCAATCTGAAAGAATCTCGTTTAGAGCATAAAGGAAGGCCCTCAGAAATGCCAGATCAGACTATTTTTCATCACTTATAGATGAAAATAAAAACAACCCAAGGTTTCTTTTCAGCACTGTAGCCAGGCTGACAGATAGTCCCAGCTCTATTGAGCCATACATTCTTATAGCTCTGAGTAGTGACAACTTTATGTGCTTCTTTAACGATAAAATTATAACTACAGATAAAATTCATCACCTCTTACCCTCAACTTCTAACGGTTCACCTTTAAACACAGGACCGCTAGAAATAAAGACAAGACCTGACATATACTTAGACTGATTTTATCCTAAAGACCCCCCAACAATTAATGTTAAAGGTCTCTTCAGCTAAGCCATCTACCTGTCTCTTAGACTCCATCCCAACGAGGCTACTTAAAGAAGCGTTACCCATGGTTAACACTTCATTATTAGATAGTATCTATCTATATGTCTTTATTAACAGGTTATGGACCACGGCCATTTAAGGTAGCTGTGATAAAACCTTTACTGGAAAAAAAACACCCTCGATCTTGAGGTCTTAGCAAACTATAGACCTTTATCTAGTCTTCCCTTTCCCTCCAAGATCCTTGAGAAGGTAGTTGCTAATCAGTTATGTGATTTTCTACATAGCGATAGTTTATTTGAGTACTTTCAGTCAGGACTTAGAATGCATCATAGCACAGAGACGGCACTGGTGAAAATGACTAACAACCAAATTGCTTCAGACTAAGGACTTGTCTCAGTACGTAGATCTTACTAGATCTTAGTGCTGCATTCGACACTATTGACCATACCATCCTATTACAGAGACTATAACATTTACTTTGCATTAAATTGCACTAAGCTGGTTTAAGTCCTATTTCTCTGATCAATCTCAATTTGTTAATGTCAACAATGATGCCTCCAGGCACACTAAAGTAAGCCATGGCGTTCCACAAGGCTGATTCTTTGGACCAATTAAATTATATTCTCTTTAATTATGCTTCCTCTAGGCAATAATATTAGGAAACACTCAAATAAGTTTCACTGTTATGCAGCTAACAATTATACCAATCAAGCCAGACAAAACCATTCAGTTAGCTAAACTTCCAGCATGCATTAAAGATATAAAATCATGACTGAAGTTATTGTACTGGGCCCTAAACACCTTATAATCTAACCTTATGGCCTCTAGCACTACTGTCAGAAATCTAGGAGTTATTTTTGATCAGGATATATCCTTTAAACGGGTGAAAGAATGGTTGTATAGAGTATTTCACGCTGTTCCTTGAGGTCTCCTGATAGGGTTTTTAACTTTTGTTGGGCTGAAAATGTCGCTTTTGCTGTTTTTTTGGCCCTCATGCCACCCTGTTAAATTGACCTGGACTGAAACGAGAGCTTTTCTGCCTTATATGGTCTGCTCATGCATATTTAAATTAGCTGCGCGCTGATTGGTTGGTGTGGAACAAGCTTTGCTGCGGCACACAAACATGACTAACAGCAAGTACTAAAACATCCAAGGTGGAGATAGCATGGATAAACCGTATCTATTTGAGCCTGAATCAGAGGAAGGATCTGATATAGAGGAGCAACCTGCCAGTAGATTGGAAATGACTTCTTCAGACTGGTAAATTTTGTCATTTAGCATTTACTTGCATTTTCAACATTAGCGGTTTGTTGTCATACTAGTGTAATACTCCCACTTCAGTGTTGTAGCCTAAGCATAACATTGTATTAGGTTTGTTTTTAGTATTGTAATCAACATAATTTATTAATTTGCACACGGACAAATATTTTACAACCTGTACCCTCGCAAGTTTAGTCAAGATGTCCAGTTGGCTGAAAAGTTAGTGGCCAGTTTGTAGTGGGCAGTTCATAGAGCTGCTCACAACGAAAGTCTCTTAGTCACATTGTAACATTTGTTGCCGTATACTCTACTGCTGAATAGTGATTGATTGTGATTATGAGTTACGTACATTCTTTACCACGTAGTAGTAATATGTAATCTTACAACAGGACGTCCATTTAGCTGGACAGGAGCCTACCATTTCTGTTCAGTTTGTATGCTATGTCTAAAGTATTATTACTACTCTGGCCTGTCAGTACGTCTGTTATCCTGTAACTACTATCCTGCAGATTAGGTCATCTGACTGAGATTATTACCTTCTTAACATGTAGTAATATGTAAAATTACAACTACAGTATATCCATCTTACCTTGGCAGGTGTACTTGTGGAAACTGTGCACACATGCCCCAGGAGAGAGAAAATATATGTTGCCAATAAATACCTAAGGTTAATAAAACTAGAGATACATTAACTCAAGCTACTTTATGCTTACTGCTCATTCAACATCATGAAATAACAACAGGCTCATTATGTTTGTTTTTACAGGTCATGAGAAGAATGAGCCAGGTTCCTGAGGAGGTAACCTGTATGATTGACCATCCTGGGCTTCATCCGCTGTGCCTCAATATATATTCTTTGCAAAATGCAATGAATATTTAAAGAGTTGACCACGGCCAGTTGAGAATCAGAGGGATGGAAAGGTGAGGCCAATTTCATACCACTGTTAGCAGTTCAAGTATATAAATAAAATGTTTATAACAATACCCATGGATTATTGGTTCAGCATTATTACAAAAACACAGTATTATCAAGACGACAAAATTAAAAACATTATTTTGTTTCAAAACAATCATCATTACTCTGAAATCTATAAGATATAAAATGTGGTTGTCCACTACACCCTGTTCTCATTGCAAGCAATGCAGACACATGGCCTATAGGACTTGGTGAGCTGGTGCTGGGGTTTTCTTGGAAGAAGTGGTCTGTGTCGTGATCCCCTCGTGTCGTTCTGCGTATATGGAGGAAGTTTCTGGATGCTTCAGGGCAGTATGTTGGGTTCAGACCCCCCCTCAACTAAACAATGACACATCGTCCATGGAAGGCCTGTTGAGCTCAGGTCCTGGGGCACAGGAATCTGCCGGACCGCTTCCAGATAAGTAAGGGGGTCATGGATGATCTCCTCAAACACCAGTCGCATCAGGTCTAAGACATAGCCTGTTGTGTGTGAAAAGTCATTTTTAGCACCTATACCATTGCACATTTGGATTTGTTGTTTGTAGTGTGTGTAAAGTTCTTTTTTGTAATAAAAAAATATATAAACTTTCAAATTGTTGGCTCTGTCTTCACTTGTTTGACGTGTAACCCCCCTTTTGGCCTTTGGGAACAGAAGTCTGTACATTAGTTTCCCCTTGGCTGTCTTCCGTTGTGGGCGATCAGCATTCTCATTGAAGTGCATGGCTGCAAGATACAACCTAAAACAGAAAACATACATTTTGTAACAATTGTATTATTAACTTAACACACACCAAGCAAAATACTCCAGTTAACTCCCAGCAGAAGCAGTTGCTAAACCTCTAAGCTGTGCCAAAGCTGTACTCTAACCAGTGTTGTTACAAGTGCCTTACAGTTATGGCGTTTTTCCACTGCGTGGTATCTACTCAACTCACCTCAACTCTACTCGCCTTTTTTGGTTTTCCATTACAAAAAAACGTCCCTGGGACCTGCTACCAGGTACTTTTTTTAGTACTACCTCAGTCGAGGTAGATACCAAAAGGTGACGTGAAAACCTGCAGACTACTGGTTGGTCGGAGGACCGTCTCTTATGACTGCGTTTTTAGCAAACGAGAGTGTGGAGTGTGTGTCCGGAACAACCGTGCCATTTAAAAAACAAATCTAGCCAGACACCAACAGATTATCTACTCTGCACTATTCTTACTTTTCTATTCTCACTATTCAATATTAAGGGCTATTATTTAGGATGTCGTTTCTAATATTGCACACTGTTACTTTTAAAAAAAACAAGACAATATATCAAAGAAAAGATTTTATTTAGCTATTCAAGTAGCGTATCAAACCCTCCCGTACATCCCGGTCTTCTTCCTCTGCACCCTGCGACAGTGTCCCCCCCGGCTCTGCTGTCCCAGATGCATCCCAGTCATCGTCATAAGCCTCTCCATGACCATGACTCATAAACATTTTACAAAGCACAGCTGGTCAGAACCAGAGATTTCACCCGTCGGACATCGAACGCCCAAACAGACGTCTGTGGCGGCGATTTTGCAAAGCGTGAAGGATCTGAAACACACAGTACACAGCAGACATATGTTGGTGTGTAATCATGGTTGCTAAAGTTAATGTACTTTATATAGCGTAAAGTAAATAGTGACTGTGACCCGGAACACATGCAAATGTTAGCTAACGTTACAGGAAACTTAACTTACCCTTTTGTGTCGGTGAACAATGGTCACGTCGACGTCTGAACGCCGTCGGAATCCCCAAACTCCTGTTTTTTTTTCAGCAGTGATTTTTGTTGCTTCCTTCAGCTTCTTTTGAAACAAATTTTCTTCTGGCTGAGAATCAAAACAACACACCTCCAACGTGCTGTTGTGAGTTGCGTTGAAAATTACATCATGGCAGTTACCGGCTGCGTAGCTATGGTAACCAGCCACGCTGAGGCGTTGCTCAATCTGCAATGGAAAACGGACGCAGAGTGCGTTGAGTCGAGTAGAGACGAGACGAGGCGAGTCGAGCTGTTACCAGCAGTGGAAAAACGGCATTAGAGCAGCTTAAAACTGAAATTGTTTGCATTTAGATGGCTGGCAATTAGGCTTGATGTCTCTAGACCATTTCTCATGTCTCATACCTTCATTAAACAAAACCAGTTTCTGCAGACAATTTGTCCCCCATTCACATTTGCCTTTTCTAAAGACTTGTTTTGTTGAATGACGAAGTTCATAGGGAGTGTACATACCTGCACAACATTCCAATGAAGGGGAAAACAACATTTTTGGGAACAAACCGCTGGATGACACTGTGGAATGACTCCACAGTTGATGGCTATGTTTTCCAACATCAGTAAGGTATCTCTTGTTTGTTTGGACCCTTTCAAGTCTGTTTAGTGCTGACGTGCCTATGAGAAAGTCAATTTAAACTGTAATTTAAAAAAAGGAGCTGAAGATAATGGCCCATAGAATGAAGGCGCAGTGGTGCCTACTGCCACATTTTGGCATATCACTGTTGCCTGTATGCCTTCAAATGGGGGAGGGGGAGAGTGGGGTGTTTTATGGATTGCTTAGTGCCTACGGACAATATACTACTGTGATATAATAGTAAAAGTAAATCAAAAGGCATCTTCAACACACAATCTAGCATTCAGTCATATCTTTTGTATACAAACACATTCATACCTATTGTCCAAATTATTTTCACCAGCCTCCCCAACATAAGGAAATGCAATTGATTGAGATCAGACCAATCAGCGATAATACAGATAAATAGTTCTATTCCAACTATAAATAGTTCACTAATGTGTTGTGAATGGCTCACATATTTGATAAAAGTAGCTACTCGCTCATCATGGTAACATTCTTGGATAACACTGCTCTGCTAAATGCTACCCAGTCATAATGCTACACAAACACCATAAGACGTCTGGGTTTGGAAGAATAATTAGAAAGGTTACCTTTGCTTCGTATGCGAGGTCTTAATGTCATATGAGACAGCTGTGTCCCGCGAGATGCCACATCTGTTTGGCATGCTGCGTCTTTGTGTTGTCGTTCTTGTAATGTACTCTGAAATAAAAAAAAGTGAAAATAAATACATTGCAGCCTATATACACACTGTTTTCACGAGATTGACTAGATATCACATGAAATGATAACGTTTCCAGTTCTGTTGTCGAAGCAAACGGGATGACATAGCTAGCTAGGTGAGTAACATTACATCTTAGCTAGCTACCAAACTATCATGATTCTACTCAGCTGCAGTTAGGTTAATCTTTATTGTATTTCAGCAAGATAGCTGACAAAGTGGACAAACATGCACTGTGAACTGTAGATGTAGCTACATGACAACACAGGGGATTTATTTGAATGAAACAGTCAGGAAAATGAAACGTTAGCCCCTTTGCCAATCCACTTGATCAACACACATGCTACCTATGCTAGTTACAAGATACATTAGCATTGCTAATGCTACTGTTAGCGATGAAATCCTACTTACAGCTTGTGGTTGTGATGATCATACAGTCGGAACAGCAACAGCAGCTTAGCAAACCCTGCTTTAAATTGTCCAAAAATTTGATAACTGTCTTGGGTAAAATGGTTCAAGCAAATTAAAAATTGAGTGTCGAACTTCACAGGGATCTCCTTCTAGAGAAACATCAGCCATGCCCGTCGAGTGTTTGGTTCCTTGGGAAGACTATGACCAGTGTCCCCGTTCCCTGGACAGCCTGGAACACTGCATCTACAACCGGGTTCATTGTCAATATCCTGGATGATATTCCTAACTTTCTTCTTTGTAAATCCCGTCAAAGTACACGAGCAGCGTTCTCAGTCGGACACCCACTAGACCTAGCTACGTTCTCCACTGGTCTCAGGTCAGTGTCCTGTATGTTAATGTTGGGGCGTGACCGTTCTCCTAATCCATCCATGGGCGTGACAAAGCTACAGGTTTTGAGATCCTGATGTCATCTTTTGGCTTCATTGGGATTTTTCGGTGGCAGTTTCAAATGTGAGATTTGCAGAGGAAAGGCATGTCAATGGGATTTTGAGCTTCTATTTATGTCTTATTTACCCACCAAACTGTCGTTATTCACATATGACAAGGTAAAATCGGATTTGCATTCTATCACCCCTTTAACGCCCATCTAAAACAAAACTCAAGAACAGCATTTTTCACCTTTGAAACATTACCAAAATTTGGCACATCCCGTATCAAAACGATGCTGAAATCTAGTCCATGCATTTGTTTCTTCCAGGCTGGACTACTGTAATTCCTTACTTTCAGGATGCTCAGATAAGTCCCTTAAGACCCTCCAGCTTATCCAGATGCTGCAGTGCGTGTTTGGACTAAAACAAAGAAAAGAGAACATACTTGTCCTGTAATAGCTTCTCTGCATTGGCTTCCTGTAAATCCAGGATTGAATTTAAAATCCTTCTCCTGACCTATGAAGCTCTAAATGGTCAAGCACCATCATATCTCAGAGATCATAGGACATTATTGTCCCACTAGAGCACTGTGCTCCTAGAATTATAGTTACATGTGGTTCCTAGAGTCTCTAAAAGTAGAATGGGAGCCAGAGCCTTCAGCTATCAGGCTCTTCTACTGTGGAATCATCTTCTGGTCTGGGTTAGGGAGGACACCATCACCACTTTAAAGAGTAAACTTAAAACTGTCCTCTTGATAAATCTTATAGTTAGGGAGTGAGGGTGTGTAGCTAAAAACACAGCACCCATTCTCTGCTTCTCTTTGTAGTCGTCAGACTCATCTACCAACCCTTATAGAACTGATTCAGGTTTGCCTTGCACCAGCTCTTTATTATGCTGTAGTAGTTTTAGACTGCCAGGGGACTTATATCCTTTGACACACTGCTCTTCTCTCCTCTCCTTTCCATCAGTATGCAACCATTTGCCAGAAATGCTTGTTACTAACTTAGCTCTGGGGAGCTTATTCCCCGGAGCCCTTATGTTTTCTGTTGCCCAGCAGTTTTCCTTGGATTAGGGTGGCCCCTAAATCATGGTTGCAGCTGTTTCTGTGGTCCTGTTCCGCGCCCTGCTATGCTCTTCAGTGCCCTGCTACGTACTGCTACACCGTGTGATGCCCTGCAATGCCCAGCTACACCATTAACTACTACAACTACATAGTTCCATTATCTTTATTGTGATTATTATTGCCACTGTTCATCACACCCCCAACCGGCACTGTCAGACACCGCCTACCAAGAGCCTGGGTCTGTCCGAGGTTTCTTCCTAAAAGGAAGTTTTCCTCACCACCCAAGGTTTCTGAATTGAACTGAATGTCGAGCCATAGGGGTTTTCTGCGTGTAATTAATCTTCATGTGTTTGGTTGTTGGTGTAGTCCAGGGCTGATTGAGAGCCCTATAAAGGCAGTGGCATTTTGTTGCATGGGGAGTGGGGGAGCTGTGCTGATACAAACATGCTTAGGAAAGATTTGAGTGTCTGTTGTATGAAAAGAAGGTAAGAGCAGTGCTGATGTAAGCACATGCTTTATTGACTTTTTGGGACAGGCTAATGGAGAAGCCATGCTGCTTGAACGCATGCTTTGTCTCATTTTGTCCACGTCCATTTTGTTGTTTTGGATCCAGTTTTCTTTTGTTAGTTTCAAGTTTTGTATTTTTTTTGTCATTTTTCTGATTTATACATATAACACTGTGCAAATCAATTTACACTGTTTGGAATTCAAGAAGTCTGCCTGCCTATCTTTGACACTCCGGCTACGCTACACCCCAGCTTGTGTGTGTATGTGTATGTGTGTGATACATTGCCTATGTTCTTATCTTTTTTAATTAATGTGATCTCTTGGCCTCCATCTGTCCCCAAGCAAGCTGTGTGTGTGTGTGTGTGTGTGTGTGTGTGTGTGTACGCATGACTTTGACTTATCTGAAGATATCTTTTTGCTAAAATGTGAACCACTACAACCTTATCCATCCCTCTATTGATTTAGTGTCTGCCATAGTTTGCTCAACATAGCTCGGCTGACTTGAGGGAAAGTGTTGGCAAACAATTGGAAAAAGAGTTTGGACATGAAGAGTACAACCTCTAGTTCATTCTATGAAAAAGAGGCTGTCCTGAAATATCTTACCAAACCTTTTCATTGCTTATGTTTTATTGACCCAATGAATCTACTGCAGTTCTAAAGGGCAAAAGTAGATGAAGGGGTGGTGTCAGGCTTGAAAAAGTAACTTCCTGTAGTGTTTTTTAAATTTTTCTATTTCAGGACATTCCACATGTTCTGTCCTTTTTAAACATTTAACATAAACATTGGTTGAGCTCAGTACATACTGTACATGCTTCAAGCTTCTCTAGCACCGTACTAAACTGTTGAGGTTGCTTTTCAAGGCTACATGTACGTGATGATGATCTGGGATCATTTAGAGATATTTGTGTGTTTTTTTTTGTTTGTTAATTCTCATGTTTTTTTTGTCTTAACAACTTTTTAAATGTCAAAGTTATTTTTATTTTATTTTTCATGTTGATGTCATAGGCTCCATTAGCCCAGAAGCCATGCAAAGGACAAACAGGTATGGAAGATGGATCTGAATTGAATCACGTTGTTGAACATGCTGGTTGAAAGGTGTTGTCGTATTTTGGCACTGGTATGTAGTTGGAACCTTGACCTCTAGTGTAGAATTAGGCTAGAAATTTTGTTTTTTTGCTGGTTTTCCTCTCGGAACCAAGACTCTAATAAGTAGAGATGGCCAAATGAAGGTTTGTAAAGCAGTTTCTTTATTTTCTGAGCCTACTAGATGGCGTTCTTGGTTTAAAGAAAATGACTTGAGTAATTGCAATTTAGTTTGCTTTTAAACCTTTTGTTGAAGAAAGAGCGCCATCCAGATTAGAAAATTAGAAGAATGTGTTAGATGTCTGCAACACTAAATTATGAAGCTACCACTATTGTTTATTAGATTTTCATGAGTACTTATAAAGGGCAGTGGATACATATTCATATTAAACTATTTTTAAAATGTCCGTGTCAGTGGGAGTGATTACATACTTAATTGTCAAATATGGCGGGGTGTTTCGAGGCCGAATAAGACATTTCTCATTAATCTCATTTTTTGGGGGGCTGAAAACAGCCGTTTTGGGCTTCTGTTCAAAGCAGATGCTTCAACCAAAATGGCTTCTGATAGAGACAGATAAAGATAAGGCATGTGTTTATGTGTCACTTGGGTGTAAAGGTTAACAGGTGCTTGTTTACTGCATGGGAGGGGGAGTTAATGGCCTTATCACCGCTGTGCAGTGGAGTGTGAAGTCTCATCAGCGCAACTTAGCTGCTTATTTATACATACATATTCTTAGCATTGATGCACACACTCTCACACTCAAACACACACATTTACTTTCAGAAGTGTGCATGTTTACTTACAAGCGTACACACACACACACACACACTGCAGCACAAATAACACAACCTAAACAGATCTACCTTGTGCATACAATTAACATACCTACACATACATAAACAGCAATTAAATTCAACACATACTGCTCTGATGACATTAAAAGATATATATTTGTGATTTAAACTGTTTTCCACTGCTGTTATGTTGAACCTTTTCGTCTATAAAGGGTAAAATAATTTCGAAGAAACACACTGCTTAAGTAATGATACTATAGTTGGTAGGAAATATAAAGGTTTGAAATGCCTTCAAAATCTCATAAAATACAGAATAATGAGTATGTACCTTCGAATTGGATTATGTGAATGGAGATTGGGAACAATTGTGAGCGGAAAAACCTATATAATACAAAATATTGACATGGAGCCAGGGGAGGCCTGAAGTGAAAATCTGATTCATGCGAATCTGCCAACTTGGAAGTAGAGTACTAAATCACTAAAGTATCCCTTTAAACTCAAATTGTCAAAATGTGAAGACAGAATGTTTGTATATATAACTTTGCTTGAGTGTAAGCTAACAACATATTTCATTATTTTATTTGCATTGCATTGATCATGACAAGGTAAAAAGTTTTATTCAACCCAATGTTACCCTGCTTCGTATATCAGCTCAAATAAATACCCGAAGCAGAGCTGCCACAGCTATCCAGCTACACAGCTATGTACATAACAGTCCCATCATTGATTCTGCACCTCTTGTCAGAGTACTAATTATATTCAATTAGTGCTTCCTATTACACTATGCCAACTGCACTGAGCTGAGACAAGAGGACCAAACAAAAGAAAAAGGAAAAAGCAGTAGACCCAGCTGAATAAGGTTATTTAGGCAGTCAACTGGAGTAGTTAATTAGACAACCGTTTCAGTTGCTTTTAAGCAGCAATAAGCCAGTGGATATTGTACATCAAGCATTTTTTGTAACTTGAAATCATATAATAATAGCAACCCGTTCTCACTCCCATTTCGTAAAATACTGAAAACAGTATGGTGGATGGGTCAAACAACACAGGACTTTCACCCAGGAGACCGGGGTTTCTGAACACAGAATCTGAATACATTTATTGCCAAGTAGAGGTTTCTGGAAGCAAAAATGAAGTGTGTTATGAGCAGGGGTTGAAGTGGCAAATATCCAAACTTTGAATTAACCCTTATGTGGTCTTCCCGTCAAAATTAAATTTTTACACTTTTAATCAATGTTTTTCTCACATTTTTGTCCCTTTTTTCAATGTTTGTCACTTTTTGGACATTTTCAACAATATGTAACATTAACTTATTAACTTTAGTTCACAGTTATTTTTGGAATTTATGGTCAATAAACCTCATTTATAGGAAATTGTACCTCATGTTTGAGTTATAAAAGCAGAAATTAGGAATTTTTAGTCTAAAATTAAAGGAATGTATGTTGATGGATAATCACAGGCTGGAATATGTCAACTTTACTCAATACTATTTCAAAACAACTTAAATTTTCTTTTTCAAATGCTATAAAATTGAATAAGACACCCCAAAATTTACCCATCAAAATCACCCCAATGAGCGTTGTGTGGAATCAATCATGTTATTTTGGGTAATTAAAAAGAACACTGATATAGGAAAATAAATATAATAAGTAAATAAATATCTATTTCAGTGTTTGTTTTACCTATATTCATTTTACACTGCTGTGAGTCCATTAACAAGGCAAGTAAATGTGGTTGGTTCACATGTCTGTACATACAGCAAGACAGTCTACATCTACTTGTTTACAGAATTCCGAAGCAATCCATCCAATAGTGGTGGACCAACTCACTGACGAATAGACCAACAGATCCAAGAGCCATAGCCAAGCTGCTGGCATGGCTAATAATAGTAATTTTTAATAATTTGGGGTTTCACTGTAAAATGAAACATGATCTTACAAAAGTGAATGCATCGTTCTGTGCCAGAGGGATCTAAATGACACATTGACAGACAATGTACTGCTCCACTGCACCAAAATGAAATACTGTCTACATGCTGGTGACATACTGAATAATGCAATTGAGTCAACCATTAAACTTGGTCTGAATTAGTCAGATAGCAGCTGTAGCAGAAAAGCTCAATATATAAACTATAGAGGTTCCTTAATATGGACAGAGTAAGCAGGCCAGACAGAATGAGCAGCTAGGGGACGTGGATACGTCCCCTCACTCATCATTAGACTGCTTGTAATTAAGCCAATTAGCACACAGGAACAACACTGGAATACCTCTGGGAGAGATAAGGATAAGGACACTTTAAAAACAAATACAGCCACACTGAAACACACCACTGCTTATTGTATTGTCTGGGGAAGCCCACACAGATGGTTCAGGTTCATTTATGTGCACGTAAAGCTATTTGATAGCTTTAAAACGTGAGGCTAATTAGTAGCTATTCAGGTTGTCTCATGCAGTGGACAATTCAATAGGCACATGGGATGTTTCACAGTGGCACCATATTGTGCATTTTAATACATTCTATACTTACTATACATAGACACCCAACCTCCCATTTTTAATTGCAAAATGGTGTGCCTGGCACCATTTATTTTAGCTGTTAAATCGCCACAAATCTGAGAGCAATACTAAATAGAATACTAAAAACCTTTGTAATGTTAAACCTCTGATGCATTATTTCCAAGTCACCCATGCCATGCACTATTCCACACAGCCAACACTCGTCAGGTGACTACAACATAGCGGAGCATTTAATACCTAGCCAGGTATTAACTCATGACTTGATAGAGACAAAAACGGTACTAAAAAGAGAGTGAAAGCATAAATCAAAAGCCTGTAAAGTGTATCTTTTCATAATGATGGCCAAAGGAAGCTTCATGAAGCTCTCTGAATCAATTTCTTTTTCTAAGCCCACTAGATGGTGCTCTCTCTCAACAAAAGGTTGAAAGCACACTCAATTGCATTCCTTGAGCGTTTTTCTTTAAACCTTGAGTGCCATCTAGTGGGCTAAGAAAATAAATCTAAAAAATGCTTCATGAAGCTTCATGAAGCTTAAACCTTATACATATAAGAACAAATAATTTAAAATATATTTGTCTTATATGTATATTGTGTCCTATTAGTTCATGTATATTCTGTATGTGTGCTGTGTGTCTGATATTTTGCTGCTGCAACACTGGATTTTCCCATTTTTTGGGATCAATAAAAATCTATCTATCTATCTATCTATCTATCTATCTATCTATCTATCTATCTATCTATCTATCTATCTATCTATCTATCTATCTATCTTTATACTTCCCACTTTTACTGTTGTTAATGTGACCAAATATGTTCCTAAACCCCTTATGTGGTTTTCTTTCCAGTGATTTTTAGATCAGTATTTATTTACACGATTGAATAGGTTTGGCTCTATTTGACTGGAAATAGGACACTTGTTGAGAGACATCACTGTTTCCCCCAAATTAAAAAAAGTAGTATGCATTGATCTAGTGATCTCAGATCTTTCCTAATGATACATAGTGCCTTGAGCTCAAAGTATGCTGAAATAGCCTCCAGTCCCACATGACTGAAGAAGACTAAGCAGGTAGAAAAAAAGAATTCAGCCTAAAGATGTTGGTTCACATATGCCTTTCTACATGCTCTTTAAATATTTTGGAAGGACCTTATTAAGGCCTAATCAAAGCATTCGAGCAGCAGGACTCACCAAACATTTACTATATAGCAAATAACTGTAAATGCAACATGGGTTGCCTCTCATCATTAGATTGGAACATGGGTAATGTTCTGGGGTGTTAAATATTTTTCAGACCCTGACCCAGTTATGAGAAATCGTCCCACGTCTCATCATCTCGCCCTGGGAGTACGCTCATTAAAACCTATTATTATGATGATCATGAGAGGACCCAACAGCACTACTCCAACAAAGTATTTCTGGGTTTATAAAACAAAGTCATATCACAATTTTTTTTGTTTAATTAGCAGGCTGTTTATAGTTTTAAAAAGAAAAGTAAAATGCATTTAAGTGATAGCCTTCACATTGCTCCTGACCTTCCAACAGGCTAAAACATGTATGTTTTTTTTATTTTGCTTTTCTTTTTTTCTTATTTTGTATATTGGTCAACAGATTTATGAAAAAATGTGTTAGAATCTTAGACCATGTGGTAACAAAGTACTCACTAGTTTTTGGTGCAGAAAGTGACATAGTAGTGGACAGTGGTCATTAATGAAGTGCTTACAACTTTAACCTCGAACTGACTTAGGAGGCATAGAGGTAAAGCTATTGCATAATATTTCAGTTTAGACCAATTGTCCAGTTCCAACATAGCAGATTATATGCCCACTTTCCCCACTCCCACAAATTTCATTTAACATTCATCAGATTTAGTATTAGGTATTTTGGTGAGCCCACACGTCCTCATTTATTTTATTTTAATTAGTTTTATTTATTTTTTAAGTGCATTTGCGAGGAAATTTATATCACTGAAGAAAAAAACAAAGTAAGTGATTGGATTTCACTTACTAATTGCAAATTGTCATTTTTAAGACGACAAAGTTATTGAATGATGCTCACTTATTCTTTGTGTAGAAAAATATTTAGATCTCAGCTGATCTATGTCAGAGACACAGCAAATTCAAATGGGAAGAAAATGTACAGACAAAACATTTGCATTTACAATATCTTATTGGAAAATCTGAATTAATTACCTTTCAGTACTAAATAAATGGGTAATTGGGTGAATATGGACAAAGCAATGCATCCGTTTTTTATCACTAATGTTGCTTTCCTAAATGGCATTTCTATTTAATGAATAATTCCAACAACAAGAAAACAGCACACTATATGTGTGGTACTTAATGCTGGGTTATTTTTAATGCGGTTCATACCTCGCTGCGTGCTGCCTCATGGGGAAACTAAAGAGACAGAAAAGCAGCTGCTCAAGTGCGTGTTTGTCTGGCAGGAAAAGCATTTAAACAGCATCTGATAATATTCCACATTAAGATTAAAATCTTGGGGGAAAAAAAGTGAGCATGTACTGTTCATTCAAGGCGACAAACCTTAAGGCTATGTCTTAACCTCACTATGATCTTCAATGGATGTTGCATGTGTTTGAAATTGTACAGCCTGTTAAATAATGATAATCGCCCACTCTCACTAAATGCTTCAGTACACAAGTTTAGCATGGCTCCAAGTCAGGAAAAGAATATTTCTCTGATTAGATTACAGTTGCAGATGTATAGCACATATGGCAGCATGGTGGCCCATTGGTTTGCACTATGGCCTCATAGCAACAAGGTTCGGGTTTGAATCCAGGTTGTTACAGGTTTTTCTGTGTGGATTTTTGTATGTTCTCCCCATGTCTGCAGGTCTCCGGGTACTCCGGTTTCCCAACCATCAAAAACATGTACTAGATTCTCAAGGCAGTGCCATTGATCAAGGCACTGGCTCAGATCTGGACTTGGTCCCTGGGTGCTGTAAATGGCTGCCCACTGCTCCCTTGAGGGATGGGTGCAGAGAATAAAATTTGCTACATGTATGACAATAAAGTATTTATTGGTGGTAGTGATGGCTAAATGAAGCTTCATGGAGATTTGTAACACATTTCCTTTATTTTTTGAGAGGGCTCTCTCTGTAAAAGAGCCCCATCTAGCAGGCTCAGAAAATAAATAAAATGGTTCACAAATCTTCATTAAGCATCTGGCCATCACTTTACTTTACTTTTCACAAACTTCCCATTTATATGTATTTCATAGAACATGTGCAACCATAGTGCTGAAGATCTAGGACAATGGCTCTGTTGTGGAATGTGACAGCTCTAAAGAGTTTGATGCACAGCTAATTTGAAGGAGTGTACCGTGCAAAGTGGGAACTATTATGCCCCCCTGTGTAGTCAGTTTTTACAAAGATACAACAAAGGGTGCATTTTATAGCCTAATTGCACTCATTATCCAAAGGAAAAATGGGGAAATGGTGAGAGATGAACAACTGAGGAAGGAAGGGATTAAGATTGAAGATAGCAGACAATGTGACTCCTCTATATTTGTTTGAAAAAGAGAGAGAGAGAAGGGGAAAGAGAAGGCGGTAGAGACAGATTACCACACAGATTTCTGGAGCAGTGCCATGCTGAGATAGGAAATGTAATTGTGTTCCTATTTTCCGCTACTACATCAATGGCAGGGCAACAGTGTATCAGTTTGCTCTCTGCAACCTCCTATGCAAACACACACACACACACACTTGGAAGTGGGACAGAAAGTCCTCAGGGTACAGTATGAGTCTTCAGCCGAGGAGCTGGACAGGACTTAGGCATAGTTTAACATTTTATTCACACTCTTTCTTAGAGTGAGACAAGAAGATAAGCAGCAAGAAACAGCTAGCTTGGCTCAGATGTTTGGGTTGTTTGCAATCGGCGGTCCCCCCCAGACTAGTCTGGATCGACAACAGTTCATTTACCGGATAGTTCCGTCACCACCGGAAGTTCCACCAGATGTTTTAAACGTGTTTTAATTTTTATTTAACCTTTATTTAACCAGGAAAGTCCCGTTGAGTCCTGGCCAACAGGCAGGCAAAAACCCAATCAATTACATTTATAAAAGTTATACAACACAGATAATTAAAAACATTTACCACGTAAACAGGTCATTTCAGGTTCTCTCAATCTGGATTTTTTAGCCTTTATACATGATCAAAATGTCATTAAAAGTGCCTACCCATGTGAATCTGAATGCAGTAGATTTGACAGAAATGCATACAATTCGTGCTAATTCAGGTCTGTTTAGTTCCGGTGTTGAGACGGCAGTTAGAGAGCTTAGGGACTGTCTACAAACTAAATCTCTTTTCAGTGTTGTAGTTTGTAGACGGTCCCGAAGCACTCCTTGCAGTATCCACACCGGCACTAATCACAGTTGAATTAGCGTTCATGCATTTCTTTCACATCTACTGCAGTCAGATTCACGTGTTCCCTCGGAAGGAATCTCTTCACATGGGTAGGCACTTGTAATGACATCCTGAACATGTTAAGAGGCTAAAAAAACGTTTAAATCTCGCCCTGTTTAAGCCTGTTGGGTGCTAACTCTAGCAGGAGGATAACACGGTGTAGGCAGCACTGATTAGTTTCATTTGTCTCTCTACAGACAGCACTCCAAACTTACAAACAACAGAGATTCATGTTGGAATCAATCAGAGTTTAATTGGGAACCAGTAATTAGTATTTCATCACGCTATTAGTGGGCCTATCTTTTTCTGCACCCTAGGCCTACTTGCACAATGGCATATTTACTGCTGCGCATGATGTCGCAGATCGTTCCCTAAGGAGTGAATGCATCTTGTTTGATTTTCACTTCCTGAAGAAGTACGTCCACTTCAGAACTATTGAAGTTTTTTTCACGTTTGGAGTCCAATGCTCCACCCTTTTATACTTTTGTCTGGACATTGTTGGCTTAATTTTCTGCACATCACATCATGAATCTGACAAGCAACTTAGAACAAATTTAATAAAAAAACATAGGATGATGTTGGTGAATGAGGCCTAATCTTCTTATCTCTTTTGGAAAGAACACTAATAATTTATTTAAAAGGTTAAACAATTCCACGGTTTCTTTTTAGTGGTTAAAATGAAGAAAAACATTCGGCATTTGAAACATGCAATTCCATTTGCTTAATGTTTATAATCTGCTTTATTTTGCCTTGTTTGAAGACTCATATTCATACATCATTGCTCACGTATATAGCTACACTTTAACATCAATTAAAACAACTTCAAATGGGAAAAGCAAGAAGGTAGAAGGGAAAAGAAGAGTGATAACAGCAATACAAATGTGACAGAGGACACAAGAAAGATGAGATTGGGAGAGAGAGAAAATGATATATATAAAGAGAGTGGTGGAGGCACAATAAAAGAGTATGCGTGTGTGTGTAGTTCAGTTTAAATTTATATAGCAAGTTTAACAAAGAACAGAGTTGACCAAAGTGCGCAACAATCTCAAACCCAAAATGGATAATATACAAACAAAAATACATGTTCACAATACAAAATAATGTGTCAAAGCTGAAGTTGAATTGAAAACCAGTGAAAAGGGTTTTAGGCCAGGACTTGAAAGTTTCAGCGGTACAAGTTGTTCTTATATGAATATATGAATGAAGTAGCATCTGAACTTTTATCTACCAAGGCCTGCAATGACTTTGCCTCCTTCTTCAAAGAAAAAATTCAGAAGATTACAAACAGTCAGTGCCTCCATGTCAAGTACAGGATATGTGTTGTCACAGTGTTCAAGCAGAACTAGTTCCAATATGACAGAATTTCATACGATCAACCATAAAAACCTGGAGGACATTATACAACATCTGAAAACCTCCCCTGTTGCCTTAATATTCTACCAACGGGTGTTTTCAAAAATGTCTCGAATTGTTTGGCTTCTGATCTTCTACAGATTGTGAACTTGTCTCTTCTTTCAGGAATCTTTCCACAGGCCCTGAAAACTGCAGTAATCAAGCCACTCTTAAAAAAGAACAATCTAGACACATCACTAATGAGCAACTATAGGCCAATATCAAACCTTCCGTTTTTAAGTAAAATCATTGAAAAAGCAGTTTTTCGACAACTCAACCATTTCTTGTCACTAAACAACAGTTTTGATACCTTTCAGTCGGGTTTCCAACAACACCACAGCACTGAGACGGCTCTCGTTAAGGTCTTTAATGACATCCACCTTAACACAGATAATGGCAAAATTTCAGTCTCAGTATTACTTGATCTCAGTGCTGCATTTGACACGGTTGACCACGACATATTACTAGACCAATTGGAAAACTGGGTTGGCCTTTTTGGCTCAGTACTAAACTGGTTTGAATCCTACTTACAGAATAGGGATTACTTTGTGTCAATAGGTAATTATACATCTGAGTGTACAAATATGACGTGCGAAGTTCCCCAGGGCTCCATTCTGGGGCCTCTTCTGTTTAACATCTACATGCTTCCACTGGCTCAGATTATGGAAAACAACAAAATAAGTTACCATAGTTATGCGGACAACACACAAATTTACATAACCTTACCACCAGGGGACTATAGTCCAATTGGAGCAAAAGAAGAATGATTAAAAGTTTGCACTCAGCTTCAAACAACAATGTTAAAAACAACAGACAAAGCCAGAAATCTTGGTGTAGTCATGGACTCTGACCTGAATTTTAACAGCCACATTAAGACAATTACAAAGTCAGCCTATTATTACCTTAAGAATATATCAAGGGTTAAAGGACTTATGTGTCAACAGGATTTGGAAAAACTTGTCCATGCTTTCATCTTCAGTAGACTTGACTACTGTAACGGGGTCTTTACAGGTCTCCCTAAAAAATCAAATCAGACAGCTGCAGCTGATTCAGAACGCTGCTGCTCGAGTCCTCACTAAGACCAAGAGACTGGATCACATCACTCCAGTTCTGAAGTGTTTACACTGGCTTCCTGTGCCCCAAAGAATTGATTTCAAAGTAATTTTGCTAGTTTATAAATCACTAAACGGTTTAGGGCCAAAATACATTTCTGATCTGCTAGTACACTATGACCCCCCCAGACCTCTAAGGTCATCTGGGACAGGTCTACTGTCTGTTCCTAGAGTCAGAACTAAACAGGGGGAAGCAGCGTTCAGTTTCTATGCTCCTCATATCTGGAATAAACTCCCAGAAACCTGCAGATCTGCTGCTACTCTCAGTTCTTTTAAATCAATGCTGAAGACCTTTCTTTTTGATGTTGCCTTTCTTTAAATTATGTTCATTTCTTCAATGTTTAATTTCTTATACTGCACTGTAACTTTTATTCTTGTGTTTATCTGTTTTTATTTTTTTATTTTTAAACTGTTTTTTCTGTGTTTTATCTGCTTTTTTTTTTTTAACTTTTTGTGTAAAGCACTTTGAATTGCCCTGTTGCTGAAATGTGCTATACAAATAAAACTGCCTTGCCTTGCCTATGAATAGGAAGAGATTTGGGTGAGATTTGGAGCTGCTACTGAAAAGGCACCTTTGTTTTTTAACCTGGATCTGGGAACATCAATGAGCATTTGATGGGAAGACCTAAGTGATTTGACAAGTGTGTGGACAAGTAAAAGCTAAATAAATAAAAAAGGTGGCACCCCATTTAAAATCTTAAAAAACAAGCAATAAAATCTTGAAATCAATCCTGAAACAGACAGGAAGCCAGTGGATCAAGGCTAAAACTGGGGTTGTATGCATTCACGCTTTTTAGTCCCAGTTAAAAGCCGGGCAGCTGCGTTCTGGGCTACTTGTAAAGTAGTAAAGTACCAATAGGATCGCCACAGGCGCTTACATATTCAGGACAACCAAACATCAGTCTTATTTTCATCCAACCATATTTTAAGATCTCTCAGGCAGTTAAATAAAGGGGTGTAAATAAAGGCCCTTCAGTAAAGGCTGAAATGTGTCTTTCTCATTGTTTTTAACAGGCAAATAAAATGTGTACATCGTCCACAAAACAATGGAAAGAAATGTTTTTTTTATTTTTACAAATAGACCCAAAGGGCAGCATGTACAGAGAAAAAAGCATGGGTCCCAAAATGGAACCTTGGGGGACCCCACAAGAAAGAGGGGTGGCAGATTACGAAAAACAACAATGAACAGCAAAATGTCAACCAGTCAAACCGTTTGAGGGCTGTGACTTTAATGCAAACATATTGTTTGAGTCGTGATAAAAGAATAGAGTGGTTGACCGTGTCAAAGGCAGCAGTCAAATCTAAAAGAACAGTTTCCTGAGGCAACAGCTAAGAGAAGGTTGTTAAAAACTCTTAAAAGGTCAGTTTTAGTATTGTAGCGTGGCTTAAAACCACACTGGAACTTTTCATGAAGCTTAAATCATAAAAATGATTGAAGTTGATTAAAAACAACTCTCTTCTAGACTTTTAATAGAAAGGGAAGTTTAGATATGTTTAAAATTAGAGAGATCTGAAGGATCCAGATTCTTTTTTTTAAAGTGGTTGCACACAGCATGTTTAAAAGCCGCTGGAATGGAACACAGCCTTAGCTGAGAGATGTATTAACCAAGAATAAAGTACTTAGATCTAACAGTATTTAACTAATCATGCAGGGATACTGTCTAGCAGGCAGTTTGCAGGAGGTAGCGGTTCTCTATGTCAGAGAGAAGGGGGAATGTAACTGGTTCAAACTGCTGGAAGACAGCTGGACATAAAGGAGGAATAGAGGGGTCCCTGGTAAAAGCATTGGGTCAAAAACCAAGACCAGCTATCATTTTAAATAAAATATTTTTTCACCCAATGTGGTTGGCACAACGCAGTCAGTGTCACAAGGCTTGATAAGAGCGTTTAAAAACTTAAAAAAAGGGCACCTGGGTACCTAGCCTACCCCCCATTTTTAACAACCTTCTCTTAGCTTCAGCCGTCCTATAAAAATAAAGTCTAAAGCTTAACATCTTTAACCCTCGTATTGTCCTCCTACCCAGTATGCAACTTTTTGTTTTTCTCTGTCCAAATTAAAAAAAAACTTATGTTGTTTGTTATGTTTTAAGTTTTTTTCTGCGCTTTTGATGTTTTTGTTGTTTTCCTCCCAACATTTTTAAGCTTTTTACTGAATGAACCAATCATTTATTTTACTTGTAAAGAGCGTTGTACAGAACCATCCACATTTAGTTTTTTGGACATTTTGGTTGATAGAAACCCAAATTTCTGGTATAGAAACTTTTAGGAAATGGGTCAAATTTGACCCAAGGACAATAGGAGGGTTAAAAAAACTTTAAAAAGAACCTGAGGCCTCTGACTGTAACTGGCACGTGGGATGAAAAAAAAAAAATAGTTATAGCAGATTTAACTGCTCCCTGGTATTTACATAATGTGTCCTGTAAAATTTAAAATGACACCTAGAGTTTGTCCTTTTTCCACTTTCTTTCAGCTTTTCTGCAGGCACGTCTGAGGGAGCGGGTAATGTCATTCAGCCACGGTTCTGAAAGTGCTTTAGTGCGTGGAGCAACAGTCCAGAGTCAACGCAATCCCAGCCACAAACTCTGCAAAGTCCTTGAATAAAATCCTTGTTAAACTTTGTAGGTCGATATACCACTGCACATAACACAGTCACATGAAAGATTTGTCTCAAATAGCTGCATCTCAAAGCTGGAGCAGCTGTCAAACGGAATCTCCCAACACTATAAAAGGAACTTAAACACAGAAACTTGCCCTCCACCTTCACCTGTGGTCCATGGGGAGCTGAGAAAGTCACATTGGGAGGAAGAAGTTTAGAGAAAGGAGTGAACTCGCTATAATGAAGCCAGGTTTCTGTCAAGAACACAAAATCCAACTCACGTGAAGAAGTCATTCAGGAGAAAAGTCTTGTTTGCTAACAATCTAACATTAAGCAGAGCCAAGCAAAGAGTTTGAGCCTCACTGGCAGCCGAAGGTGCCGCGTAATCCAGTGGGCAAAAGTACAAAAAATCCACACCACCTCTCCAGATCCGAACCTGCGTGGAAGAAGAAGGCAACGTCAACAGGTTGGCATCGGAAATAAGCGATGAGCCAAGGACAATGGGATGGAGCCACCGGCCTCTCGTCCTCAGCAATCAGGAATGTAACATCCATCATGACAAGCCATGTTTTTGAGGGTGGCAGTAGCTCAGTCTGTAGGCAGTTGGGTTGGGAACCGGAGAGTCGCCGGTTCAAGTCCCCATGTGGACCAAAGTACAAAGTGTGTATTGGTGGCTGGAGAGATGCCACTTCACCTCCTGGGCACTGCCAGGTGCTCTTGAGCAAGGCACCGTACATCCCCTCAACCGCTCAAGGACCCTGGTCCATCTGGCAGCCCACTCACTCTGACATCTGGAGGACCAGCGGTCTCCCAAATCATGCCTTCTAGCCAATCGATCAGCAGAGACTCGAATGTTGAGAAGTGTTTGGCGATCATAAAGTAAAGCAGAGACATCTTGACAGCATGTACAGATAAATGGAGCGTTCGCAAACTAAGCAGACGAGACGGAGACAGATGACTTCATGTTGCTGAAACGTGTGTGAGTGTGAGAGAGAGAGATTGTTTCCAGAGTTAATAGCAGCATTGTAGCCAGCAGGGAACAAGGATTAATTGTCCCCTTTCATTCACAAGTCATGTCTTTCATCTTTTGTCGCATTCTACACATACTCCCTCCTTCCGCTGTCATTCTTATCCTTCATCCGCCCTTCCTTCCCTTTCTTTCTACTTTGATACAGTCCTTCCTTCCTATCCTTTCTCTTCTTCTGTCGTAACTTTTTTACCCTCCCTTTCTGTTTTCCACCATTCCGTTTAATTGTTTTACCTAATTTTACATCTCCATTCCCCTTTTCTTTCATTTGCTCTTCCCTACTTCCATCAAACCCACAAGTAACTCCTAGTTTCCTTCCTTCTTCTCTTCTTTCCTCCCCTTTTTACCAATTTAACCCACCTTCTTTTGTTTCCAAATCTTCCCTCCATCTTCTATTTCCATGTCCTCCATTTCTCCTTCTTATGCTTCTCTCTTTTCTATCATCTTCATTTGAATTCCCTTAATCATATCCAAAGTCCCCTCAAGAAATCAACTAAATCTGTCCTAATGTCAACTTGGGGTGACCCTCCAACACAACAGTGTTAATTAGAAGTGTTTTTTTTAAACCACTTCTAATTAATAAGGGAAATTATTATATAGAAGTTATTGTGAAATTGGATCAGTCCATCTGTCCATGCATTCATTCAATTATGATTCATATAACTGAACAAGGGACTCCAGTCACCCACAACCATTTACTATCAGTTTACTAATGAAACATGGCTCATTTACACAGTGGCACAAATGTGTTTCCTGATGCCCTCTGTTGTCAACCAGTTTCAATTTAAGTAGAAGTGAAAGGTAGAAAATACATACAAAGTGTGAATTGCTAGGAAGTGTTGTGTACCAGTGTGTATGTGTGTGTGCGCATTTAAATATGACGCTAAAGAAGACTTTTTGTGTCAATAACAAACGCCAAAGGCACCTGACCAAGTGTCACTTTTTGACGCGATGGGAGTGAGAATATGTTGAAAATAGTCCTACTATGCTGACTCCCATTCCCGTAGGTACACACCGCCACCGACTTCAGCTGAAAAAAGCTCTGGCCACAAGAACACTTGTCAAAAAATACGGGGAAGCTTTTTGACGCTGTCGGGCTTTGGCCTCTCTGACATGGCGGACCTTTTAGAGACGATGTGGCAGGTAACGTTAACTGGTCCCTATGTACAAACAACGTTATATTATAAACGATAGGTAACCCAGCAACAGCGATTATGAGCGATTAATGTTTTGGTAGGAACGAGTAAGTAACGAGGAAGTTTACATCGTATGTTTCTCCGGAATCCACCAGCGCAAAGGACGTCTGTATTCCGATTGGCGGCTGGCATTAGCCGCTGCACCGTGTCACAGCTCATTACCATAAAATAGAAAAATGTCAACTTCCTGATTGACGCTCAGCATGCTAAAAACGCCAAAATGCGTCGCCAACAGATTTGAAAGAAGCCGGCTTCCATTGAAAATTAATGACTTCCGGTAACTTTAGACGCTCAAGTCGGTGGCGGTGTGAATGTCCGGTTAGACCACGCATAAAAAACAGGAGGAAACCAACCCATTGTGTCATGTTATTTTAAACTATTTGGCTAGTTATCCCTATTTTATGTTTAACATAAAATAAGGAAAGTAAAACAATCAGAATCTGAATACATTTATTGCCAAGTAGATGTTTCTGGAAGTCTTTTGGCCTCTTTCTTCAAATGGAAAAACATTGTGCATTTTATAATTCAATTTGCAATTTTGCATATGCATTTTTTAATTGACAATATAATATGCAAAGTGACAATGCAATCCCAAATTTAGTTAAAAAAATGTTACAATTAAAGCTCAATCAATTGCTTACTATATTGCCATGTTTTTTGGTCTGTTTATTCCAATGGCAATTCAATGGGCCAGTGAAACAGCACTCCCAGTCTCTTGAATTACATTTACATGGTCACAAAACCCATTTGGTCTCTTTATCCAAATAGAAATGTAATCTTCCATAAAACATCCATAGATCATCACGTACAAAGGATTTGCTTTAGTGTTTTGGTGCATGGACAAGAAATGGCATACAAGATTTCTTATAGGCTTTAAATAGTAATGAACTGTGTGTGTGTGTGTGTGTGTGTTTTCCATGGCTAGTCTCTGTTAGTAGAACTCCTAGTATTTGTTGAATTGCCTTGTTGGATTACTGAATTATTAGATCAAACTGCTTTTGTAAGCTTTTGTAACTGCTTTTCTAAGTCACCAGCCTATTGTGTGTTACTGAGTGAAAGTGTGCTTTTGTGTGTGTGTGCATGGGATGTTTAGCAGTGCCAAAAGCAGTCAATGCAGATGAACATCACAGAGCTACACCACAATTCACATTATACTTTCTGTGTTGAGAAGTTTAATAGCATACAGTTGTTTGAACCTGCAATTGTCTAATTAACCAGGGCTCTGTCAATACAACACATACGCATTAGGGCCACAAATTCAGACTTTTGCTGAGGCATGCACGCACACACACACACACACACACACACACACAGATGTATTAGACACACTTGGATTCCTAATGATATGGAGGCAAGGCCCAAACACACATGCACAGTCAGTCATTATGTTTAAATGGCTTCCCAGCAGGGTATTTAAAGCACATCTTCGCTTCTGCTAGTTTTTAATACAACATTAATCTGATGCTTTAGTCAGGGTGCCACTGTGTGGTTATGGTTACCTTTTGGGGTGATTCTGATTGTTTGGTTTCATTTTTCTAACTGTATGTAGTGGTTGTCTTTAGTTAAGGTGAGTATTTGACTCTGGTATTTGTCTTCACAGCACCTGTCGATCAATGTGGCAGTGCGATAGAATTTGCTTTTTTTTGTGATCAATTTGTTTTTTTATTTTAACAGCCAAACAAAAGTGAAAAACAGTGGTCCAGATGAGAACATACAGAAAAGTACACTACACACAGAAGAAGGCACAGTGTACCTTTTTCACAATCCTTCCTTGCGTTAAACTGTTTCTCTGTTTTAAAGTGAGAGGAAATACGGGGAGGAAGGAGACACAACAAAAACACAACAGCAAGAACAATGTCTGCACTACACAGACACAACACGCAAACATACACAGACAAACACACAAACAAAGAAGAGGAGTTGACAGGGAGACCGGCATAAGACAAATTGGACCAAACACACGCACAAACAGAAGCGAGAAGGCTGTAGCACAAATCTACAGCATGGATTTCAGGGATTCAGAAATGCTGAGCTAAGTGTCCAAAGTCTTTGCTGGGGCTCCACCTATGCGCGCCATGGAGAGCTCCATATATACAACATCCGAAAAGTAAAGGGTCCAAGTACGAATAGACAAGTCATGAGGTGGTTTCCATTCTCTTAGCCTGTAAGTCCAGCAAAAACAGCATGTTTTTGAGTTTTAGAGAGCTGGAGGGCTGACAGATCATTCAGAATCAAAACATTGACAGTAACAGGTACAGTATCATTAATCAGGGCAGATATTTTGGATGCAATAGTGTTCCAGAACTGACCAACAGGAAAGCAATCTCAGATCATGCGAAAATACGTACCTTAGCTACCGTAGCTTTTAGTGGGCAGCAAATGCTTGAAGGGCTGTTCATTATTTTCATGTGATGCATTTTTACAGGGGTGAGATAGGTCCCACCAACCAGGAGTGCTGTATTGTTTAGTGCAGCTGGCACTGTTTATTAGAGATATTGGCAAAAAGAACGTCATGGAGTGACCAAGGCTCAGTCATAGCATTTTCTAAGGTACGCCAGCAAACCGACATATCGGGGTTGAACCAGATAAGGAGGGGTCTTAACACAAAGGACCAAGAATAATGTTAGAAGTTGGGAACTGAGAGACCACCATCCCCTTTCCTTCAATGTAGAGTAGACATCTTAAGTCGTGGCCATTTTCCTTTCCAGATATATTTAGATACTGCTGCTTGTAATTTATGCCAATAACCAGATGGAAGGGAAAAGAGGTAGCATATAGGTCAAAAAATGAATCCTGGGTAAAACATTAATTTTAACCACAGAGATACAGGCTTGAATAGACTTAAGAATCTGGTTTAAGCAAGGGAAAACCTCAATGCCTAAATATTTAAACAATGGGGATGATAGCAGAGATGGTTGAATTGTGAGCAGGATAATTTAAATGAAGGAATGCCGACTTTGACCAGTTAATTTTAAAGCCTGATAAGCTTCCATACTCCTCGTATAATGATAGAAGGTGAGGGAGAGACCGAGAGTTTCCTAAAAATAAAATAGTGAGAGGTGATACTGTGTATTATAAATGCAAATTGACACAATAATCGATCGGAGAATAGCTGAGACAGAGGCTCTAGAGAGAGGACAAATAGTGCAGGACTCAAAGGGCAACCTTGGCGTGAAGATCTACAAACGGGAAACAAAGAGGAGGTGCGTCCGGTTAAGACTCGGGCTGAGGGGTTAGAATAAATATCTTTCATCATACCAATGAAAGTGTTACCAAAGACCATTACCTCTAATACTGAACATAAAAATGACCGCTCAAGTCTGTCAAAGGTTTTCATTGTGTCAAGAGAGAGACGTGACATTGGAGTCTTGTCTTCTGCCGCATCAACAATGTGGAGAAGGCGTCTAACGTCATCTGCTGCCAGTCTCGTTTTTATGAGTCCTGTTTGGTCAGAGTTCCCCAATTTTGACATATGGTACTGCAAATGATAAAATTTGAATTGCAAATATTTTGAAATAAGAGTTAAGCAGGCTCAGAGGTCGATAGGTAGAGCACTCTGTAGGATCCTTATTTTTAAGGAGATCAAGGCTTTGTTCACATCCCTTGAAAATGTGTCCTTCTCAATAAAGAAGTTATGAAAGTTATGTTAAAAAATAATGGGTCTAGTTGTTCCCAAAAAGTTGCATACAATTCCAGGGGGACCCCATCAAAACCCGGTGATTTTTCCATTTGCATATTCTGTACTGACATTATTAGTTCTTCTAAAGTGATCTATTTGTCTAAATTAGCTGATTCCTCTGCTGATAATTGAAGCAAGTCAAGCTGATTCAACCATCCAAAGTAACCTCTTATTCATACAAATTGGAATAACATGTCTGAAAGGATTTATTTATGGGTCAGGGTCAGTTCTAATATTACCATCTGAAGATTTAATAACAGGAATATCTGCAACATGGTCACTGGACCTTAATCTCATGGCAAGTAGATGACTAGGTCTGGCACCCTGAAAGTAATAACACTGTCTCGTTCTATGAATGTTTTAAAATGTTGTTTATCTCTTTCTTGACTAATGATCGTTCTAAAGCTATTTGGTCAGTAAAATTGGTTTGCAACAATGAGTCTAATCTGGTGAATTTAGCTTCAAGGTTTTGTAGTTTAAGTGATCTAGCTTTGACCTTTGCGTTTGAATTTTCAATATTTGGGTCCCGTATAGCATTGATGTCTGCACCAACATTAAAAGAACAATCTGTTAACTCCAGCATTTGACTGGTGAGCGTACCATAGAAATTGCCAACAAAAACATTAGGTGCATAAGCTGACACAAGTGCAATTTTCCTAAAACTATACTTAACTGTAGAAAAAACAATTCTGCCTGTATTGTCTGACCAAGAAGACAAAACTTTAAGCCGAAGATTCCGTTGGACAATAATGGCCACTCCTTTTGTTTTTGAGCTTGTTGAAGAGGATGCAATTGTATGATAGAATCTGTTGGCTAAGCAGCCGCTATCAGTCTGTAGCAAATGCGACTGTAATAATGCAATGTCAACGTTTCTCTTTTTAAGTAGGGCTAGGGTGCTGGCTCGCTTGTGAGGTGCATTCAGACCATCACAGTTCCAAACTAAAAATGTAAAGCTGTGTTCTAAATGAAAATAGATGTGGAAAAACAACATGCTACACTTTGTTAAAACCTAACAATAGTGCATCCAAAGTTACACAGAACATGTAAGACACAGAAAAAAGACAGTGTCTCAAAAGGAAATGGGAGAGGAGGGGGTGGGAACATAGCCAGAAGGCTAACACTCAAAATAGATCTGTGATCAAGATTTGACACAGGGGGCAGCACAAGGAACAGCAGCCCATAGTTACCTGGTTGCAACAGCAACTGGTTCCTCTAAACTGACTTTAAAATAAATGCATTTCTCGTCAACAAAAACCGGAAACAGAAAGCACAAAATAGCAAGCACATTGGAAAGGAGACTCTAACCTAGTAGTGGCCTTTCTGTAATCATATCAGATAACAATGCAATAAAACTAGGACACATCAAGAAATTAAGACAAACCAAGAGTCCATGTTCATCAGGCAGTTGTTTTAATCCTGAGCTTCTTCCACGGTGTACTCCGTGATGGAATCCGAGACACCAACCGTCTCCGTGGCAAAAAGAGGACGTGGCGCAGCCCGCCCCATGTAATCTTTAGTATTCTTAGTCCTTATCTTAGTGGAGGTGAAAGCTCGGTACTGGGAGCCTTACATTAGCTTCAGTGTTGCCAGGTAGAGCATGAAAAAATCCAGACCCTTGACTCCTGCTGAGTGCATGGTTTGATAGAAGGCTTGCGTCGCTTAACGGTGAAGTGGCTGTAGTCTGAGGAAAAGCGAATCTTCCTTTTCTGTGCAGCCTGTAAGATCGCCTGCCTGTCTGTGTAGCGAAGCACGATCAAAAATAAGCGTGCGATAAGAAGAGGTGTTCTTCTTTGGACCATCACTGTAAATTCTGTGGGCTCTCATAATCTTGATCTGAGCATCTGCCATTTTCGGGAATGCGAGAGACACTGAATAGCATTAGAGCCTTCTAGCCCCTCTTTCAACCCGACAATGTGGCTGTTGCATCTTTGGTTTCTATCCTCCATATCTGCTAGCTTCACCTCCAGCTCTTTAAAAGTGTGGCTATCGCTGTCACGGTAGTTTTTAGATTGTCCACATCAGATCTGAGAGAGGCTTGCAGTTAGAGATGCTAGCTGGGCATGAATAGCAGTTAGCTTCTCGTCATTGTCAATCCCCACCTGTTTAATCTGGGACCGAAAAAAATAAATAAATAAATGGTTTGAGGTAGTTTTTCTGTTTCTCCAATAATGCTTCTGTCTTAACTTCTCAGCTGTATCTACAGCAAGGCACACAATTAAGCACACAAAAAGAGAGAGCCGACAGATGGACAGACAGACGGTGACATACACACACACAGAGAGAGAGAGAGATGTTTTGTGGAAAAAAGAGGAGAAGGATTGCTTTGTGACCATCAGAGAACTGCGCGTCTGGTATGAACAACCGGGTGCGCGATCAAGCACAAATCTACGCTTCACTACTCTCTTAATACTACACCACCTTACAGCGCCGTTGTCTAGCTGCTGCTCTGACCGGTGTGTTCCATACAGACGCTACAGGGTGATTTTTGCATCATATCTGATGCTGAGAGCCACTGACCAAGCATCAGTATTTTAAATGTTGGCGTGACAACGCTTTGACATGCAACGATCAAAAAGGATGAAAGGTTGCTACTTTATTAGTATATTTTGTTAAAATTCATAGAATACTTTCTGTATTCATTGAAGTGCTATATATTGCGGAAATTAGGTAGCCTGGGAAAACCCTGACAAACAAAATTTGACATTTGCTCTGCAAGTCCATCTGGCCAAGAGCCCATTCAAGCCCATTTCTAATTTTTACAAATCAAGGCACCAATCACAATCGTTGAGGCAGGCTTTACACGATGACTGGAATATTTTTTTCTAGGGCTAATTGATCTTTTACTATACGCCTGTTCACCATGGATGTATAACCCACCACAAACCTCTTAGGGGTCAATCCTTAATGTTAACATTTTTAAAATAGTTGCTTCTTGCTTTTTAAATGTACAGCATAAGTTCTCTGAGAATCTCTTTATATCTAAGCAAAATTGGTTTTGGAACTAAAATTGACCTTGTGAATTGGAATCAAATCAATTCGGGAAATCATTGATGATACCCACCCCTAATTTTCACCACGTTGATTTTTAATAAGAGTGAAATTTCAAGACACAAATCCACATGCAGAGGCAGAAACACACACACTATCTCTATCTCTATGGACACTGATGGTGTCATCATTACACTACTTATTCTCACTTGACTGGGAAAAAATAATTCTATGCCTAAGTGAACATTTCTGTGTCAAACACTCATTCAGCCTTATCACTAATCATATACTACTTTATGTTGTTTTTGCATTTACACAAGCACATTTACTCGCCCCATTCTCACAACTTTCTCCATTTGTCCTGGTCATTGATGCATGTGTGTGACAAAACAGATACCACGGCTTTGTCATTAGGCTGCAGTTAGGATAAGTTCTTCTAACATCTATGAAGTTATAGATGAAGTAATAACAGTAACAAAGACCAGATCATCATCTGTGCAAGCTTATTATTAGGTAAATTGCTCATGTGGCCGTAGTAATTATGATGGAGGTAAAGGAGGAAGTCAGGTGTGTCAAAGTCCGCGTAGGATTTGTCATGATCCTCAGACGCCACATACAAAATGAAGTTTACTGTTCACACAACACATTAACTTGAGCTATTTAAATTAGCTGGATACATAGTTAAACGTAATTTGCTAATAGCCGTGTATCGCCATGTGTACCTTGTCCAGCAAATCCTGCCAATCAGTCCCGAAACGTTCCAGTTGGATAGTAAATGCCGTCAATATTTCCCACGAAATAACCAAGCAGGCCTGCCTTGTTGCACAATCCAACTTTTCATCAAAACTTGCCATCTTCAAGCCTGTAGCTTGCTAGCTCAGTTATTAACTTTATTAACTTTTACCGAATCAAACGGAGTTTGAGAACACAGAGAGCGGAAGTCATCGGACATCAAGTGGAACATCCTGCAGCGCGGGATGAGAAGAAAGAAAAAACACACAGTGTTGCAGGCACACACACTGTACCTGACTGGCAGACCACAGTGTGTGTGCCTGCAACGTCAGCAACACTGGGGCCACAGGGACTGTCCTCTCTCCCTTCCTCTTCACCATCTACACCACAGACTTCAACTACCACACAGAGTCCTGCCATCTCCAGAAGTTTTCTGATGACTCTGCTGTGGTTGGATGTATCAGCGAGGGGACGAGGCTGAGTACAGAGCTGTGGTGGGGGACTTTGTCACATGGAGTGAGCAGAACCATCTACAGCTCAACCTGACAAAGACTAAGGAGCTGGTGGTGTATCTAAGGAGAGCCAAGGCAGCAGTGAGCCCTGTTTCCATCCAGGTCAGTGTGGACATTGTGGAGGACGACAAATACCTGGGAGTGCACTTGGACAATAAACTGGACTGGGCCAAGAACACTCAAGCCCTCTACAGGAAGGGCCAAAGCTGTCTCTCTTTTCTGAGGAGGCTGAGGTCCTTCAACATCTGCAGGACGATGCTGAGGATGTTTTATGAGTCTGTGGTGGCCAGTGCTATCCTGTTTGCTGTTGCATGCTGGGGCAGCAGGCTGAGGGTAGCGGACGCCAACAGACTCAACAAACTGATCAGCAAGGCCAGTGACGTTGTGAGGGTGGAGCTGGACTCTGTTGGTGGTGTCAGAGAGGAGGATGCTGTCCAAACTACATGCCATCTTGGACAATGTCTCGCACCCACTCCATGACTTGCTGCTCAATCACAGGAAGACTTTCAGTGAAAGACTCATTCTCCCAAAATGCACCACAGAGTGCCACAGGAAGTCATTCCGGTCTGTGGCCATCAAACTTTATAACTCCTCCCTCTAAGTGTCAGACAGACACTTAATGAGGTTGAAACTGGACAACAATATCTGTTTTGGGCAGTTGTCACCATTACAACTCCTTAATTATGTAAATACCGTACATATCCACACTCCTTATATTTCTTTATTTATATTTCTACTCTGGTATTTATACTATTTGTGCAACTGCAACACCGAATTTCCCTTCGGGGATCAGAGTATTTCTGATTTCTGATCCTCAAAATATTGATCCAGACATGTCTTGTTCATCTTCTGCCTTCTGTGTTTTCCCAGCTTTTTGATTGACTGCCTTTCCCTGATGTGTTTTACACGTTCATCCACCCTCATGTCACCTATCTCTCATTACAACCCTTGTGTTTTCTTGTGTATTTAGTCTGTGTACTCCCTTTGTTTGGTGTCAGTTTGTCATCTTCCCATTGTCCAGTTTTCCAGCCTTTTTCCCCAGAGTGTCTGTGTTTTCAGTGATCCTGGTCCCTGTTCTTGTTTTTAACTTGGTACCTTCGTTAAGTTTGTATTGTTTCCTGCCTGTTCTTGGACTCTGTAGCCTTTGGTTATAAAATAATATGACTGCATTGATTCTTCGTCTGCATTTTCTTCTCCTGCTGCCTGTTCTGAAATCGTGACAGGAGGAGGTCAGGGTGGATGGATGAGTCAAACAAACACAGGATATCCACCCAGGAGACTGCTCTCTGTTTCCCATGCGAAAAACACAAATATAACTTGATTTATATTAATTTACTTAGATAAGTACATCCCATACGAAACATACTTAACTTACATATGTAACTTAATTGACATAACGTATTTATTTTTACCCAAACCATAATCTTATTATTGACCTAAGTATAGATTTTTTAAGTTCACACACTGTGACCGCTTGCAACATGCAACTCTCGCTGGTATTCTCCAACGGTTATGTAAACAATGTCGTTTTTTAGAGTCATTGGCAAACAGCCTATTCTGTTGTTATTGTTGGGAATAAGGATATATATCAGATGCCACAATTTAATTTGGGTCTTTGTTTTGCTTTTCTACAGAGAAATACTGCTTACCACATCTTAAACTCAGTCATATTGTTTTTGAAAATATAGAGTACTTAGATTTAATCAGATAAAAATGGCATTTATTTAACGTCAGTAGACAGCAATGATCTCCAAAAAATGACACTACAATGGCTGAATTCATTACCAGGAGGCCCAATAATGAAAGCAAACTTTACCGTGTATATGTACAGCATCGATTTAAACACTATTTCTGGCACACAATAAAATCTCTCTTTCTCAGACATTATTGCTTTCTCTGCCTCCGTCACTGGGTCTGCACATACATATACATCAGAGCAGAAGTCAAGAATGCAGTAATTTCTGCTTGAGTATTATGGTTTAACCTCCTAACATTGGTATGTCTGCTGTTTCAATGCTATTAAACTCTCTAGCCTTTGTTTATGCGATGGCAACTTCGATAGGATGTATGTAGCTTATGTTTGTGTGACCATATTCTTGCTTGAGTGTGTGTGTTTTCCTTCCCTGTCCCTACTCCCAGGTCAAAGTCGTTTGGCCTTTAAATCCATGTTGCCTTTCAGCCTCATGACCCGTAACACTCAGGAGGCCACAGCATCTACACTGGGGAAGCCAAAGTCTTCCATATTTAACCAAAGCCATCTGTTATGGAGGAAGTTAAAAGTGCCCCCATTTACCACGTTAGGGTCATCCTGGAACATTAAAATGTCTGTGTGTGATAATGATGCACATTCATTCACACACACACACACACACACACACACACACACACACACACACACACATCAACATATAGAGGGTAATTGGGCACTTTCTTAAGGTTTGATTCCAGGGAAGATGGTACAGATGTACGGTGTAATACGGTCTAATAGTGTGTGTGTGTCTTCCTTTCTGGCAATACTGGCTGATATCGAAGCAATTACACGTACAGTGCACCACCCGTTGAAGCATTTTAAGATAGTTATCATTTATTTATAACAATACTCTCCAGGCATACATACTGTACAGCTGTATGTGACTTTAACATAAGTCTGTACTAATGTTTAATGCTTGCTGCCACTGTAACTCCCTCATAAGAGACTTGAGCTCCCCCCGCAGGAACAACATTTTGAGTTTTAAAAAAGTGATAAATAACCATTAGCACTTCTAATGCTGCAATGAATGTTTTGAGAAATATGGTAAAATCTAATTAAAATGTCTTATATATAATTTAAAGTGTATGTGCCCAAAAGTGTTTATGCGTTTTGTCAAAAATGGGTGTAATATGATTTATGTTGACATTTATTTAATTTATTTCAGGTTAATTTATCAGGCACAATGGAAACTAATAATACATAAATGTAAACTGGCCAGAATTAGCTGGAGGCTGTTTTACATCTGCTGTCCCCTGGAGGTGGAAAAAGGTCACCCTTTGACCTTTAACTAACATAACTGAAAATGCAGTTTGATTGTATGTGAATGTACTTTTTAGGAGACTATGATAATGCTGATGTACACGACCTGCCCAGCACCAAATGGAAGACCAACAAAGTATGATTATTTTGCCTGAGACATAGGAGGACAAGATAGCTTGAATGCAGAAACATGGACAAATGTCTTGGTCTTCACTTTGGCTTGAACCAGTGACCAAACAAACAACCCCTGGTAGGAAAGGGAACTGCTTACATCTGATTTAAGGATAGGCAGTTAGCTAGTCAGTAGTTGTGCGGGTGGAGGACGGTTGGACCCAAATGCAGAGAAAGCCAGGAGAAGTGGTAAGCTTGAATATATATCTGGTGAAAAGTCCATGAAACAGGAAGTGCCCACAAAAAGCAGGTAATCTCCCAAAAAAATGAAGAAAACAAAGATGACCTGAAACTGAAGGAATACACCGAAAACAGGCAGGGAAACACACAGCACACTGTTGCAGAGGAGTGCAAACAAGCACAAAATGATGTGACACAGGACAAGGGGAACAGAAAGAATAAATACAGAGGTAACGAGGTAACAAGAGGCTGGGAAACAGGTGAGAGGCATCAGGCAATCGCAAGGGCAGGAAAACAGGAAGAAAAACAGCACAAGACAGCACAGAAAACCAGACTATCACAATAAAACAGGAAACAGAACATAACACAAAACAAGACCAAAAAGTACACAAGACATGAATACAAAATATGCAATCAGAATAAAACAAAAAAAAGCAAAATACCGAAACCATAACATCAGTTGTAGTACTTAAAAAAAAAAAAACTTTTAAAGCATACCTACACATGTCAACATCAGTCAGTTTAGATGTAAAATAGTGTGTTTATTAGAATAATTTAATTAACAAGAATAGACATGAACCACTGAAGTTATAATAAAGTTAGGTTTACTTGCAAGTAGAATCAATTTTACAGTACAGTAAAAATGACTGACCAAAAAGCTTTCTACTACAGCTCTTGTAATACAGTGTAAAATGAGATAAATCTCTATAGTCACAATAAAGCATCAGTGTTGTCGGATTCTCAAAGTCCAGGGGCCCTTGTTCTCTACCCAGCGTCACACCGTGCTCCAGACAAGGATGAGACAGTGGCTCCCAGGGACCAGATGGTGACAATAGTAACAGTGTCTTGTCTTGTCGTAATGCAAACAGTTTTAACACTGATCAGAGAAAAAGTATGTATGCAACAGAATTTTTCTAACAGTGTTCTTTATACACTGTCTGCGATTAGCTTGTAAGCTTCAGTTACCATCGCACTTTCGTTTGCATTGTGTCAATATGCTCCAGCTCAGCTGTCAATCACACATGCACACTGACCTGGCCCACTCACAGGCTGAAGGAGCATTTCTAATGTATTCATTTTTATTTTCTGATCTCAGTTGGATTTTAAAGGGAACAGACATTTTAGTAGGATAGTATCCATGCAAAATATAGTAACAAGTGTGCTATTACATGTAATTGCTTAAGTGCACCGTTCTGTGTGTGTGTGTGTGTGTGTGTGTGTGTGTGTGTGTGTGTGCGTGTGTATTTACACTCCACCTGGGAGTAGAGATAGATTAGACTACACCTTCTGTATTCAGACTATGTTGTCGACACTAAAGCTGTCAGGATCCTGTGTGTGTGTGTGTGTGTGTGTGTCAACAAAGATATGAATCAAATCACATTCTGTGCTTTACAATATCCAAACACTGAAGATGTATACATACATGCATACTGATGTTGTCTGCGTTGTGCTCTTTTAATAAACTCATCAACTCATTTGGCAGCTTCAAAATGCTGTAAAATGACATTGAGAAATAATTGCATTATGAATGTCAGATTTGTTTTTTGTCAAAAGTTGAGATTTCAATATGTATTTTCAGTGTTAAAGATATATTTTAACTGTCACACAGAGTGGACGGCTGTCCGGGACACACATGCCCACACATGGGGTAGTAGTATGTCTAAATGAACTATGGTAAATAGGGGTGGAACGGTACACAGAAGTCACGGTTCATTTAATACCTCGGTTCAGACATCACAGTTTGGTACGACTTCGGTACAATGGAGGGAAAGGCAAAACAAAAATGCTAAAGGCAATTTATTTTTATTGTTTGTCTCAGGCTGTAACACCTAGTGTCATACAGTCTCTCCCCGAAGCTAGCTGCAACAGCCTGAAGTGTGTAAAGAAAGATGTAACCAGTAAACAGTAAGTACCCCACATTATCTCCAGACTCCATCTGGAACTTGTAAACAAAAAAAGCTATAAAACTGAAAATTACCGCATATCTGTTCTCTGCAAAGACAAAATAAAATACCTGATTAATGCAACATTATCCCTACCTGGCTGTAGCTAGTATAGTTATTCGGAAGAAACAAGGCGTCTGTCCCAACCAACGTTACAACGCTGAAAATGAAACGCTAATCTACAACAGCAGCTTTATCCACTCTCTCTCTCTCTCTCTCGCCTGTCCTATTGTAACTGACTGGGAAACCAAAATTTTCCCAAACTTCAGATCTTAAAGAGGCTGGCGGGTCCTCTAACTTTTCGCACCTCGATACTCGTCCCTTTTTACTGCATGCGTAAGCGGAGCTCGGCTACATACGGCGCACCAATCAGAGCTTCAGAGCTAAGGTGGGGCTACAGATTAGGAGTCCCTGAAGAACCTGCATATCTAACAGTAGTTCCACATTACATTAGTTATGCATTACATTAATTCATTTGCATGCTAGTTTGATTTATTTTTATACCGTGTATTCTCCATATAAATTCATGCAGCGAACCATGACACCAGTACCATTTTGCAGACTGTCTGGAATTTTCCTTCCCTCCATGACTAGTGAAAACTGCTTTTTTGTTGTGCAAAACAGCACGCTGGGGTAGGCTGTCTCTGCAGACGTCACTGTTATGTTGGCCCCTGTGTTAATCTGAAACTGCACAGTGGTGTCGTTAATTTGCAGGTCTGTAACCCATTTATCCTCATCTAGGTCTGAGTCCACATCACAATCTAGGTCTGAGTCCAATCACAATTGTAGCAGTGTTTTCCAAATGCAGGACTTATGCATTTTTTGACACCTTGAAACACCCAGTTTTTACATACATAGCTTTTGTGTTAGAATGCTTTCTCTCAAAAGGTTTGCACTGTTTCAGCTTACATGTGGATCTCGTTGCGGCACTCTGTGCTTTGATGAGCTCCGACTGGCGGGTCACATTGATGGCTTTTTCCAGCATTAAATCCATTTCCAACTGCAGTTTCTGAGAAACCTCAACACCCAAAATTCCAATGACAATCCAATCTCTTCTCTTTTAATCCTTCGATACTCCAAACTTGCAGTATCTTACAAATGCTTCTACAGTCTCCCCCTAGTCCGTCTGTGAAAGCATGCACGCTCATAGATAATATTCCGCTTTGGCACAAATTGAATAAACAAATTGTTCATCAGATTTTTTTTCCATAGCAGTCCTCAATCATCAATAAAGGTAAAGGTGCTGAATATAGGTTCTGCTTCCTTACCCATGGCGTAAAGCAGTGTGTTGACTTAGATTTCATCCTCTTCTTTTTTGAGCTTCATAGCAAGCCAATAACGAGAAAAACGTTGGTTCTAGGCCGGCCACATTGACGGCTGGGTGAAATCCAACTTCGCCATGTCACAGACATTGAGTTCAATGGGCCACTTCTGACACCATGTCATTAGACATCAGACTCAATTCAGTCAGTGTTGCCAAGTCCGCTTATTCTAAGTGACTTTGGGCTTGTTTTTATGTAGAGTCGCTTACAAATATTGGTAGTCACAGGTTTTCTTGGGCTTGTTACTAAAATGTAGTTGCTTATTTGGGCTTGTTCCCAGCTCCATAATAAGTTGTCAAGCAGGTGTTTTCTATATGTTATTTAAACGTAGGGGTTTGTTTTGCCTGTTCCCTCGGTCCCTCCCCTTTCCCCATACACACTGGAGACGGCAGAGTTATTTCCCGCCCACCTCCTGCTTCTAAATGGCTCTGACCAAGGTGGCAACGTGTACCAGCCAATCAGAGGCAGAGCAGGGCAATCTGTTTTTTTCTGGTTAGGAAAAAGCGCGAGTAGCGACTGATGGTGACTGGGCAGAAATATAACAAAGACTGGGAGAAAGAGAAAGGAGGAAAAGAATGGATTCAACCTGTCGTGAGGAACGACTCAAAACCACTGTGAAAAAGTGTATATTTGATATCCCATCACTTTTCTAATGTTAAATAATGTTAAAAGGTGGTTTAACTCCCTCCTGTGGTCATTGTCCTGAAGCTCAGGGGGAGAAAATAAAACTCTAACGTGTGGACAGTTTACCAATCTGTCCACATGGATGGAAATTGACAATCCGTCCCCACGGATTGTAAAACCGTGCACACCGTTTATTTATTTTTATTTTCCAGGCTCTTAGGGGGGGCTCCGTAGAAAAAGTCGCTTGTTCTGGGCTTGTTTTCACAGGCCTGGTTGCTTATTTGTCTCGCAAGATCTGGCAACACTGAATTCAGTTTGACTGTTTTAAAAGTTACACTCGTGCCGAGCTCCTGGCTTCACGCAAGGCAAGCTAGTCTTCTTAGTGTACACCACACACACGATAGTCCATGTAACAGTCAGAGAGTAGATGACGACCCTAAGTGGTAACTATCTGAACTGATATGTATACATCCCATCCCAATGTGCATTTGGATCGCATTTCATTGTGATTTTGTCTGCCGGCGGACATGATTATGGGAGAAGAATGACTCACTAGCAGGCTTGCTAACACTGGCAGTCAGTAACAAACATATGATCCATTTTCTGTTTTCTTGCAGTTGTCTTTCTAAAATGAGCCATGGTAAAAGTTAGAATAATCTGTTAAGATCAAGGAGCTGATAAGCAGATAGTTAGATACCATAACTAGCTAGTTCAAAAGTTGTCAATTTCCACTATAACAGTTAACGTGGTCCAACACCGGGAGATGTAGGCTACTTTAGCTCTGTTTAGCCACATAGCAATATGTCTTATGTGGAGAAGAAAGTGGCAGAACAGAGAGAAGGGGAGGGAGCAGAGCAAACATAGTTACGCTGCTTGTCAAGCAATTGTCTGGAAAAGTATTTAAATATAATGAGCTGGTGTGAAAATGGAGATGGAAGATACGGCTAGCTTGACCGCAGTCATTGTTTGCATGGGTAGTCAGTGTCAGTGTAAGGCTAGTGTGGCATGTCTAATTGCACAAATCCACAATATACTCTTAATGATGGGATTCTGTAGAAACACAGTCCAGGCTTGTCTCTCTTTAATTTGTGAATTCATTTGAACAACTATCTGACATTTTTGGCTACAGTGAGGTAAAAATCGAGCTGACTCGTTCACGGACAATAGAGTGCAGCTTCATTTTGCTGTTCCCAGAAAGCCGTGACGTCACACCAAAACTATGAATAGAAGCAAAACGTCTTCTTCTCTCTCTGTCTCAAACTCACATTAAACTGTAATACTAGTCAGTGCTGATCAAATATTAAAAAATAAGATTCTATTATTGTATTGCCTAACCCTTGCCTTGAATGTTTTTAGAAAATTCTTACTGTTTAACTGTAATACACGACGGTTTGTTACCAGCCTGGACGCCATATTACTTTCTGTGTCAATACAGACATGTTTCATTCAGGGTTTTGGAAATGGCCCTCTACTGAAACTGCTCTTCTGGGGGTTTCTAATGATATTTTAATGTCCTCTGATGTGGATGATTCTCACTGTTGCTACTTCTTGACCTCAGTTTGGCATTTGACGTTGTATGTTGTGTTATGCCTTTGTAAAGCACTTTGTGACTTATGTCAATAAAGAGTACTTTATAAAACTTATAACTTATTTATTTACTTTCTACTTAGTTTTTTACTCAGAAGCTTCCCATAACACGTTTCATCTCTTAGGCTCTGCTCGGGAAGAAAGGAACATAAAAATAAGAATCTGAAGAGATTGAAGAATAGCAGATAAAGACTATGCTTTAGATGAAATTTTGATGATCCCCATTGGGAAGCCAAGTGCTGTAGAAGTAGACAGTAACAAAAATGTTAGTCAAGACAGTTCTACATTCACATTGGAAATGACATAATAAAAAGATAAAAGGTAATTATATCAGGAACAATTCACTGTTTAAAGTTTAAAGGGATGTGCAGCTGAGCATTGCTATATTAAGTCTACAAACAGGAAAATAAGTACTATTGATACTCATCCAATCCTCTTTCAGATTGTAGATATTTTCATATTTCTCTTCCAAAACTAGATTTATCTTTCCTCGATCTGTCCTTTAAGGCTCTTAGCTGTAGTCCAAGGCCCGGGCCAGTTCATTAATATGCAATGTTGACACGATTTAGACAGAATCAACGTCCAGTTCCCCGTAACATAATTACTTCACCTGCCTTCCATACATGCTTCCTCTGTAGCTATGCTTGTTAGAGGAGATAAAGAGCGTCATCTCTCTTTTCCCTGGCAGCAAATAGAAAATATTCTCTGTGGTTGGTTGCTACTGAATAAATATGAGGGAGTCACTGCCAGCAACCATTTGACAGAAGATGATGTGCAGCAGGTGGCCAAATACAACATAAACCCAAACAAGGCGAGGATTTTGATTAAATTATGATGTGGCTTGGTACAAATCTTGTTTTGAATTAGTATCAGAAATAGATTTAATCACAGATTTTACAAAATGATGAAGTTAGCAAGCCAGAGACGATTAGTGGTAACTACAAGGGTTTTCAGTGTCAAAGCCTCAACCGCAGATATCTCGCATTTCAATTTTTCAGCCATTTAGCTGTCACTCTTAGTCAGAGCCACTAAATGGAGTGCAAGAATGGAAAATCATCAACTTTGCTAACAAGGCTAAAGCCACTGTGGTTAGATAATAGATGCAAATTCCCACATGTCCTTGGGCTGATTGTGTGGTGGAAAATATACAAAGTGCTTTTATCCTCCTAGGCTGTTAAGATAAAGGTAAGGTTTGTCCAACAAATGTTTTAAGCCAAGGACCCCTTAACTGAGAGAGACGGAGCAGGTATACTGTATAAAAATTAAATTGCATATTAAACTGGGCCTACAGTAACATGTAGGACAGCCTAAAAGGGAGCTTTTCCTCACCACTGTCACACTAAACAATTGCTTTGGGGGAATTACTAGAATTGTTGGGTCTTTGTAAATTATAGAGTGGGGTCTAGACCTACTCTATCTGTAAAGTATCTTGAAATACCTTGTTATTAATTGAAGTGTACTATGCTATTAAAATAGTTTAATAATTGTTGCCATGATTTTATAATGTTAAACATAAATGTGGCACACTTTATCCTTGGAGGAGCTATATCTGTGGATGGCTACCTTACAGACTACCTTAACTATTAGCCAGAAAGCCTATCATAAGTGGGGATATGTATTTGCTAATAATATGTTAGATTCATGTTAAGGCTTTTTAATTTTGGAAAACACTTTCAAAGAATAACATCAATTTGGAGGCACCCCTGCATTGACTTTGAGGACTCCCTGTTGAAGATTCCTGTTTTAAGATCCATCAGAACAACAATTGATGCTGCCCAGGCTTGACTGTGTGCAATAACAAAAGAGTCCCTGTGGATACACAAAAGTCTTACAGTTTATGGGTAGGTCACACTAGCATGCCTTGGCTAACAAGACCTCCAAATTGAGAAAGAGGGAGAAGTTAGCCCTCAGGGTTTTACACCAGAAGTCTTCTTATGTTTAGACAACAAAAACTTGGCCAAGTTAAGGAAAATATCATGGTTTGGGTTAAGATAAACCCTTTCTCACAGAAAGCCCTTAAGGCTAACTTCCCCATGTGCAGCCTAGGCAGGCTGAATTTTTACTGATCTGAAAACTTCACACCAGTTATCTATTTAGAAAGTCAGCGGAAATGCAGCCCACCTGACCTGCAGCCTCGGAAATGAAACACTATGTGGACGTGATTACGGCATGGTAGAGCGAGACACAAAAACATGACATAAACATTAGGGCCAGACCCGAAATTATGCTTATCATGCACTCTGGCACCTTATTGAAATGCAAGCACAATCACTGAAATATTGAAAGTAGAGAAAATCGACTAATTTGGTATATGTGTGTATGAAACAAGCAATAGAGGAAGTGGCCCCTGAGGCCCACCTATCCCGCTGGACAGTCCACTTCCAGCATCTGCTGGGCATGCACTGGGGTATGTGGGAAAATTTGAACATGATAGTTTATTCTTGACCTTTGGCGATGGCAGCTGACAAAACAGTCAGCAGATGAGGTCTGCCCAGTTGTCATGGATTTGTAGATGTCTAAAAACTTTACATTTTTCTGAGCACTTTATATGGAAGCAAGATCAGGATCTTGTAATAATGACAAAGGACCTTGTAATTATTAGTTAAGCTAGAGGCCTAGTTATCAATTGTTGCTAACCTAGTCTGCAGGATTAAACAGTGGGCAAAGTAGATCACATTTCACGAGATACATGGTCTAATTTATTTTTTCTTTTGTTCCTACAATTCTAAGATTTTGGTCAAAATTAGGCCCTATGTTCCCACAGTTCCCACGTGTCTAAGGCCCTTTTACACGAGAATTCTCGCCAGTGAAAACGTAAAAATATTTTGTGCCATTTGTTTAGATGGCAACAGCGTTTTTGGGGCTTATAAATACAAAAAATTGAAACCACCCACCAGAGTGCAAATCTTAAAAACGCTCCACCGTCACGTTCCCGTCTAAAGGCATGCGCCAGTACAGGAAAATATCAACAAACATGTCAGATTATTTCCATAGGTCGGACCTTCAAGTTGCCCTAGCAGCTCTGACAAACATACAAGAGTCTTTTCAGCAGTTGTTCAAAATATTCACAGACAGTATTACTGATCAGAGGAAGCACATTAATTACCTTCATCAAATTGTTGATGCACCAATTCATTGGAGGCAAACCAGATGGTGGGACAACTTTGTGGAAGGAGTAGTTGATGACTATGCATGGTGTGAAAACTTCCATATGTCCAAAGATTGTCTTGTCGCATTAAGTTTGCAGCCCTGAGGCGGCCCGTGGACGTAAATCTCCTTGACCTGAAGTATTATTTACGCTTGCTTTGTATTCCACAACTACTGTGAGGCCTGTAACAACACTGTGGATCATCATGTTGAGCAGGAAGCCATAGAGCGTGACAGGGATCTGCAGCCTCCCACCCAGACAAACAGCTATCTAACCGACTGTAATGAGGAAAGTGGAAAGAAAGTGGAAAGAGAGTGAGAACCTCCACCAAATACCAATACCTTGACCCTTAATGGCCTATGGACAGTGACTAAGGTAGCTGACTGCTGGCTGTATGTTCTCTACACCAAGGTGAGTAATGGGTTCATGAGGACTCTGTACTACAGATCAGTATACCTACTGTGGATTCACACACAGCACAGCATTGTTCAAATGATTTTTTGATTCAACTAACAAGCCACTTGTATTCCTTCAGTTATTAGTCCACTTGATTAGTCCACATGACCAGTGTTTAATCTCAGGTGTGTTTCAACATCTGCTTGTTCAAGCTGCAAACTTGTTCTTTACTTTGTTTTTATTGCAATCGACAGTAAAAAACAATGCAATGAATCATAAATTGCCATACTAACTAAAGCACGGGGTCTCTTTTTTTTTTTTACTCCATACTTGCAACACAACAGAGCCTGGTAAATATTGTTAACAGAAGTAATGCCTCCGATGATACTGTAAACTCTGAATTGGTTTTGTACAGTTATCCTGACATTTACAAAACTTTGTGGCCCATATCACTTTGCGGCCTCTGCCCAGTGGTTGAGAAATAATGAACTTAAGTGCTCAAACAGTAGTACTGCACAAAAAAGTTTGTAAACAAACTTAATATACCTTTGTCTATGAACTCAAAGTTTTCCGAAAAAGACACAAGTTCAGATTCTTACTCATTGGAGAGTTCCCCCAGCAGTAATTGTCTGTAGGAGGATGGAGGTGCAGGGCCCCATTGGCTGTGCTGTGTATGAATGTGCAGGGCCCATGGGTGGTGGTGTGTACGAATGTGCAGGGGCCATGGGCTAAGATGTGTTGTAGTGGTCAGGTGGGGCATGGTTTGCTTGTGGTTGTTCTAATTTCAGCCTCTCCAACTGTTTCCGGCCTATTGCTTTAGCTTCTTTCAGCCTTCTCCAAGAAATCTACAATCTTCCTCCTTTATGTCGAGGTCGACTGCATTGGATCCACCCAAAGTTTCCTCTGAAGGCCTTCACCTCTATGGACATCGAGCCTTGCCTTGAAAAGAACAGAGGGAAAGGATTAACATTCGTTAATGATATCTTTGGTATTGATAATGATAAATTGTATAGCATGACCAGTGGTGTAGTCTAATGTAGTGGGTATATGGGCCTCTCTCTCTCTCTCTCTCTCTCTCTCTCTCTCTCTATATATATATATATATATGGGGGGCATATTACAGTGGGGTCTGAGTGTCCTGCCTCAGGAAAATTTTCAGAAATATTCAGTGTCAAAGACATTTCCTGCATTCTGACACACTTTTATGTTTATGTAATTTTGTGGAGTTTTTTATCTTTAATTATGGAGGAAATAACTTCATTTAGCCAATGTGATGACAAAAAAAAACACAGATGACAAAAGCATGTTGTTACATGTCATGGGACATTTTTAAGTGGGTATATGGAAATCCTGTAGCTTAGTGTGTATACTGCGTATAGCTACATATCATGTAGACTATACCATTAGGCATGGTGTATGTAGGCTTAATGAACATCAACAAACCTAAAGTAGATTTCTCCGCTTCTGGGCTCAGGTATGGGGGCTGACAATTGATTATTCTGTTTGGCAGATCAGGCGATAAGATGACTCACTACTAGTGTCCATGGTGTCGTTCACCTCTGATGTTTCGACACCAGCCTCTTTTGTTGTGGGGGCTGGCAACCCACCTCATATTTCATTACATAAATCAAAATATAGAGTGATTACTCGTCCATGGCCACTTCACTGTTGGGTATCCACAGCCTGCCTATACTTTTAGCTTTGATGATATCTGACTTTTACAAATGGCATCTTTCTCATGTGGCTATGACATCCCTCCAGGTACAGGGTACTGCTGAGCAAATTCGGTCCATATGCCTGTATATTTTAACTGGCAGGACTCCCAGTCCACACCCTGTTGTGCCTTTGTGGCTTTGCAATTTAAGGTTGTTTGGAGCAATAACTCCACCTCCTCATCTGTCTAGACAAAATTGTCAGCCTTCGTTGTTTACTTTGCCATGTTGTATTTTTCATTATGCGCTACTAGGAAGAGAAGAAGAAGGAAGGTTGTATGCAGGTGTGCAGACTTGGTTTTGTTGTGTGTCAGTGCTTCACATTGCCACCTAGCTGTCTGGAGTGTATACTACATTGAATATCACACACTTTTGCATCACCATATGCACGCAGATCCCCCCCCCAAACTCTCGTTTAAACACAGAATAAAAAGTGACAACGCAATGCCACTTTTGCGTTTTCTCTTAAGATCGTTTCCGTGTAAACATAGCCTAAGATTTTTTCCCAAAATTAGGCCCAATGTTCCCACATTTACTTTTTCATGAATTTGTATCAGATTTTATCCGCCTTGATCCCAATTTGGAGTTAAGGTTATGTGTTAACTAAAGCATGGTTTAGTATCAGTAGCAGAATCTGATAATGTGAGTGGTCAGATAGCCCAGTTGGTAGAGCAGCCGTCCATATTCGGAGATTTGCTCCTTGACACAGCGGGCTGGGGTTCGACTCCTAGCTGCAGCCCTTTGCTGCATGGCATTCCCCCTTTCACATCAGCTGTCCTGTCAAAAGTAAAGGCTGAAAATGGCCCCCAAATAAAGAATCTTCAACACTAAGTTAATCTGAAACTTTGGCCGTATTTCTGCTATCGTTACACTTTTATGTTCTACCATCTGTCCACTGAATGCAGGCTTTGTTGCCCACATGCAAAATAAGTTTGATGATTGTGGAAAGAGCCCAATCCTTTAATAAAACATTGGAAAGTTTCAAAAATACATGGACATGACAACAAAAAAGTCAAGCTGTCATTACCTTAACACTGCAGAGGTGGCTCTTAGACAAAAGCACCTCAATGGCAGAAATATGAAATGTTATCCCTCTAAAAAAAAATAATAATGAAATATTATCTCCTCTTTATTCAGCTGAGGAATGGCCTTGAAATCAGGTCGGTGCTGCAAAACTGGAAATCATAAGTCTTCCGCCTACATTATTTATGATGGTGAATAGATTGCATTATTAGAGAGATGCCACAAGATGAGAAACAGGCTCCTTTCCCAAAACTGGGCTTGGTTATTGTACCGGGAGAGACTTGTTATGGATTCATGGGAGAAGGGAGAGCTGAGAGGCACTGTTTGCTGTTCGATTTGACCTTCAGATTTGCCAAATCCCATTTGTTATGGGGCTAAACACTGATAGAGATGTATTCCAACCAAGTACCACCTCCAGACACAACGATCCACGTCCATGTTAATACACACACACACACACACACACACACACACACACACACACACACACACACACACCAATCCACTTACTGAATAAGGCTCTTATGTAAAATTCTTAAATTATTCACATACATGCATTAATTCTGACAGGTGCCTTTGGAATTAAACCAATTAGGTGTGTGTGTGTGTGTGTGTGTGTGTGTGTGTGTGTGTGGGCACATGTGGGCGAATGGGAAATTTCTTACAATTCGTCACACTTAAAGCATAAAATCACTTTAAAATCACATGAATGTGCAACCTGTGTGCCAGGCACTAATTATAGAGCAGTTGCCGAAGGTCTTATGTGTACTTTGGGTTTAATTATCACACTCTGACGTGTGCATGAACCATTGGTTTCTCTTATGACCCGGGGCAGAAGTAGCTCTTAGTAACTCTTGAGGAAGGGTAAATGAATTACTGTGACTTGTTGCTCTTCAAAAAAAGACACTATAAAATATGGCAACTTTCCAAAAATATCAAGCATTTTCAATTTACTTTTGATAAAATTGGAGAAAAAACTGAAAACCTTTTTCCCATAACAAAATCTGTTCAGACTAGAGAGCAATTGTGGAAGTGCCCAAGTTTATTAGTCCAGAATAACTACACATTCTCTATTCAGCTTGAAATGAGAGAATGAAAAAGGTCAAGTGTGTCTGCCTTATAATTGTTGACCAAAGGAGTTTACAAAGGACATTTTGTACTGTCAGTAGAGCTTAAGCTAAATAAATCTCAGTAATCATGCTCGTTACAGACCTCATGTGTGAGTGCCACGTGAGGTTTGGTAACTTGCTTTTAAATTCTCCACACATTATAACCTCTTTAATTCTGCCTATTACAGAATTAATACATCCTTGTTACGACAGGTCTTTCAGTGAATGTAGTGTGGCGGTGATTTAACCCAGCCTAACTGGCAGGTGGGGAAGCTGCGATTCAGATTTAAATTAATTCCGGAAGGAGGAAGATTTGAGCGAGCACGCTGCAGGCTGACGCTGGAAAGCCATGCTCCACACAGAAAACACTACTGGAAAGAAAGAGTGTTTTCTTGTGTCCCATAACAGCACTTTTGTAACATACACCTTTTTAAACCCTTAACTACGACTCTGAAGAGAAGGCAAGTGGAAACCCGACAGCGGAGCAGCTGGAGTGCTGCCCGTCTCGACAAAGGCATGAGGCCCCCGGCTCCGAAATGTGAACTGAAACAGCGCCTGGTTGAGTCAGTTTAACACAGCACAAACCCTTCTAGAAGTAGGAAAGATACGCACTCATCCAGGCCAGATTTAGTCTCATTCTCACAATGAACTGAGGTAGAGGAGACAAAATAATGAATGTTAGATAGCGCTATTGGTTTGACCATCGTGTTGTCTTCCCGTCAAAATTGAAAAAAACACTTTTGTTTGACGCTTTTTATCGATGTTTTTAACTTTTTCTTCTTATGTTTGTCACTTTTTTGGCATTTAACACTACATAACACTAACTTATTAACTTTAGTTTTACAGTTATTGTTGGAATTTATTGTCAATAAACCTCATTTATAGGAAATTATAATATAATATGTATATAATAATATGATATAATGTTTGAGTTAGAAAAGCAGAAATTAGGAATTATTTTGACTAAAATTAAAGGAATGTATGCTGATGGATAATCATAGACTGGAATATGTCAACTTTTAATCAAAACTATTTCAAAACCACTTCAATTTTTTTTCTCAAATGCTATAAAATTTAATAAGACGCCCCAAAATAAGGAAAATAGAGATTTGTACTTGCCAAAGAGCGTTGTGTGGAATGAATCATGTTATTTTGGGTAGTTAAAAGAACATTGATATAGGAAAACGAGTCAATTTGACCCGTGGACAACATGAGGGTTAAAGAAAATGGCTCAAGGAATAGCAATTCAGTGTGCTTTTAACCATTTTTTGAACATAGAGAGCCGTGTACTGGGCTCAGAAAATTAAGACAATTGTTCACAAAGCTTCATTTTGCCATCACTATTGATTGGACTAAAAGCAATCGGCTCTACGACCTGGGGTAGTGATGCACTTCAGCCTCTTGTGGTTGAAATGAGTATTGCAACAATTACAAAATTTTACCTGCTAAAACTCTTTTACCTGTTTTCACAGATGACAAAAAGTAACTGAAAATGACCGTGACACCGGAGAGAAAACTATTACAATCAGTCTTAGATAATGGATCACCAGAATTGTTTTGTTTTTCTCACTTGCCTACCAGGGCTTTTGTAAATGTAAAAGAAGCCACAAAGAACAATAATCACCTATTAGATTTGCTTTACTAACTAGCTACCATTAGCAACAACAACCAATTTTAGCAAGCGTATCCACCACATATTATATTACATTAAAATCAATTCAATTTTATGGATGGGTCAAACAACACAGAGACCAGGGTTCACGTCCAATGTGTCACTGAAATGTACATATATTAACCCTACACAAACCTAACGTATGTCCCGACCCAGAGTGTCAAAAAGTGACGCCAAGAGTCCTGACCACGTCGTCTAAATACACCAAATTACACCAAAGGGCTAGACGCTACAGGAGACTTTTTGCTTCAGTGACAAACTGACCGAAATGGCTATTGCTTTTTGCAGAACTGATTAACCCCTGTGTTGTCTTTCCATTAACCATGAACTTGCCCTTCCAGGTCAAAATTCTGATGTCTTTGTCGCTTTTTCTGATTTATTTGTCACTTTTTCCAGTTTGTGGTGCTTTTTTTTTTTAAAACCTGAGCTGGTTTAATAATAGGTTTTACACTCATTCTTGGAATTCATGGTCAACAAACCTCATTTATATAAAATTTTACATGCGTTTTTTTAGTTAAAAAGGCAGAACTTATGAATTATTTTAGCTAATAGTCAAGATCAGAGGATGTTGAGATGATCTCAGATGGGTAGATGTCAAAGTTTAGTCCGGATACTGTTTTGAAACCATTAAAAAAAGAATTCAAATGCTATAAGATTCAATAAAAAACCCTAAGAATTCAATGAAAGTAATCATTCATTTTACCTGAAGAACGTTGTATGGAATCATCCATGTTAGTTTTGGGTAATTTGGTTGAAAGAAATCCATATTTCACATATAAAACACTTTGAAAGGGGTCAGTTTGACCCAAGGTCAACACGAGGGTTAAGAGGAGTACAGATATTTTCATCTGGTATGCCATGTTACAGGGGCATGCCAAATGTATAACAATATACGTTTGTGAAGCAATCCAGAAATTAAAAAACTCATAAGTGGTTGTCTGGTTCCATCCTTCTACCTGAGCGCTCCAACAAAACTAATTCTTCTTGTCTTTCGGCTTGTGCTTGGCAGATTAGATGGCTTAGTCATTTAAATTCATTCCTCCAACAGGAATACTTAGCATTGTTTACAAATTACAATCAGGTATTATTGGCACATAGGGAGGGAGGAGGCAAAATGAGATAGAGAGGAGGAGTGTGAGACGGATGGGAGGAGAAAGAGAGACGGAGGAGTGCAGACTAAATCCAGTCTGCTGTCTTTCTAGGGATCCTTTCTACTACTGGGAAAATGTTTTGACTCTCTGTCAGAATGGGAGACTCGCTGTGTTGATTTCTGCCAACTTGTAGGTTTCTCCCATCCCCTCTCCCATTCTTTCTTTTTTGTTTTATTTTCACTCCAGTTCTTGTTTGTTATTCAGATTCTCATGCATAAAACATGGCAGTTAAAAGTAGCTAGAGCTGCGCGTATCACAGGGGAGAAGCCCAGCATCCAGAATTCTTATCCTTAAGTTATTGTCATCTAAGAGTTTGTTCAACTCTTAGAAAATAATCCTGAATTGCTCAAATTTTAAAATAACATATGATATCAGGTGGTAGAACATTGTGAATTTACTGTTGCATTGTCCACAAAGGTCAGTGTTTTCTTTCAAGTCCAAGCAGGATATGAGGAATTTAGACTTGTGATTTTGCTGATTCAGTGCTCTGCTTGTTAGACAGAATGATTTCAGACGCTGTTATTTAGCTAAAGCCTGGCTGGTTCTACCATGCCCATTAAATTTATTAACCCTTGTGTTGTCTTCACGTATTTTTTTGATGCTTTTTTTATCTATGTTTTTAAGTTTTTCTTACGTTTTTGTCCCTTTTTTTCAACACTTTTGATGCTTTTATTAAATCTTTGTCACTTTTTTGACATTTAACACTATGTAACACTAACTTATTAACTTTAGTTTTACAGTTATTTTTGGGAATTTATGGTCAATAAACCTCATTTATAGGAAATTATACCTAAGGTTTGAGTTAGAAAAGCAGAAATTAGGATATATTTAGACTAAAATTAAAGGAATGGATGTTGATGGACGATCACAGACTGGAATATGTCAACTTTAACTCAATACTATTTCAAAACCACTTCAATTTATTTTTTTCAAATGCTATAAAATTGAAAAAGACACGCTAAAATGAATGAAAGTAGAGATTTGTACTTGCCAAAGAGCGTTGTGTGAAATCAATCATGTTATTTTGGGGAATAACAATTGGGTAGTTTAAAAAGAGCATAAATATAGAAAAAAAGGTCAATTTGACCCAAGGACAACATGAGGGTTAATACCTATGTTCTTGTATGTTTTTGTGTGTGTGTGTGTGTGTTGTGATAGAGAGACCCCCCCCGTTTTCACATTTTATTTCTGAACGTCTTAACTCACAATTTTTCCCATTATATCCTACATGATATGTTAGCCAATTCTTCGAGGAATCCACTTGTATTTGAAATCACATTCTAGGGAATATAATAATAAAAGTATTTTTTCTATTATGTCATAGAGAACCTGTGAAATCTGCAAGCTCAGGCTTTATTTGATCTGGCAGATATGTCTGCCCCCCCCTTCCGTTCAGACAGGTTTCCAGCCGACCAGACACTGGGCGGCCAATCACAATCCTTTATCTCATATGGGGCGGATTTTAGATGATGACTACAAGGCGAGCATAAACCTAGTTTAGTAAAGAGTAGCGCCTTTGAGGGATTTAAAAAAAAACAAGATGGCTGCAGCTGATGTGGAACTTGCTTTAAAGTCTTATTTTTATATTCCCCAAAAACGGCAACACACAGACATGTTGATGCTACACCATCACATCTCATCTCTGCATGCTGTGGTCTGTGTCCACTGCTCAGCGCTACGCCACATGTTTTGTTGCTCTTATTGATTGTGGGTAGTGATGGCCAAGTGAAGCTTCATGAAGCTTTGTGAACAATTTTCATTATTTTCTGAGCCCAATTAATGGCGTTTTCAATTTAACAAAGGGTTAAAAGCACATGCCATTCCTTGCACCATTTTCTTTTAACTCAGAGCGCCATCTAGTGGGCTCAGAAATATAGAAAATGGTTCACAAAGCTTCATGAAACTTCATTTGGCCATCACTAGTTGTAAGTCCAGAGGAATTTTAGTTTACGGACAGTAATAACGGCCATTGGAAATGGAACAATAACAGAGATACGTACCTGATCGTGCACCTGACCATTCATATCGGGCTTGTATTTCTACGCGCCAGTCACGTCTCTCTCTCTCTCTGATAGAAAGAGACAGAGTCTGTCCTAAAATAAGGAACTTTTTTTTTATAGATGTGTCCATTTAGCTCTTGTGGCTCAAAACTGCCATTGCTGCACACGTAGTGGCCATAACTGTCACATTTTAAGAAAATATGAGACCTAAAAAGAACATTGTTGAATGTAGAATTTAAAGGAAGTAATTTGTACTCTAAATAACATTTAAAACTAATCCCTTTGCTATCAAGCTTTAAAAAGATGACACTTTGTGTATCATCAGAAATGCAAGGCTTTTTGATTTCATCACTTTTTTACCTAGAATTTTATTTTTTTATTACTTTAATGGGGACATATATTTTAAAACCATCCACGCCAAATTGGTTGTTGAGCAGAAAGCCAAGTGTTGTTCCTTTGTATCTTTACCTTTTGTTGCCAGCCCTCCTTGTGTCATAATGCAAATACATGCTCTCTCTCTCTCGCTCTCTCTCTCTCTAATGTAAAGGCAAAAGCCCTTGACATTTACTTATTTATTTAGATTTCCGCTATTATTGACTTATAACTATTTTTTTCTTGTTTCTTGATGGTGCCACTTCTTATTAGTCTGACAGACTTTTAGAAGTCCAACGTCCATCTCAATCCATCCGTTAAACAAGGCCACTATAGATGAGTGACAGTCTTTTTTTGAGAGTTTTTCAGAGTTTTGAAGTCTACCTTGTTTTCAAAAGGTTCTGATGCACTGGTGTGCTTGGTAAGGAACTGGTGTGTGTGAATAAGGGGTTGCACTTCTAATGGAACATTGATATGAATATGAATTAATATATCGACATAAATATCCATGCTTATGATCTGTATATTACAAATCCATCGACAGCACATCTGTAGCCGCAGATGCACAGACCATACATTCTGTATGTGTGTGAGACAGAGTTGTGTTAAGCTGATGAAGTTATATGCATATGCGTATGCATATGTGTTGTGTGTGTGTGAGTTGTGTGTAGTGCCTCAATTAGCTGAGGTAATGGTCTGAATAATGATGTTGCTTTTTTGCCATCTGGCCCTGTGGATGCTCATTCTGCTCTGTTGTTTCTAAAATACACAGGGGAAGACTGGGGCTATCTATCTTGTGTGTGTGTGTGTGTGTGTGTGTGTGTGTGTGTGTGTGTGTGTGTTTACATCCTGTCTGGCAAATTATTGCTCTGCTTTTCTTTCTTTGAACAATTAGATTTGGAACTATGTAGCATGCGTGATACATCAGATCTGTTTTAAATCCGTCTTTTCCCTAGTTTTCAAACCACTAACGAGTTTGTGTACTGTTGTTCAAACCCACATCCCATGATGTGGACCACAAAGTGTCAGTTATTTTAAATGTCCTTTGCTGTGCAAAGACTGTTCAGTACAAACACAATTTACTGTTTCTGTTGACGGTGCTTTGCTTCAACAAACAGTGCAGGTTTTGTGATGAGGATGCAAAAGTAGCAGCATGAATATTTCCATTTCAGTGGCTTCCACCGTGATTTAAAGTTATTATCCGTCACCCCCAATTTCCACCGGATGTGTAACGGCTGTGGATCCGCTCCGGAACGGCGGTGGAGTCGTTAGGTTTCCATTAAAATCAATGTGTGTATTTCCACTGACTGCGGAACAGCTGTGTCCTGACTCGTCCCAGCTCCGGCGATCCCCAGACCTCCAGAGCAGATACACAGAGCTTCTATTTTTGTCGGACGCCGGAGAGCTTCGCAGCAATTCAGCACATGGCAGATAGTGCGTGACAGGAAGTTGAGCACAGAAACAAAATAAAACATCCTGTTCATTTTCAAAATAAAATAGACAGTGCTCACGGCGGATCATATTTCCTGCACTACACCTTGAAAACAGCACAGAGTTGTTTCCTCTCTACTCCTCTGGATGGAAACAAACTGTTGCTGTTTTTGTGGTTTTAATCCACATGAATTTGCGAGATCTCGTCTGTCCTCGAGACTTCAGCTGTCAGTCATGGCCGCAGCTGTTCCGCAACAAATCTGGACCTGGTGCGTGTTGATGGACGGCGGAGCACGGAGCTGACACGCAGCGGAGCCGATCCGCCCATCTGGTGGAAATTGCTGTTAAGATTTTCATCTAAAAATTGAAATCAGAACAGTGTTCTGTGACAAAAGCCATGCCACTGAAAAATAACCCAGCACAAGTTGAGGAGGTTGACGATATTAAGCGGCTGCTTGATATGCTGACGGAGGAGGTTTTCGCTGTTAGACAACAGCAGAAGATTATGAGCTTGGTGGAGGAAGTGAAAGCTTCTCCACCACTCACAACAAGCTAACCAGTAACATAAGATTCTATTTACCACGCTATGCCAAAAAAATGCATTCACTGAGACAAAACATGCGTTGGCCCACCTATCTACAGCTAGGGGAGACCGTGATAAGCCCTATTTTAACAAACGATGGTGTGTTCCTTTAAGGCTACATAAAAAAACGGTATGAAAAGCGTATTATGCAGCTGGAAAATTGGGTGGCTGATCTGGAACAATATAGAATAAATGACATCAATGTCACCAGTTTAGAGATAAAGCACCGATCATATCACACCAACAACGCTGAACTGTGGGGAGATGAGCGAGCAGGATGCTACGTCGGTGGAGCAACAGGTGACGGCGTTCCTCAGAGTTGGACATGGGCTACACTGAGGCCTGTCACACTCTCCCCCGAAGAAACAAGACGGACAACCCAGCCACAATCTTTCGCTTTGCCAAAAGGAAATATAAAACTGAACTACTGAAACAGGGAAGACGGCTGAAGGGCACGGATGTGTACTTGAATGAACACTTGACCAAGAAAAACGCTGACATTGCCAGAAAGGCCCGACTCCTTAGAAGGAAGAAGAAAATACAATCCACATGGAATGCAAACTGCAACTAAACTGCAACTGCAAACTAGTCATCAAGCTGAATGGAACACCAGACCAAGCTACCGTTCTAGTCATTAGGGACCTGGAGAAGCTGTATACCAATACCAATGAGACAAATGATAATAAGGTAATGGCTTTTACACCCAGTTGTAAGAAGAAAAAACATTAATTTTCTGATAATTTATCTACATCCTGACTAGATACCTTTTCATATACAGAGCATAAAAATCAGGACATAGAAAATAATATTGATCCAGAAAATAACTTAACAATATCAATACCAGTTGCAGTTATTACACAGATATGAAATTTTATAAAACTAGAACACAATATATAAATTATCCTAACAGCAGAAGCCTATTTGCCAACTTCTATAGCATCAAAACATATTCAAGAAAATTTAAGAACCAATTCACCATTATAGCAATAGAGACCTGGATCAAAACTGGTGTGGACTTTGAGATTGACTGCTATGAACTGAATTATAAAAACAGAGCAAAGCAGATGACTTTTGATTTCATAAATACAACGTATGTGGCTGGGTTGGCTCAGTTGGGAGAGCAGGCGCCCAAATACAGAGATTAATACCTTGATGCAGGGGTCCAGGGTTCGAGTCTGACTGGGTACGATTTCTTCCATGTCTTCCCCCTTTTCTCATCTAGCTGTCCTGTCTATTAAAGGTGGAAAAGCCCTAAAATATAAAAAAATAAATACAATGTAATTATTGATAAAGCATAAATCACTGTATGACAACATTTTTTCCTGTCAAACAATACAGTAACAGTTAAAATAAAACAAATAGTTCATGGATCACTAAGGCATGCAAAAATAAAAATACACTTTAGAAAACTTATCAAGTATCGTACCCCAGAAGCAGAAAATAAATGTAAAAAGTGAAGAAATTAATATTATGAGGATGTGTAAGAAAGAATATAATGAAATATTAGATAATAAAAATATCAAAGGTTTATGGAATTTTCTAAATAGTGTCCCAGAATTTTATATTGAAAATGAGTGACTTTTCCGCCCTAAATTCAAATGCGTGTGCACAGTTAGCGACACTTTTTACATCAATCAGCTGGGCTTGGTTTTCCTGTCTGCCTAGGTGGAGTTGACAGTACCGGTTATGCTGTGTTTTATTGTACTCGGAAATTAGGAACTTCAGCAAGGACAGATACAAAGAAGTGGTATGTTAATTGGACACGGGTGCCGTGGGGTGGGAGTAGCTCAGTCAGTAGGGAGTTGGGTTGGGAACAGGAGGATCACTGGTTCAAGACCAAAAAATATGGAGTGTGGATTGGTGGCTGGAGAGATGCCACTTCACCTCCTGGGCACTGCCAGGTGCTCTTGAGCAAGGCACCGTACCCCCCCACCTGCTCAGGGCGCTGGTTCAGCTGGCAGCCCACTCACTCTGACATCTCTCCATTAGTGCATGTATAGGTCCTGAGCATGTGTGTGTATTTCAGGCCTGTGTGTGATTTACTATAAAAGTGTGTATGCAGAGTGTAAATTGTAATTTCCCCACTGGGGATTAATAAACAAATTAAATTTACATTTCATTAAGCTTGACCAACAGACAGAGAAAGAAGAGCAATCAACTTTGAGTCCAAAGACAAATAAACCCAAAACTTATATCAGGTCTGTCCTTCCATGTAATGAACCACCCTCTCTCCATGGAGGCACTTTCCGGGGTGACTTTTCAGGAAATGACAGCCAGGCTGTGAAGGCTCTCATCTCCACCAATAGCAACAGCAGCAGTCAAGGCGCCGCCAGCGGGTTGGGCGGCTCAGCTAACGTTACCCCGCGGAGAGCTTTGAGGATCACCGTTACTTTCTATCCCGGCTGCTCACTCACTACCACGGGCTTCAGAGATGCAAGTGACAGCGAGCTTGACCACAGTATATTTTCTGTGTGAGAAACATTGCAAGCTGCTATAATCTACATGTTGCAGATTGCTGAGCACCCCTGAATACAGGAGCCGTTAAGCGATACGTGGTGCGCTTACCGTGTTTACACCTACCCAAACGCCCTAAATGACACAGTATTGTGGGTATTAAATATAGGTCTATATTATGAGTTTTTCAGACATTGCAGTTAAAAACCCTTACATGCAGGACATCACCAACCTATCGAGCTATTGAGCTGGCCTGCTTGTTTTGCTGGCAATTACTGTATGTTACCTACATATTGTTTGTCAAAGAAAAAAAGACAATGCCATCATATGCTAATGTGAATTTTATTTTTACCTTTCAGACAGGTTTAGGCAGTAAACGTGAAGCATAATTGTTCATTTTTCACATTAATTGGTCCAAGTTTCAAAATATCCATAGCAGCTTAATCAAAGACCAATATTAGTCAGCAAGTTCATCACAGAATTTTCCTATAATCTTTGAGGAGTCATTAAATCAGCCTCTGTTCCATTAGTGAGACCATTAGTGACCCTCTTCTATTGTGTTATGCTACACTTTCTGCACAAAGCCTTCACAAATGATATTCATAGTGGCACCACTCCTTGAAATATTTCCACAATTGTTTTTCTTTTCTTTATCTTATTTTAATAGCCATTTTATAAAAAAACAATGAATGAGCACATGAATAAAAACACATCCTGTACTCACAGCATTAGAGATGAGGGCCTCTGTGATCTTTTGGTACCACCTGTGGTTATTCTCAATGTAAGAGCCAGCTCTTAAAGCGCATCTTCAGGTTCATAATTGTATTTTGAGGTTGTTAAGAATAGGTTTCCATGGTTTCATTTTCAAAAAACTCCATATTTTTGTTGTACTGCACATTGCTGCAGATCCTGTTTTCACGCTGTGTGGTTAGGTCTCTGTTTTAGCTACAGAGTGAGATATCTCACTTCTTTACTATCTTTGTTATGAGTTGAAGAGAAACAAGTACCTCACTCAACATGGATAGTTTGTATGCATGTGGAAGCATCAGAGATACAAAATAACACCCCAAATCCCAGAAAAAGTTATTGTTTTTCATAATATGAGCACTTTAAGCCTAAAATCTGATCTTATGAAATCAGGATAAAACCCACCCTGAGGAACTGGCCTTTGTGAAAATCTAGTAAAGTAGGATAATAAAGACAGCTGTACAGTTTACTCTCTGTAATGGAAGTCCTCATACAGTAGCTGTTGCCTATTAAAAGACACAATAGAGTTTGAATGGAAACAATAATAATTTAGATTTTGATGTCATATCAGTGCAGTCATTGATATTTTCATATTTATCAAATCAAATGAAAATATATGGCATGTTAATAAACCAGAGTTGACCAAAGTTCAAGCTAGCAAGCTACACCATATATATTTAGTTTATATGTTCCAGCTAATTTAGATTTTAAGTACATGTTGATTCAACAGTACAACTAAATATTATTTTTGGTGGCATTTTTGCGCTATAAAGCTCTGTAGAACTACTGCAGAACAGGGTGTTTGAATTGCTTATTTTTGTTGGATCTTATCTTTTATTGTTACAATCAAAATAAATGCTCATAAATTCCATTATTTTAGGAATTAGTGTAATTATTGAGAGCATGGAGCCTTAAAAAAGTAGCAGAAGATTCCAAGCTCTGGGTCATTGGCCTAGCAACCGTCAGCTGCACCACTCTGCTCTCAGTGCTTTAGGCCTTTATTTGATAGGACAGCTTAAACATGAAAGGGAAGAGAGGGGGGAATGACATGCAACAAAGGGACGCAGGACTGATTCGAAACCACGGCCGCAGGATGACCTTTGGCCATCATTGATAGCCAATCGTGGAATCCTGTTGCAGCTTCGTTTTTGGTAAAACAGCAGCAGCAACAGTCAATCAACTCTAATAGGAAAGCCCTAAAACGCTCAGTGTAATTTTCCTTTTATTAAGGTCACAGAGACACATCTGATTGGCAGCAGTGGGATTAGAACACTGGCAGCGAGCAGCCGACCTTTATCTGCTGTGGTCACGGTTCTGTCAAATCTTTACCCATTAAAAAAATGTCACAGCCATGATGAAGACAGTCTTTAAATGAAGGAGAATAGGCAGAATAACAAAAGGAAATATGTGGGTAACACTATATTTGATGGAGTAAGCATTAGGATTGACATGCCACTTTTTACTGAATGCCATTCAGTAAATTAGGAGATGTTTGTGCTATGACAACTTGACATTAAGCAAACAGCATAACTTGTCAATGTCTATGTTATGACAACTTGACATTAACCTGGACAACATAACTTGTCAGAAATATATCATAATGGGCTTAAATATGAAACCTAAATAAGCTTTATTGTTTCTTTAAATTTGATAACTATGCCTGCTAGGACATCCAGGTTATATTGTGTTTCTTAATGTCAAGTTGTCATAACAAAAACAACTTTGCATTAATGACACGTAATGACAACATTCATAAAGACTCCTTCATGATCATGACAAGTGTCATGGCGTTGTTGTGATGGTGTCATGTCAGTCTTGTGCACACCCCTTCAAATAAAGTGTTACCCCAAAGTGTAGTCAAAGGCTGCTACAGCACAGCTGCTTGATACACAGCTACAGTGTCCACTACAGCAGCAACATGGAAAGACGTCTCAGTTGAGACATTTAGGGCAATGGGTGCCTAATTGTCTGTAAACTTGGCAAGGAGGGTTTGGATGAATGAGATGGAGTGCCTGTAGTTTGACAAAATTATCCATTAGCAGATGATGGTTTCAATCCATTGACCTCTCAGTTATGGGTCCATAATGATTTTGCTGTGCCACTCCATTTCTAAAGCTTCTGCTTGGCATTGCAACCAGATCGCATAGTTCACACAGTCAATTATGGCAATATAGGAATAGTCTATGTCAGATATTTAATGACTTGCAGCTGAAGGAAGTAAAACTGTTTCAATATATTGTAACTTGAGATATGTTTTCATTAGCACCTGCACTATTTTACCAAGTTTCCAACCTGGGTGTCTCTCAACAATTGTATGATTGCAATTGTATATGTAACAGGTTTGAATCAATGTATTTTACACCTTAAACATTTTTAAAGTGCCCATATTATGAAAACAATCACTTTACTGGCATTTGGGGTGTTATTTTGTGTCTCTGGTGCTTCCACACGCATACTGTATAAACTTGGGGGAAAAAAAACTATCCATGCTGTTTTGAGTGAGCTCCGGTTTCTGAATGTCCTCTGCCTTCAGTCTGCAGGTGAGATGTTCAAAATCTGTACGGCTTTCTACATCACTGGCCGAGAAAAGGTGGCTAACCGTAGCATGCTAGTGCTAGCATGCTAGCTCGTTCTCAGTGGCAAAATACTGCTACAACAGCCACTAGTTGATGTAAACACACAGGGTGAAAACAGGCTCTGCAGCTATGTGCAGTACAACAAAAATGTTTTTTTTTTTTTTTTAATGAAACCATGTAAACCTATTCTGGTACAACCTCCAAATACAATTATGAACCTGAAAATGGGCGCTTAAAGAATTTACATAAAATGAAATATTAAGTACATTTTGCTCATAATCACAGTTTCTGTAAAAATGTATGTTCTCTCCATATACAATTTAGGTTCTAGAGAGAGCAGAGAAGCCACAAACAGAAAGCAAGAGATAATTTAAACAACAGTCAAATAAAAAGCTTTACTCCTCTGGTGTTACTACTCAGTATGACTCTAAATAGGGAACGTCAGGTCCTACAGAGAAATTTTAATTTTCTTTCACTCCAAGAAAATCTAATGAAGTCAAATTATGCGTCATTTAAAAAAGGAAAACTGTGAGCTACTTAATTAATTCCTCCTCTTGTTTAATCCATGCAAATACAGGGGGGTTTGAACGTTTGGGCACCCCAGGTAAAAATTTGTATTAATGTGCATAAAGAAGCCAAGAAAAGATGGAAAAATCCCCCTTGGCAAGTATCACAGCTTGGAAATGCTTCTTGTAGCCAGCCAAGAGTCTTTTTATTCTTGTTTGAGGTATCTTCGCCCATTCTTCCCTCCAAAAGTCTTCCAGTTCTTAGAGATTTCTGGGCTGTCTGTCACGGACTGCTCTTTTAAGGTCTATCCATAGATTTTCAATTATGTTGAGGTCAGGAGATTGTGAAGGCCATGGCAAAACCTTCAGTTTACTCCTCTTGACGTAATCCACCGTGGATTTTGAGGTGTGTTTAGGAGGATGGCTTCCATTTGTAGAAGCCATCCTCTCTTGATGGCATCAAGTTAAAAATTTTTTTTATTAAATCCATTTTTCCTTCTACTCGTGAAATGTTCCCTGTGCCAATGGCTGCAATACAACCCCAAAGCATGATTGATCCCCCCCATGCCTAACAGTTGGACAGAGGTTATTTTCATTAAATTCAGTGCCCTTTCTTCTCCAAATGTACCTTTGCTCATTGCAACCAAAAAGTTCTATTTTAACCTCATCGGTCCACAGAACTTGTTCCCACAATGCATCAGGCTTGTCTATATGTTCATTTGCAAACTTCAAACGCTGATTTTTGTGGTGACGACGTAGAAGAGGTTTTCTTTTGATGACTCTTCCATGAAGACCATATTTGTATGAGTATCTCTTTATAGTGGAATGGTGTACCACAACTCCAGTGTCTGCAGGTCTTTCTGGATGGATCGTGCAGTCAAACGTGGGTTTGGACTTGCTTTTCTCACAATTCTGCGAGCTGTTCTGTCTGATATTGTTCTTGGTCTTCCAGATCTTGCTTTAACTTCCACTGTTCCTGATGACTGCCATTTCTTAATTACATTCTGAACAGAGGATATTGGCATCTGAAAACACTTTGCTATCCTCTTATAGCCTTCTCCTGCTTAGTGAGTGTCAACTATTTTCAGTTTCAGTAACTGCTTAGAAGAAGCCATGGTGCTGATTGTTGGGGGGGGGGGGTCATATGAGTCTGGGCATTTAAAACCTTAAGATTGACATCACCTGGTCTTTCCAGACGATGATTGAGAACAATCCATGACACTGTCAGGTCTCAGCTTTCCAAAGGGGACGGTGCATGCTAGAAACTCTGCAGGGTGCCCAAACTTTTGCAGACGCCATTTTTTTTGTTTTCTGTTATTTTGAAAGTGTAAATGATGGAAATAAAATCTAACTTTTTGTGACATATTATATGAATGTCTAATCTGTCATTTGATGCCTTTTGGAGATTTTTCCATCTTTTCTTGGCTTCTTTATGCACGTTAATACAAATTTTTACCTGGGGTGCCCAAACTTTCAAACCCCACAGTATAGTATACACCAAACTGATGTATTTCCTTTTCCTAAAGTTTTGGAACCTGTGTATCAGTAATAGAGGATACATTAAATATAATTAATTTTATGGCTGTGGATGTTTTGGCATGAATGGTTGTCAAATCCCTTTTACAGCCTGCAATGAGCTTCTAAAAGTCCATTGACACAGTGCACTGGGAAGTAAATCAGTGTCTGAGTTTTCTTCACAAAGTGAATAATTTGACCAGTGAGCCAATGTACCAAAACTCTCTTAACCATTCAGGCTGATACTGTGAGTCAGTGGCTCACTGATGTATTCCATATACCCGTGAACACACTCCTTGTACCTTACCCATGAATCAACAAAAGAAAGCCCAAAGAGATTGATAACTCTATTCTTGCACCTATCTATTTGTGTGTGTGCGTGAGTGCGTGCGTGAGTGAGAAATTGAATGGTTGGTGGGGCTGAACTGATTTGGCTGGGTGCCACCCACACCCACACCCACACCCACACCCACACACACACACACACCCACCCACCCACACACACACACACACCCACCCACACCCCTACACCCACCCACACACACACACACACATTTCATTTGCCAGTGCCTGTTTGGGAACGAGTCAATTACTTGGCTCATGGTATTGCCCCAAACAGCTATGGATTTATTGTGATGTTTAGATATGATAAATATAGAGCTCAACAGTCCCGCCCGCCCACAACGGATTCTGGAATAAGGTGACCAGATTTCTCAGACAAAATCTGGGGACATTTTCAGCTCAGAAGCGTATATACCTCCAAAACATGTCATGTTTTTATTTTTGTAAAACTTAAAATGGGGACACTAGACCTAGAGCTGTTCTCATTAGGGGCTGAGCCCCCCTAAAGGTCTGATCCTAGAATCACCCCTGCTGCTACTTCATACTTGTACTCCACTACACCTCAGAGGGGAATGTTGTAATATTTACTGAACTACATTTATCTGACAGCTTTTGCTTTACTGCTTCAGGCTTGTTTCTGCAACAGCTCATTGAGTATCGGATACAATAAAAACTATTGAGGAAATATTTTCCTTTGACATTGATGCAGTATTAAACAAGATTGCTGCAGTCGGCAGCAGAGAAATAGGCTGCAATGTAAGTTATTAGGATAATTGTCCAGCTTGTATTTACGTTCATAAAAGTGCTCGTTTTGCTACTGACAGACTCAGATTAATATTCTAAGTGTCTGACAACATTATGGAAAGGATTTCTAAGGAGGTGTACCTTTCTGTTAAAGATTAGATCCTTTTTTAAAACATAAGTCCGCGAAATTGCGTTCACCCACCAGACTCCATGTAAATAATCAGTAATTTTAGCATTGTAAAATGCGGCTTTCTAAAACATCTCTGAGCTCTGAGCAGCGCTGGCTCTGGCTGGCTTGAGCCTGCGCGTGTAGATGCTACGTTTGGTTTCTTTCATTCCAATTTCGGGTCTGTCAGTCACAATGAAAACCAGGGACAGATCCAGCCGGGGACAGGTCACCAAAACCTGGTCACCCTATTTTGGAAGTAAAAATACAATGCAATTTCTCAATTGACAATTGGAGTATAAGCCATAAAATCGTAACCGTCAACTTAAAACCAGCTAGCTCATGACTAAGGGATTGTATAAGCTCATATAGATGTCAAAACTCATGGGGCACCAACCTTGTTTGGAGATAAATGTCTTTTATTTGCGATGTCTCCATCTGGAAGCTAACACTAATTTGGCTAGCTGACAGCTTGATTCAGTCTTAAATGTTAACTCCAACTAAACACTGGGAAAAGCAGGCTATAGCTGGCGTAACAGCTCTTGTATATTTTACGGTTATTTTCAGGTTTTATTTTGAGGGTCTTTTAAAGTTATTACATGCTGTCTCAGCTAGCGGCTAGCTGAATTAGCTGTTAGCTAAACAAACCTTAGCTACCTTTTTTCAGTGGTGTGTGGTGGTTTATGGGATGAGTAGTTCCTTTGCTTGATAATGAAAATATGTACACAGTCTTGTACCTTTGACTTTTTGGGGATTTTCTGTTAAATAATAATAAATAATAATAAATTATAATACAATATGATGCCTACGGCATAGTCTAAAACTCTTCATATACGGATTTTTCCAGACGTTAATGGGATAAATGAATGGAAAATCAACTTCCGAAACCCATGGTCTCTCGGAGGAGGGGCAGGACTGTTAAGCTCTACAGAATCCCCAAATAACTTACAGAAGCCCCCAAAACACCTTAAAAATATGCAACTCAACTGGATAGTACTTACTTCCTGTTTACAGGAAAACATTGTAGTATTACATTTACCTGACAGAGAAATGCTATGTTGCAGATTTAGATGTTACTCACAAACACAGAAAATGAATAGGCCTAATTAAAATATGTTGCATTATTATTCATTAAGCCATCCAGTCTTATAAAAAAATTCAAAGCTCCATGTTAAACAAATGTTAAGTAAATTTAAGTAGCCTGCATTGTGCTTTTAAGGCCTCTTTTTCACTCTTCACTAGGTAGGCTAAACGTTTCTTATTAATAATTTGATACTACCATTAACAGATAATAGTTTTACATCAGAAAATAAATCCACCGGGCTCCCGGATAGCTCAGGTGGTAGAGCGGTCACCCATATACAGGGGTTTACTCCTTGCAGGTGAAATACACTTAGAAGTATTAATTTCCAAATAGGTGTATTGGGCACTTGCTTTGACTTTATCACCGTGGTTAAATAATAATAAAGTAGATCATGGATTTAATCATGGATTGGGGTATTGATTGGTCAAAACGGGAATGGCCTATTAAAATATATAAAAAAAAATAAATGCATAGATGCTTTAACAATGGATGTACAGTATATAATGAATGTAAATGGGAAATTTTGCATTTTCAATTTAATGCAGACCTAGCAGGTCGTTTGTCTTGCCGGGGGCGACTTGCTCCGGAAGGCTAGGACCCTGCATAACTGCTTGAAGTTCTAGTTGTCCTTGTTTTTTTTGTAACAGAGTTCAGCTTATACAGACGCCAGTTCAGTTTGGGACTGTGTAGCCGGTTCAAGACTTGTTTCTGAGCTGTATGCTACACATACACTGTAATGTTTACTACAGTACACAGAAATTCAAAGTAACACTGTATCCTTAAACTGAAAGGACCTGCCACTGAATGAGCCAGGGCCAACAAAACCAAATTAAACGTCAAAATACAGGGGGCTATAATCAATAATCAAATACAAGGGCTATAATCAATAGTTTATGATAGCAACGTAACAAATGACAATGTGAAAGGGGTCCACTCGTAATGATGAACCTACAGAGAATTTTTACCAACATCTGCCGCTCCCCTCAGCTTCACAGAGCTTTAACCCTCGTGTTGTCTTCCCGTCGACCTGCAACCTTGTGTTTTTCTGGAATGAAATATCAACAGTTTGTTGTTCTTTTTCTACACTTTTCTCAACAATTTCCCATTTTTATTCCTATTTTTTTGTCATTTTTTTTTACTTTTTTAAAATTATGTTTTAGCCCATTTTTTAACCATTTCTTTGTCGATTTTTCCAATGTTTTTGGTGTTTTTTTGTCACTTTTTCAGCGTTTAAAAAAAGTGTTTTTGTTGACTTTTTTCCTGATTTTCTTTGTAGTTTTTTTCAACATTTCTCACTTTTTTCAACGTTCTTTTTCAACACCTCATTGATGGGTGACCCCTAGCTCACCCAGTAGAGTGTGCGCCACATATAGGCTGAGGCCTTGGCAGCGACCCGTGGCCCTTTGCTCTATGTCCTCCCTCCTCTCACTCCCTTTTCCTGTCTTCAAGCTATAGCTCAAGCCCAAAAAATAATCTTTAACAATAAAAAAAAAATACCTCACTGTACACAACCTGCCAAGTACCAAACAGCAGACAGACATAGACAGTACCTAGCGGATGATTATATTTGGCAGCTAAAGAGACAGATATTTCCCTCAGGAGTTGGTGGAGATTAAGAACAGAGCTAAGAGAGAGTGAATATTGGACATACATTCATCATGTGGACGGAAACATGACTCCAACTGAATGCTAATGTTGATCCACATGTCATGTCTAATAGATATGTAAATAAGTGACTGTGTTCACAACTTGTTTCCCCTGACCCCAAATAGCAAAAAAAAAAGATTGTTAAAAAAAGTACATACAAGTTATTGGAGGTTTAACTATGACCTTTGAATACAAAATAGAATTGTGACAGTGACTGTTCAATACAATCAGTAGTGATGTCCAAATGAAGCTCCATGAAGCATTTTCTGAACCCACTAGATGGCGATCTCTGTTTAAACCAAAAGTGCCATCTAGTGGGTTTAGAAAATAAAGAAAATGCTTCATAAAGCTTAATGAAGCTTCGTTTAACCATCAATAACAATCAGTATTATAGTTTTGCAATTTTGCTGGTTTGCTTTTTCCTAAACCTATTGGCAAATATAAATTAGTTGTATATGAACATAATTCATAGGAGATCAGAGTGCTACTAATAACTTATTTTACAAATTGCTTGGATTCTGCTCTAGAATTTTTAACAACTGGGCATTCTTCACTTAATTTGTTCAACACATGGCTAAGCTGGATATACATCATCCAGCTTAGTGGGCACACACACTTCAATAAAGTTTTGTTAAAACAGAATTTGTGGGGCTGGGGGGTTCAGTGGTTAGATCAGGCGGACATATACTTTGAGGCTTATGCCTTGCCGCAGAGTCCAGAGTTCAACTTCAGCCTGTGAAGATTTCCTGCTTGTCTTCCCCTTTCTCACCTAGCTCTTCTGTCCATTAAAAGGCAAAAAAGCCCCAAAAAAATCTTGAAAACCACGGACCTCCATTTGATCACATTTTGTCCCAGGGTCCCCCATCTGATAGGCATTTTGCTTTTACATGTTTTATCAAAGAAAGTGTATGGGGCGCTTGGGTGGCTCACCTGTGTACGGAGGCTGGGTCCTTGCCGCGGCGGCTGCGTGTTCGGTTCCAACCTGTTGCCTTTTTCTGCATGTTATACCCCTCTCCCTTTTCATGTCTAAGCTGTCATGTCAATAAAGGCCTACAAAAAAAGTGTATAAAACCCATGACCAAAACAGCCATAGATTGTGTTAATTATTGATGGAATTGTGGTTAAAATAAATGATTCCCCTTTTTGCTGGGGACCCCCTGAAACCCTTTTAATGACCCCTGTGGGTCCCTGTAGCCCACTTTGGGAACCAGTGGTTTAGGGTGAACTATTGCTTAAGATTGGAAGATAGAATAAACAAAGTCAGACAAATAAATACCTGTGCACTGAATCTGATCTTCTTATGGCTCAAACACAATAGGTAAGGTTTTGATATTTGGACTGTTGGATTGTCACAGGTGATGGGTGAACAAATTGTGATAAAACAAAATGTTTGACTGTATTTTTGAGTGCATTATTAAAGCATGATAATTTCTTTAGTTTCCCCATTTCTTTTTCAAGTTTTCTTTTTGTAAGATGAAGATTACAGCCCTGCTTTCATTTGTTATCTGCACACTGCTCAGAGAGGTCAGGATCAGAACAGAACTGCAGCCCTCCAGCTGGTAGGGGTTAATGTTTTACTAGCTGAAACTCAGGTAGTGTATGTGTATTATGTCATGGTACTAAATTCTACTCTCCCTTGTCAAAACAATATCCTGCCTTATTAAAATCAGCATGCTCATTAGTGTAATGCATATTTTTCAGTCTCAGACTGAGTGTACGTGTGTGTGTGTGTGTGTGTGTGTGTGGTTGTAGATTAGTATACCAGCCATGGTTTTAAAAGAATAGACAGATGAAAGTTAGATGTGTATTGTATGTATGTGTGTGTCAGTCATGCTTTCACATGAAAGCGATGATTGACAGCTCAGTTTAACTCAAAGGACGGTTCACAAGCTTTAAGCACATTACTGAATTAAGATGAAGAGGTTTTAATAAGATTGCCGCTAAGCCAATCTACTCATTTTCAATTTGACTTAAATGGCCTGCCAGTGCACCATAAAATAAGACACTGAAAGAGAAGCTAGCCAGGAAGCTAGAATAATGCTTGTAAGAGGCAATAGCTTTAAGTAATAGGCATAAATGTTGGAAAATAACTGCTGTATGATGTATTAATTGTTGATGGCTTAGTCATTGTGTTCATTTTTGGCTTTTTTCAAGATTAAATAAGTTAAATTAAGTTTTTGCCTGTAACTCAAAGACCATCCAATATAATCGTGATGTCCAATTTAAGTGTCATGACCATGAACTTTGTGACGCTTCATGAACCATTTTTTTAAATTTTCTGAGCCCACTAGATGGTGCTTTCTGTTCAGCAATGGGTTGAAAGCACACTGAATTTCCATTCCTCAAGCCTTTTTCTTTACCCTGGAGCGCCATCTAGTGGGCTCAGAAAAAAAAGAAAATGGTTCATGAAGCATCACAAACCACTTCAATGTGGACAATACCGCTAGCATGATTCCTAAAATTTAAATTAGCAGAATTATATAATTGTTTACATGTGTAGATGTACAAGTTACCTAACAGAAAGAGGTGGCACCAAACATACTAGTTCTTCCTTAGAGATTAGTTGTTACTATTGCTTAATGATGGCTTAATGTGAATAGTAAATGGCTAAATGAAGCTTCGTGAACCCTTTTCTTTATTGTCTGAGCCCACCAGATGGCGCTCTCTGTTCAACAAAGGGTTGAAAGCACACTGAAACGCCATTCATTGAGCAATGAGGCTTTTTCTTTAAACCAAGAGTGCCATATAGTGGGCTAAAAAATATCACTGCAATTTCTAGATATTCACACCTACTAGCTGCCAACTGCTACGAACCCACCTAAATAGATAGCATGCATATCATTTGTTTAAATTGAAGAGGTAATAATGGAACAGGTTGACCTATATTATATTTCTGTTTAATAATAATGTAAGTTAAACTGGGAAGACTTTAAAAGGTATATATGTAGGCTAATATGTAAACTTGTGGGTCCATAAAAGTTGCTGAGGGGCAAAGAATGAGCTACACAACCTTCACATTGAAAATAAAACAGCATGGGTAGCTCATCTGCTTGAGTCCTACCTGTGGCCCTTTGCTGCAAGTTGTTCCCCCTCTCTCCCTATTTCGTATCTACAGTTGTCCTGTCTATTAAAGGCCTTTTGTCTTTAAATCTTTAAAAAAAAAAAAGGCGGCTTTCCTGTTGCCAGGGTGGTGTGCTATGACCAAAAGTCAATTTTGGCCTATAGTTGTCTGGCCTAGACCCTTGTCAAACGTGAGAAATTTCAACTTCTGTGTTTATTGATAAATGCTCAAAATAGTTGCCACCATGCCATGCCCACACCATTTTACAAAGTTTGTTCATCTTTAAGGTGATGAGATGGTAAAGACCAAATTTGGGGTCCATTGGATGAAATCTCTAGGAGGTGATTGTTAAACATCTTGACTTTTAGGTCTACTTCCTGTTGCCACTAGGGGCGCTATGACTTTGAGTCAGTTTTGGCCAGTAAATGTCCTCAGGGTTAGAGTCTTATGAATCCTGAAAAGTTTCAAGCCAGTTGGACAATATACATTTAAGTTATACACACTTCCTGTTTCAATGGCAAAATGCACAAAAATGGCCGCCCCGCCACAGCCATGCCCTATGACGAAAAGCTTTTCTTTAAATAACTTTTCATCTTTAACGTCTTAAGATGGTACAGACCAAATTTTAAGTTGATCAGATAAAATCTTTGGGAGGAGTTCATTAAAGAATGAGGTGGAAATGGCACTAATTTCGAACTTTCAATTCAAAATGGCGGACTTCCTGTTGGGTTTAGGGTATGGCTCCAATGAGCTTTTTGCTTATGCAACACATGTGTACCACATTTCGTTAGTCTAGGGTTAAACACACTGCAGGGACTCCAATTATTTTAACTTTGTAGGGGGCGCTAGCGAGCCATTTTGTGCGGCTATTCCCGAAACCGTTAAAACGTGTAATTTTTCACCAAGTTTGATGTAACCGCCAATTTTGGTGAGTTTTTGAATATGTTAAGCCTCAAAAAGTGAAAAAAGCCTTCTTCAGTTTCAATAGGGCCTTCCCTGCTGTCGGCGCTTGTACCCTAATTAAAGTTCTAGAATATGTACTTCCATATTTCTAAGCAAAATTTATTTTATTTTTATTTTTTTGACTTTCATGCAAAACATTTTTCTCCTGCTGCAATGACTATTACTCAAGAGTTTTAAACATTTCCAAACACTTGTTTCTAAGCAACTAAACTTCATACCCGTGAAACCTTGCAGATAACAATTTAATGACATTGTTAGTCTGAGTAAGGAAACTTTCAGCCATCCAACTAGGACAATCCGTCCCTCTGGGACATTAAAATCCCAGACTGGTTGGAATTCAGAACAGAAGAATCCTGTCTCTCTGATCACAGAGCGCTACTCTGACCTCTCAGTTCACTCAGCTTTTTTTTCGTGAAGACAGAGAGGGTGGAAAAAATCCAGTTTGGACAATATCTCTTTGTACAATTGCGTTTTTATTTACGCTTAAATATACATTACATAACCAGAAGAAGGAACATCTGCATATTAAAACAAAAACAGACAAATAATACTTTTGTTGCAATAATGCAAACCAAAGCACCATATACAAGAGCCTATTTTAACCTAGGGATGGAGGGGGGACATTAGGTTTGAAATCTGATGACCACTTTGACCCCTTTAAAAAAAAATCTATATAACCTAATTACCACAAAAAATGGATTGCATTCCATTTAACGCTCTTTGTAAATACAATTGATCACTTTCATTCTTGACTAAACTCATCTGTTTGTTCCTCTGATCTTCATTATTCAAAATAATTCATAATTTCTGCGTTTTTAACTCAAATATTAGGTATAATTCTATATTAATGAGGGTTATTGACCCTGAATTCCAAAAAGTACTGTAAAACTAGGGGTAGTAAGGTGGTGTTAGTGAAAACTAAAGAAAAGTCTCAAAAAGGGACAAAAATGTCAAATTTTTTCAGTTTTTGACCGGAGAACAACACAAGGGTTAAATGTCTAGGTTTTCTATTGATTAGTCTATATATATCCACGACCTTCCGCTTCCGGGATTGCTTCATTGCCGCCGGAAATTCTGCCGGATGTTCTTTTTGGCCAGTTGATTCATGAGGACTATGGTTACCTGGTCCTCAGATCTCTCAGGGTAAATCCAGACAGCTAGCTAGACTATATGTCCAATCTGAGTTTTCTGTTGCACAACTTTTGAACGTACACACGTTCTACGAAACAAGTTCATTCCCGAGGCTTTTTGCAGCAGCACCATGGCTCCGTTAGGCGCTCAGCACCACCCATGATGATTGTGATTGGTTTAAAGACATGCCCATAAACCAAAGCATTATTCTCTCCCATCCCAGAATGCTGTGTGGACTAGCCAGACCTTCCTCCGCAGCGCTGTGGAGGAAGGTCTGGCAATGCGAGACCATCTATTCATCAACTCAAGAAATCCTCCAAACCACACGACCATAACAGTTGTTTATTCCTACCCTCTACTATGAACCACATCAGTGGTTCATAAAGTAGCCCCCCTAGTGGTGGTAGGTAATTATATAGGGTAGGCTGAGTACATTTGAGACTTTTTGCATCACACAAAAACAGATACTGAACGTGTAGCTGTCTCCACCACGGTACACTCTATGTTACGATTTAGTCGACCCAAAACACAGAGATACAAACACCCGGAGCCAAGATAAAGTTCAGGTAGTTTTAATGTTTGTAGGTAAGAACTCCAGCCAGGGTGAAGCAGGGGGCAGGTCGGCATGGGGTGGAAGGCAGTGGACTCTGCACGGAGAACAAATGTTTACCATGAGAATCTACAACAACAAACACAAAGGCAAAAACACTAGGACTATGAGCCAAGTTACCACAATGGAGTATGTAACGCTCTGGCGCTGAAGAGGTGGTCAGCCAGGGATTAAATACTGCAGAGGTATGATGAGTAGATGGGAAACAGCTGAGTAGGTGACGGAGCAGCGATGAGTGGCCAAGCCTCATGTCCTCTTATCTCCAGTAACGCCTCCTCAGGCAATGACAGACAGACAAGAGGAAAGGGAGAACAACACAAGTTGGTTGAATGCAGCAGACCACAATACTATGTGTCATGCTACACCTGGAGCAAGACACCCATTTCTCTCTCAACCGTGGCCTTGAGAACTATTCGTCACACACCAGGCATTGGGTGTCTTCTGTGCTTTTCTTTTTTCTCCTTCCTTTTTCTCTGCCATGATCTTACTCTTCAAGGGTCTCCTTTACAGGGGTTGTCAGTGTCAGTTGACCATTGGCCTTTCTGGGGCCAGCTTTTAGATGAGGTCTGAGCAGTTCTGGACTAAACTTTAGATCATGCTGAACCTGTGTGCGCGCACACACACACACACACACACACACACACACACACACACTTAAAATTTGATTAAAAATACATTGCTTGAATTTAAAGTAATTTCTCTTACTCCCGTGATGATTTCCTCTTCTTGTAATGACAGAGGAAATAAAGTCAGGGTTATTTTATGAAGACCCTCAGAATTTATAGTCATTGTTGGCCCTGTTAGAGCAACAAGAGCATCATCGGCAGACAACCCAGGTGGTGTGAGGGTGGCTGTAAGACTAGAGACTAGTTCATCTGAAATAATAGTTTAGTTTAAAAACAGTTAAATGGTAACAATCTATTTTATGAAAATTCCTAAGAAATGTATTGGCTTGAAATGCATGATCTAGTAATGTTTAGGTCTGAGATTATTTCAGTATTTTGAGCTTCCAGTCAGATAGTACTACATCATAGCATAATTGATTGGATGTAGTTAGTTTAGTTTGAAGTTAGAGATATTGTAAGCAACACAGTTTTTTGACCGTAAATTGTTTTATAAGTAAAAAGAAGACCATTTGGTTTGCTCGTGTTTCAAAAACCTGTTAGACTGACTTCAAAATGTGGCACAGAAGAATTAGAAGCAACTAGCTAGATGCCACAACAGCAGCAGTGAGCAGCCCAGGGGATATGAGGGTCAGGAAGAGATTCATCCTCTTCCTCGAAGATAAGTGGATTGAGCGGCCAGATCCCAGTACTGTTATAATCCAGAGAATGGCAGACCCAAAAGCAGAGACGGTAGGCAGTGGAGTGTATAATAATGAATTTTAATACCAAACCAAAAATACAAACAAAAGGAGTACTGAAAAAAGCAGGCAAAATGAAGTCCAAGAAGAAAAGGAAGTCCCAACAGAAACTAGAATAAACTACAACCAGGAACACTGAGACCAAACAGGGAAGACTAACAAACACGCAGCCCACCCACAATGATCTGACACAGGACAAGGGGAACACAAAGACTAATAAGGGTAACGAGGTAAAAAGCAGGGAAAACCTGGGCTGGGAAACAGGTGGAAACTATCAGGTAATCACAAGAGCGAGAAAACAGCAAGGAAAAGTAGACAAGACAGCACAGAAAACAAGACTATCACAATAAAACAGGAAACAGAACATAAAAAAGACAAGACCGAAAATGACATAAGGAGACATGACAGAAAACCAGGCTACCAAAATAAGACAAGACAAAAACACCAAAACCATAACAAGTACAATTAAACCCTTTCTTTGAATCCAGGGGTGACGCTGCCAGCAATGAAAGCCTTTCACAGACTTGAGTGGCCATTTTTATGGTCAGTCTTAGAGGTGATGGGCTTTGATAAAACTTTCATTGGCATGATTAAAGCTTTGTATTCTAATCCCTCAGCTCAAGTCTTTACCAGACACACCTCCTCTTTATTTCCAGTCTCCAGATCCTCACACCAAGGTTACCCCATGAGTCCTGCTTTATTTGTCCTCTCTCTAGAGCTGCTGGCTCAAGCCCTTCGCCATTATGATGTCACCAATATACATTTGCAATACACAGCATCACGTCTCATTATTTGCGGATGATGTGTTGGTCTTTTCAGAAAACCCATCTCAGTCTCTCCCTCACCTTCTATAACTTTTCAAGAAGTATAGAAGCTTATCAGGCTTTAAAATTAACTTCATTTAAATGACTTTGCCTGCAACTCAACCATCTCTGATTACATCCCCATTGGTAAGCAGTTTAAATATTTAGGCATTGAGGTATTTCCCTGCTTAAACCAGATTATTAAATATAACTATTCTGTTGCCCTGAACGTTTTGAAAGACATGAAAAAATAGATGCGTCTCCCCATGTTTATTTAAGCCCGTATCTCAGTGTTTAAAATGAATGTTTTACCCAGGATTAATGTTGTGAGCTCTATGCTACCTCTCCTCCTGCTGGCTATTGATGTAAATTACAATCAGCTGTATAATTTATCTGGAAAGGCAAACGGCCGCGACTCAATATGTCTACTCTACAGATAAGAAAAGAGGATGGTGGTCTCTCAGTTCCCAAATTCAAACACTATTTCTGGTCCTTCGTGTTGAGGTCCCTCCTTACCTGGTTTAACCCAGATGTGTCTGTTTGCTGGCGGACCTTAGAAGGTGCCATGACAGACACTTGGTCACTCCATGACATTCTTTTTGCCAATGTTTCAAACAGTGCTAACTACGCTTTGGCCCCATTATCTCACATCTTATCAAGACTTGGAGAGTAGCTGAAACATCCTTCCGTTTAGCTTGTAACTGGCACACTGTTTCCCCCTACATTCAATAATACAGCACTCCTGATTGGTGGGTGGCCAACAACAGTCCCACAATGGGTGAGGTTGGCTTGTTACCATTCTCTGACTTGCAGAACACATTCGATCTACCACGTTCCTCCTTTTTCTTTTACCTGCAGTTAAAGTTGGCACTCAAGGTACACAGTGTCCGTCGGCAGAGGCCTTTGCCCATTTATCTTATTCGGAAGTTATTTACTGTGCAGCCTAAAAACTGTGGTATGGTATGCTAGGCTTTATCAGTTCTTGGTGGCGTCTGGCTGCTCTGCCCTTCCTATTGAGAGGATCTGGACACGTGATTGCCCAAGCCTTAGTATCGATCTTGACTGGCATGATGTATAGTCTAACATTCCAGAAGTATCTCGCAATCCAGACCCTCAGATTCACTACAATTTCAATAATAGAACATATAGTCTTAGTAGGCTTAAGACTTTCCTCTTTGATAAAGCTTATAGTTAAGCCTGGCTCAGGAGAATCCTTAACCATCCCTTAGTTACGCTGATATAGGTTTAGACTACTGGGGGACTTCCCTTGATGCACTGAGCACCTCTCTCTTCCTTCCTCTCTATAACATCACAGAGTACGGTCTAAACCTGCTCATCTATGAAAATCGCAAAGAGATAACTGTTGTTGTGATTTAGCACTAAATAAATAAAATTGAATTGAATATTGTTAGGAAGTAAGGAGTCGCAGCGTCCACCTAACCCGGCCCACCTGCTTCTCGTCATAGTTGTCAGATCTATCTATCATATAATCAATAATATAATAAAACTACAGGGAGGCAGGGCATACAGCCCGATCCGGTTGGGGAGAGTTCTAGCCCGACCAGGCTCCTCTCTTTACCCTGTCTCTCCTAGTTATGCTGTAATAGTTTTAGACAGCTGGGGACTTCCTTTGACACACTGAGCTCCTCTCTCCTCTATCTTTCTATCTTTCCATTTGTGTGCATCCATGTCCCAGAAATGCTTGTTACTAACCTAGCTCTGGGGAGTCATTCCCCGGAGTCCTTATGTTCTTTTTTCCCCAGCATGTTTCCTTGGATCAGGGAGGCTCCAAAATCATGGTAACAGCTGTCGCCATGGTCCCGCTACACGTCCTGCGATGCCATGTTCATCCTGCTACGCTCTGCTGTGCCCTGCTATGTCCTGCTGTGCCTTATAACGCCGCACAGTGCCCTGCTATGCCATGAACTACTACAAAGAACTACTACAAACTACTATATTTTTGTGACTGTTATTGCCACTCTTCATTCTAACCCCAACCGGTCGTCAGACACCGCCTACCAAGAGCCTGGGTCTGTCCCAGGTTTCTGCCTAAAAGGAAGTTTTTCCTTGCCACTGTCACACTGTTGCTTGCTCTGGAGGGAACTACTAGAACTGTTGGGTCCTTGTAAATTCTGGAGTGTGGTCTAGACCTATTCTATCTGTAAAGTGTCTCGAGATAACACTTGTTATGAATTGATACTATAAATAAAATTGAATTGAACATATCTCACCCCTGTGAAAATGCATCACGTGAAAATAATTAACAGCCCTTTATGCATTTTTGCCCAATTAAAGCACAAGGCACATATCTACACATGTTCTGGGCGTGCGCTCCCGTTGGTCAGTTCTGGAACATTATTGCATCCAAAATCTCCGCTTTCTTAAATGTTTTCAGTGCCTGCTACGGTTAAGGTCTTGATTTTGAATGAAATGCCAGCCTTTCAGCTCTTTGGTACTCAGCAGCTGTATGTCCAGCAAACACAGCATGTTTCTAAGAGAATGATTGCGACCTGTTGGAAAACACCTCATGACCTATCTATCCGTACCTGGACCCTTTCCTACCTGGATATGGTCTATTTGGAACTGTCCACGGCGCGGATAAATGGTGCCCCAGGGACGACTGTGGACACGTGGCGGTGCATTGCTGACTCTGAGTCTAACCTCTAACTTGCGCAAGTGTTTGGTCCCTTGTCTTTTGCCTGTCTTGCGCGTGTTGATTTGTCTCCCTCACTCCCGTCTTTCCTCTGTTTAATTATTATTTGTTAAAATATTGTTATATATATATTTATTTATTTTTGGCCCTGGGACGCGTTCTTGTGTTAGTGTATTGTTTGTAATTGTCACTGTTTATTTCTTAAATGTTTATATCTTAAAAAGCAGAATTCATAGAGGTTTAAAAACAGTGAGAGTAATAAGACAAGTTGATAGATTATTCAGTCTGGAGTATTATTATTTGGATTTATGCATCACTTACGTGTGCGTGTGTGTGTGTGTGTAAAAAGAGTAATTTGACACAAAAGAGACAGTATCTTTGTAGCTATGGTCACTTGCTTAATACCTGTATTCCCTGTATGAGTAAGTACACATGTATTTGGGTACTTAACATGGGTATTGACATGAAGTAACAGTGGAAGCAATAACGAGTATGGTACCAAGTGTGTTTAGTGTATGAGTTCTGTGGATTATAAAGTGTATTGTTATTGATAGTAATTGTGTAAGAGTTATAAAAGTAGTGGCCAGCCAGTAGCGCAGAAGAAGTCGTCAGTACGTTATTACAAGTTTAAGTGTACATGCTACAGCTCCTGATCTGAACTGTTTTCATATTTCCTAGAGGAAATAAATGTGTTATTCAAGAGTGAGCGTCGCCTCATTCTTAAAAGTGAAACATACACATTATGCTGAGAGAATCTGGGGTTTAATGAGGGGTCGGGATTATGTAGCAATGTGTATGCTCATCGAAGAGAAAACTTACTCCATCTGAAGAGGCAGGGTTTCTTTTTTTTTTTTTTTGTATGATTTATTTATGAAATTTTGAACATAACAGAGACATAGTATACCTCACCTATAAAATTAAACCAATACAGAGTCAATCTGTGACACAAGGTATTAAACAGGTATATGATTTACACCCAGTTCCCGCCCCCACCCTCCCCACAAAGAGACATCATTGAGGTTAAATGAAATAGGGTAAAATGGGTCATGATACAGGTAGGCAGGGCAATAGTAGTCTGATATAGGCTGGGTATGCCTTTACATATATACACTAACACACAGAACATGGATGCTCACACACTCACAAAGACAAACAAATGATTAAAAAGAAAAAAAAATAATAATGATAATAAAAAAAAAAAAAAAAAAACGAAAACAAACAAAACAGCTACTGTGCTACAAGCTACTGCTTATGGGGGGGACAAGTATTTGCCTAGATACCAGGGTCAATGTCTATATGGAGAGACCTAACATGATCTAGGAAGGGGTGCCAAATTTGATGGAATTTCCATTCTGAGAAGCGGAGAGAATACTTAATTTTCTCTAATCTCATAAAGTGAAGCGCATCCTTAATCCATTGAGAGCGGGAGGGGGGGCAGGGGCTTTTCCATCGCAAAAGAATGGCACGTCTTGCTAGCAGCGTAAGAAAGGCAACAAGATCAGCAAAATAGGGCGGCAGAGTGAGGCCAGTGGGTAGGACACCAAACATGGCCAGCAATGGTGAGGGGTGAATATCGGCAGATGTGATGGCTGAGAGGGAGTCAAAGACACCTAACCAAAAAGGAGTAAGGACAGGGCAAGACCAGAACATGTGGGTCAGATTGGCTGGGCCTTGGTGGCATTTGTCACAGTTTGGATCGATGTCGGGGTAGATACGGGCAAGCCTACTTTTAGACCAGTGAACTCTATGAATCACTTTGTACTGTAACACTCCGTGGCGAGCACAGATGGACGATGAGTGGACTCGACTGAGGGCGTATTCCCAGGCGTCAGGACCTATGTCCTCACCAAGCTCTGCAGACCAAACATCACGCAGAGCATCAGAGGTTGATGTCTGACTTTTGAGAAGAGTATTGTACAGTATTGAAATTGAACCTTTTAGACTTGGGTCAATACAGTATAGTATCAATAAGAGTAGGGGAAGGGAGGGAAGGGAAGCCTGGAAAATGATTACGGACAAAGTCCCTGACTTGCAAATATCTAAAGAAATGGGTGGGTTTTAGGTTGAATACCTGAGTTAGTTGGTCGAAGGAAGCAAATATGCCACTGATGTAAAGCTGTTTTACTGACACAATCCCTAGGTCTTTCCAGACCAAAAAAGCCTGGTCAATAACTGACGGAGTGAACAGAGGGTTAGAATGCACTGGGGCTAGGACAGGTGTTACCTGTAGCCCAAAGTGCCGCCTGAACTGGCTCCAAACTCTAAGGCAGTTTTTCACCACCACACTAGTAGAGTGTGCGGTTGGTGAAGAGGTCAGGGGAAGGCACAACAGGGACATCAGAGAGGAGGGTCTACATGAAGCCTCCTCAACCTGCAGCCATGGTGGAGATTGGCTGTTGATGTGGCACCAGTGCAACATTGTTCTGATGTTTGCAGCCCAATAGTAGAGCAAAAAGTTGGGTAGAGCTAGGCCGCCCAAGAGTTTAGGTTTTTGTAAAGTTCCTTTTTTGATTCTTGGGGTGCTTTTGTTCCAAATAAATTGTGAGATTAAGTTATCAAGGGAGTGGAAAAAGGGCTTAGGGAGGAAAATAGGTATGCACTGGAAAAGATACAGGAACTTGGGCAGTATACTCATTTTAATGCAGTTTATTCGGCCAGCGAGAGACAGAGGCAAAAGTGACCACCGGTGGATGTCTTGGGATAGCCTGGTTAAAAGAGGGAGAAGTTACATTTAAATAATTCTGAGTAGGATTTTGTCACACAGACACCCAGATATTTAAAGTGCTCCAGGGACGCTCGGAATGGCAACTTTGAGAGGGGATAGGCTATGGCTGCTGCGTTAACCGGCATAAGTTCGCTTTTATGCAGATTTAATTTATAACCTGAGATATGCCCAAAGTCCTTCAACACAGTTAGTACAAGGGGAACGGATTTGTCTGGGCAGGAAAGAAAGACCAACAGGTCATCAGCGTACAGGGATATCTTATGTTCAATGCCGCCTCTTGAGATGCCCTGCATCTGACTGGACCTGAGGGCCACCGCTAGAGGTTCAATGGCAATAGCAAACAGTAATGGAGAGAGTGGGCAGCCCTGTCGGGTACCGCGTTCAAGGGGGAAATAGTCAGAGTAGTCATTATTTGTGCGGACACGGGCGAGAGGGGATGTATACAAAAGCTTAATCCATGATATAAATGTATTACCGAAGCCCAAGTGTTTCAATGTGTAGAACAGGTAGGGCCACTCCACACGGTCAAAAGCCTTTTCGGCATCCATTGAGATGACCAGCTCAGGATTGTGAGAGGTAGTGGGTGAATACAGAATATCAAAAAGTCGTCTGACATTGTGAAAGGAATATCTGTTCTTTACAAATCCTGTTTGGTCTGCAGCAATGATATTTGGAAGGACACACTCCAGGCGTCTAGCCAGCATTTTAGCCAGAATTTTGACGTCTGCACAGAGCAGAGAGATAGGGCGATAATTACTACAGGACAGAGGGTCTTTATCCTTTTTTAGTATAAGAGAGATAGTCGCCTGACGCAAAGTTAGGGGGAGTGTGCCACTTTGCAGCGATTCATTGAACATGTTAAGTAACAGTGGGGACAGCGTGTCCGCAAACGTTCTAAAAATTCGGCAGGGAAACCATCAGGGCCAGGGCATTTCCCATTTTGCATATGCTTTAAAGCACACTTAAGTTCGTTTATCGTAAATGGTGTATCCAGACTAGATGCCATTTCAGAGGTGATAGAAGGAAAATCCAAGGAACTAAAAAAGCGTTTGTATTGTGTTTCGTTATTCAGGCACTCAGAGGAGTATAATGAAGCATAAAACTTTCTGAACTGGTTGTTAATGGTTTGGGGTTAATAGTTGTTCCAATGTCTGTGTTAATCTGGTTAATGTGCCTTGATGAGGAGGATTGCCGAATTTGGTGAGCAAGCAATTTACTCGGTTTATCTCCAAACTCATAATAATTATGACGCATTTTTAAAAGGGACTCTGCCGTTTCATTGGAGACCAGGATGTCATATTCTGCCTTCTTTGTGAGTAGCTCTTTGAAAACATCCGCATCAGGTGCGTCAACACACTTTAACTGAAGCTCTGCTATATCCTTGGAGAGAGACTTTCTTCTCCCTAGCAATCTTTGACTGATAGGCAGAGTAAGATATTATTTCACCTCTTAAGTAAGCTTTACATGACTCCCATATAACTGCTGCAGATACATCTGGACTAACATTAGTAGATATGAAAAGATCAATACGACTGTTAATTGTGCTTATAAAATTGGTGTCAGAGAGTAACCGCAAATTAAATTGCCAGGGAGAGCGGGAAAGAGGTCTGCCTGGGAAGGAAACATCCATGACCACAGTTGCATGGTCTGAAATTACGATGGGGTTGTAGGAACATGCCGTAACAGAGGAGAGGAGCTTGTTATCAATGAGAAACAAATCTATTCGTGAGAATGAGCCATGGACAGGAGAGAAGAATGAGAACTGCTTGGTGCTGGGGTTAAAAAAGCGCCAGGCGTCTGAGACGGCATATTGTTCCATGAATAGCTGGATAGCTTTAGATGATTTAGATTGAACATAGGGCCTATTAGATGAGCGATCAAGCGAGGGATCTAGACAACAGTTGAAGTCACCACCAAGGATAAGCTGGTGAGAGTGTAGGTCAGGAAGAGAGAGGAAAAGTGTCTTAAAAAAATTCTCATTGTCCCAATTTGGGCCATACACATTTGCCAACACCAGGTTGTTGGCTCCAATTCTGCCCGTAACAATCACAAAACGTCCATTAGGGTCTGAGATGACAGTGGACATTGAGAAGGGGGTCGATTTATGGATCAGAATTGCCGCCCCGCGTGCTTTACCTGCAAATGAAGAGTGATAAAGTTGGCCCACCCAGCCTTTATGAAGTTTAGTGTGATCTAATGGCAAAAGGTGAGTCTCCTGTAGAAAGGCTATATTAGTGTTAAGGATTTTAAGATGGTTAATCACTTTGTTGCGCTTAACAAGAGAATTGAGGCCTTTAACATTCCAACTAGTAAATCGAACAGCACCACATGGTGCAGAGGAGAACATCGTACTAGTAATCATATGCTGGGGTCGACTGTGTGGGTGGAGACATTGCCTCCATGTACGTCCCCGCCCGTCCCCACTCACAACACAATGTCGGAGAGGGAGTCACCTGTATGGGTCTAACATTGTGGATCAAAGCAGTAGCACAAAAATAATAAAAAAATACACTAACAAAACACACAACAAAAGAAAACTTACAAAACAGTGATAAGAGCATACCACTTACCCCCCACGCAACCCACCCCCCCATCCCAAACCCCGTTGCAGCTGCAAGGAACAGCAGCAGCATAGAACTCACTGATTCACTGATCAGCATCATTTGTTACTTCCTAAGATCTATTGCGCTGATCCCACAACTTAAACGTAAGGGGAAGAACGCCTCTTAAAAACCAACAGAAAAACAGCAACTAGTGCAACAGGTAACTGCAGATATTATTTTGAACACTTCTGCTTTTGAACACCAGAGGGAAATACGATTAAACAGTAGATCATGAATGACTTACAATAGGCCTCTGCAGATAACGTTTTAGAGGGTGTCTGGATATAGCCCCAAATTGCTAGCATCATGTTAAACTGGACCCAGCGTTAGCGCATGACTAACACAATATCAGAGAACAGGACCCTGCGGTCACGTTCAGTTGCATAGAATTGTGTATATGCCCACTGGCTTAGATTTTTTGGTTTAAGTTCTGTACAAACTTGTCAGCCTCCGAAGCAGACTGGATCCATGTCTTCTCGCCGCTGGGGAGGGTGATACGGAGCTTGGCTGGGTATAGGAGAGCCGGTTTGTACCCGCGTTTGTAAAGTTCCGCCATGGAGTGTTTATACTCTGCTCGTTGCTTTAGCACGTCGGGGCTGTAGTCTTCATAAAGCCGAATCTTGTGCTCCTTGTAGAATAGTTCGCCCCGTCTGCGAGCCTCACGGATGAGTAGGTCCTTAACTTGGAAGCGATGGAGGCGTATGATGACAGGCCGCGGCCTATCACCCGTAACAGGCTTGGGTGCGAGGCTCCGATGAGCGCGGTCGAGCTCAGGGGGGGAAGAAAGGACATCCGCACCAAAGACATCCACCAGTAGCTGGGAGAAGAACGTTGTCAGTCGCGGCCCCTCAAGTGACTCAGGCAAGCCGATAATCCTGAGGTTTTGGCGTCTACTGCGTCCCTCCAGGTCAGCTAGCTTCGTTCTGAGCGACACGTTGTCTCGCTGGAGTGCAGCACATGCTTCTTCCATCTGTTGGAGACGACCGTCTACCTCATTATAGTTGTCTTCCAAAGAGTTGATCCGCTGCCCATGGTCTGTAATAGTCGAGTGCAAGCCATCCAGCGTGGTTGTCAACGCCTCAAAAGATGACTTAAAGTCTGCAGATTGTGCCTTCCTGTGCTCTTCCAATAGAGAGGTAAGTTCTGCTAGCGTAACGCTAGCAGACGAAGAGCGTCTTTATCTTGCTTGCCCTTCGTTTTAGACATATTCGAAACGTAGACAGTAGCAAATACAGTTACACCAGTCTACTGTAATCTCAAAATCTGTACAAGGAGAGGTTGAAAAGGTAAATTAGGAGCTAAGTTGTGGGAGCCAGCTACCAATGCGTCTACTCCGCACCCCTCATACCGGAAGTCCCAGGCAGGGTTTCTATATTTGTAATGGAGTGTAAATATTATGCTAGTCCACTCCAGAGAGTGGAACATATTTCGGTGACTAAATGTAATATTCATATTAAAGACTAACAGCTTCTGTGGCCTCTCTAATAAACAGTGATGCTGATGTAGTTTTTAATATAGAAGTGATATTACAGTATACAAACAAACACTTACATCTTACTCTTAGACCAATTTGGTTTATTTGAATCTTTTCAAAATCAAGTCATCTAACTATAGTGGCAGAAATTGCATTGGTGTTTGGTCATTTAAATGGAAAATGGTAAAGTCTGTGAATTACATTGCTTTTCAGTGTTTTTACTGATAAAGGTTAGGACCAAAACCAAAAAGATTTCTCGAACGTTTTACCTTGCGTACCACTTCAGAAAACATTAGACTCTCCAAGTACCCACTAATGTAGCTCAGTGTAAATTCTTTCAGGAAGACCCAACTATTAATTGATGCTCTCCTAAATCTATTAAGCTGTTTTCCTAATAAATGTATAATTTATCATGCTCGTATAACTGTCGCATATCTGCAACTAGTCTCTCCTTATTGAAATGTATCTCAGTGTAAATCCCTTAAGGAAGACCTCACTCTTAATCAATGCTCTACCTAACTAATCACCTGAGGTGTTCACCTTCCTGCTAAACCAATCAGAATTGTTACACAAGGACAAGGGCCAATCACAGAGTCCCAACCCTTTAAATTGTTTCTCCCTTTGCTATTCAGCTGTCGTTGCAGGCTAAGAGTGCAACCCTCCACCTCCCGTTCTGTTTTTTTTATACAGTTGGCATAGGTACATTAGAGAGCGAAAAAAAAAATCAAAAACAGCAAACAATTTACATTCGTAGGCATAAATTGCAAGTAGTGGCCTAAAGTGCATGTGCTAAAGGGCATAGAGTGGCCTAAAGTGCATGTGGTAAAGTGCATAGAGCATAACGTGCAAAATATTACAAGTTAAGGAAGGAGCTGTTTTTTTGTCCAGAGGTCTTCATCTTTGGTCAGTGAGTACTTGTTTGCAAACGTCATCGCTGGTTATTGATGTCTGTTGTAAGGTCACACAGCACCTAGTCTTCCATAACTTGAAGCATAGTATACATATGAATTTCTGTATCAGTTCCTTATATTTCTCTAATACACTATTGTCCATGATACAATATATTACAGTTTTATAGGAAATATTGAACTTTACTCCATACGCTTTTAGTTTGTCCCAGACTTCTGTTGCCCTGTAACGATCTATCAGGAGATGCTGTTCTGTCTCATCATTGTTGCCATTAATCATTGGACATGTTTTAGTTGTTACATAGCAACTCCAAGACACAACAGCTCTGACAGGAAGTCTGTTTACAGACATCAGCCATCGCATATCACTTATGCTCTCAGAGTTTGTTTTTTTTTTATTTAAAAATCACAGAAGCAGGGTTCCTTCGTCATATGATAAGTGCTTATATTTAACCCTCATGTTTTCCTTGGCAAGGCAAGGCAGCTTTATTTGTATAGCACATTTCAGCAACAGGGCAATTCAAAGTGCTTTACACAAAATCAGTTAAAAACAATAAAAACAGTTAAAAGAAAATAAAACCGATAAAACACAGAAGAAAGTTCAAAATAAAAACAGATAAAACACAAGAATAAAAGTTACAGTGCAGGAGGTTTTCAGATGTTGTATAATGTCCTCCAGGTTTTTATGGTTGATCGCTTGAAATTCTGTCATATTGGAGCTAGTTTTGCTTGAACACTGTGACAACACATACAGTGGTGTGAAAAAGTGTTTGCCCCCTTCCTCATTTCCTGTTCCTTTGCATGTTTGTCACACTTAAGTGTTTCGGAACATCAAACCAATTTAAACAATAGTCAAGGACAACACAAGTAAACACAAAATGCAATTTGTAAATGAAGGTGTTTATTATTAAAGGTGAAAAAAAATCCAAACCATCATGGCCCTGTGTGAAAAAGTGATTGCCCCTAAACCTAATAACTGGTTGGGCCACCCTTAGCAGCAACAACTTCAACCAAGCGTTTGCGATAATGTGCAATGAGGCTTTTACAGCGTCCTGGAGGAATTTTGGCCCACTCATCTTTGCAGAATTGTCCTAATTCAGTTACATTAGAGGGTTTTCGAGCATGAACGGCCTTTTTAAGGTCATACCACAACATCTCAATAGGATTCAGGTCAGGACTTTGGCTAGGCCACTCCAAAGTCTTCATTTTGTTTTTCTTCAGCCATTCGGTGGTGGACTTGCTGGTGTGTTTAGGATCATTGTCCTGCTGCAGAACCCAAGTTCGTTTCAGCTTGAGTACACAAACAGATGGTCGGACATTCTCCTTCAGGATCTCTTGGTAGACAGCAGAATTCATAGTTCCTTTTATCACGGCAAGTCTTCCAGGTCCTGAAGCAACAAAACAGCCCCAGACCATCACACTACCACCACCATATTTTACTGTTGGTATAATGTTCTTTTTATGAAATGCAGTGTTCCTTCTACGCCAGATATACTTGGACACACACCTTCCAAAGAGTTCCACTTTTGTCTCATCGGTCCACAGAATGTTGTCCCAAAAGTCTTGGGGATCATCAAGATGTGTTGTGGAGAAATTGAGACGAGCTTTGATGTTCTTTTTGCTCAGCAGTGGTTTTCTCCTTGGAACTCTGCCATGCAGGCCATTTTTGCCCAGTCTTTTCCTGATGGTGGAGGCATGAACGCTGACCTTAACTGAGGCAAGTGAGGCCTGCAGTTCTTTGGACGTTGTTGTGGGGTCTTTTGTGACCTCTTGGATGAGTCGTCGCTGCGCTCTTGGGGTAATTTTGGGCGGCCGGCCACTCCTGGGAAGGTTCACCACTGTTCCATGTCTTCGCCATTTGTGGATAATGGCTCTCACTGTGGTTCGCTGGATTCCCAAAGCTTTGGAAATGGCTTTATAACCCTTTCCAGACTGATAGATCTCAATTACTTTCTTTCTCAATTGTTCCTGAATTTCTTTGGGTCTCGGCATGATGTGTAGCTTTTAAGGATCTTCTGGTGGACCTTACTGTGTCAAGCAGCTCCTATTTAAGTGATGCCTTGATTGTGAACAGGTGTGGCAATAATCAGGCCTGGGTGTGGCTAGAGAAATTGAACTCAGGTGTGGACAACCACAGTTATAGTATGTTTTAACAAGGGGGGCAATCACTTTTTCACATAGGGCCATGATGGTTTGGATTTTTTTTCACCTTTAATAATAAACACCTTCATTTACAAATTGCATTTTATGTTTACTTGTGTTGTCCTTGACTATTGTTTAAATTGGTTTGATGTTCCGAAACACTTAAGTGTGACAAACATGCAAAGGAACAGGAAATGAGGAAGGGGGCAAACACTTTTTCACACCACTGTATATGTGAAAAAAATCTCCTACCTCTGAATGAATTTAAATGAGCATGCAGCATTGTCCTGGTATTGCAGGTTACAGTTGTAGTAAGTTGACATTAGAACAGCAAGCCCCAGCACAAAGGACCCCCACTGACAACCTGGCCCTCCAAGCTCACAAACCACCGCTGATCAGTTACCAAAGTTGGACCTTAAAGAAATATGAATAGTTAATAGAAATGGTAACAATATGATTTCACTGTACGAAAATCCATTTGATCTGAATTTACATATCCACTAGGGGTGGGAAAAAAATGTATTCAGTAATTTCATTACAACTTGTGTGTGACAAATACTGTGTCTAAATCTAACAAACTTATATTTTTTTTTTTTTAAATCACGCATGGAAATGTCTTCATATTTATGGCTATGGTAGAATTATACATTGTTTTACAATTTGTTTTACGAATATAAAACTAAATTTTTTTTCTATGGCATTGTGGCTTTACCCAACAAATACAAAGCCTGATGACTTTCCGTCAGTGAATTTTCCCCCATAGCCCATGGTGTGTTTGGTCATGACAACCAACATATTTTTGGTAATGCTCTGTAGTATTGACTGTAATATAAAAAATATGATATAATAATGAACTCAAAAAGGTAATGCACAGTAGACTGCTATACAAACAACGTACCAAGTACTATTAATCTTGGGCTTTCAGGCAGCTGGACAGTCTGTATCATGGTTGGAGTGGCAGACATCTGCAAAGAAAAAACATTTAAAAAATGCAATAATTACCTTATAGTAGCATTGTATGCCTTTATTTTGATAGGACAGCTTAGAATTGTAAGGGGGATGACATGCAGCAAATGTCCGCAGCTCAGAGTCGAACCCAGGGCCGCTGCATTGAGGAGTTAAACCTCCATATATGGGCGCCAGCTCTACCAGGTGAGCTAGCCAGGCACCCTTTATGGATAATTAAACAAATCTTATTTGCATATCTGCAAACATGTCACTCCTGATTAAATTATGAGCTACGTTAAAACTGAGTTACATAGGCGTACCTTATTCAGTTACGTACAGTTCATGCAGGAGGCGGGTTTATCCCTAAAAGCAATATTTGTTGACAGCCACAGCCAAGCTGTACTTCCTCCGTCCTGCCATTTTTGAGGCGACTCAAGTCCTATACGGTTTTGTATAGTTTCCTGCTAGCAGGTGCTGTGGCGACTTCACCGGACAAGATGGAAATCTCATGCACTGCAACTTTAATTAGAGAACACATAATTATGTACTTGTGCCAGCAATGTCATTGTTATATGTGGAGACCAGGCGTGGGTGCATAGACGGCATGTTATGTTCCTATCTGTTAAATACTGACTAAAACAATGGTGATTAAGCATTTGACCCACTTGTGAAAGTGCTTGTATTTGATATTGACTTTCCGCCGTAAATTAGCGATGTTTTTTACGTCAGTTAGCAGGGGTTGGTCTCCTCATATGCCCAGGTGGAGCTTGACAGTGCCGATTATGCTGCGTTCCATTGTACTTTGGAATTGGGTACTTCGGACAAGGAAAGCAAAGAAACTGTGTGTTAATCGGGCGCATACATTTAATTACTGCTGACTCTCAATGCTGAACCAACAGACAGAGAAAGCAATCGCGTTTCAGGACGAACTTTACGGAAATGATAGCCCTGCTGGAAGCCACCCGTACTGCTAGCTAGAATTACTCACCGAGGGGTCGGGTCGGGAGGAAGAAGGCTTTCGATTAGCCACGTTAGCTAGCTGCTCCCTCCCCTGGCTTTATCATGTCCACGGTCCCACTCGGGTCTCGTCTTCATGGATTTATTAGCTCTTAGCTCATCTGAGACTAAACTGCTATCAGTGAGAACTGGAGCACACTATACTAACAGTTTAGTCAGTGGCTCAGTGGTTAGCACCGCTACAGCTAGCACCAGTGAGTATGCATTGTAGACTTTGACCTTTGGAACGATTCCCAGTCTGCACAGGCCTTTTTATATAGAGTTTGCATGTCCTTCCACAATTTTTACATACTATACTATGACATTTTAATCATGGAGGGGTCTGAAATTGTCATCGTAGGTGCATGTCCACTGTGAGAGACATCATCTAAAAAAAAAAAAAAATCCAGAAATCACAATGTATGATTTTTTAACTATTTGTATGATACAGCAGCAAATAAATATTTGAACTCCTGAGAAAATCAATGTTAATATTTGGTACAGTAGCCTTTGTTTGCAGTTCCAGAGGTCAAACGTTTCCTGTAGTTTTTCACCAGGTTTGCACACACTGCAGAAGGGATTTCAGCCCACTCCTCCACACAGATCTTCTCTAGATCAGTCAGGTTTCTGGGCTGTCGCTGAGAAACACGGAGTTTGAGCTCCCTCCAAAGATTCTCTATTGGGTTTAGGTCTGGATACTGGCTAGGCCACGCCAGAACCTTGATCTGCTTCTTCCAGAGCCCCTCCTTGGTTCTCCTGGCTGTGTGCTTCGGGTCATCGTCATGTTGGAAGACCCAGCCTCGACCCATCTTCAATGCTCTAACTGAGGGAAGGAGGTTGTTCCCCAAAATCTCGCAATACATGGCCCCGGTCATCCTCTCCTTAATACAGTGCAGTCGCCCTGTCCCATGTGCAGAAAAACACCCCCAAAGCATGATGCTAGCACCCCCATGCTTCACAGTAGGGATGGTGTTCTTGGGATGGTACTCATCATTCTTCTTCCTCCAAACACGGTTAGTGGAATTCTGACCAAAAAGTTATATTTTGGTCTCATCTGACCACATGACTTTCTCCCATGACTCCTCTTGATCATCCAAATGGTCATTGGCAAACTTAAGACGGGCCTTGACATGTGCTGGTTTAAGCAGGGGAACCTTCTGTGCCACGCATGATTTCAAACCATGACGTCTTAGTGTATTACCAAAAGTAACCTTGGAAACGGTGGTCCCAGCTCGTTTCAGGTCATTGACCAGCTCCTCCCGTGTAGTTCTGGGCTGATTTCTCACCTTTCTTAGGATCATTGAGACCCCCCGAGGTGAGATCTTGTATGGAGCCCCAGTCCGAGGGAGATTGACAGTCATGTTAAGCTTCTTCCATTTTCTAATGATTGCTCCAACAGTGGACCTTTTTTCACCAAGCTGCTTGGACATTTCCGCGTAGCCCTTTCCAGCCTTGTGGAGGTCTCTAGTGTCTTTGGACAGCTCTTTGGTCTTGGCCATGTTAGTAGTTGGATTCTTACTGATTGTATGGGGTGGACAGGTGTCTTTATGCAGCTAACAACCTCAAACAGGTGCATCTACTTTAGGATAATAAATGGAGTGGGGGGGGGGACATTTTGAAGGCAGACTAACAGGTCTTTGAGGGTCTTGTTCAAATACTTATTTGCAGCTGTATCATACAAATAAATAGTTAAAAAAAATCATACATTGTGATTTCTGGATTTTTTTTTTTGTGGACATGCACCTATGATGACAATTTCAGACCCCTCCATGATTTCTAAGTGGGAGAACTTGCAAAATAGCAGGGTGTTCAAATGCTTATTTTCCTCACTGTACATTTGGCTAGAAAACACTAGTGAGAAAAACCTAAACTGAAAGCCTTTATGAAAGTCTTATTTATATTTTGAAACTTCTGAAAGACAAATGTGTAAGCAATTAGGATACAAAGAAAGAAAGAAGAAATGCAAACTAAAATGTATTGGTCCTGGGAATACAGGGTACAGCAGAGGCCTGTCTCTGGGCACAGTGTGTTTCAGAAAAAGTGATTAAATGAAAGACCAGAGAAAGATTAATGTAATCTTATTGGTTATCTTGGCCGTGCCGTTAACACAGTTACAGATTCAGAGGCGTTCTTTAATCACACGGAGCAGAAGGCAGCAGCAGACCATGGTTCACTGCTGCAGAATTAAACACACATATGCATGCATACTCATAGTGTTTGTTCACACTGACGTACACATTCATCATATTCATACTCTCTTTGTGTGTGTGTGTTCCCCAGTATTCCACAGCATGTTTGTACAAGAAGACAGAAGGACACAGATCAGTATGCTTAAACACACGCTTTTGTAGTGTGTGTGTGTGTGTGTGTGTGTGTGTGTGTGTGTGTGTGTGTGTGTGTGTGTGTGTGTGTGTGTGTGTCAGAAGGGAGAGGGGCTTTAGCAGCTTATCCCCTCGACTTGGCTGCTTCAGTTATAGAAACTCTTTACAACAATAGGATGGCGGGCATCCAAAAGGCGAAAATCTGTGCAGAATGACACAGTGTACCAGAATACCCTTGATTACCACAGCAAGTGAAACGAAAGAGCAGCTTAAGATATTAAATCAGAATCAATCATGTGAACGTAATCATATTAGCAATGAAAGGTTGCTCATAAATATTATACATATCATAAATATTTTAATATTGTACACTCGGCTAGTTATGTTCTGAATTTTTCAAACATTTAGAAATGATCTCTTTTTAACCCAGTACATGGGAGACTTTTGCTCTTTTTGCTTGGGGGTAAAAAAAATAAAAGACTATATATATATATATATATATATATATATTTATTTATTTATTTATTAATCTCCCCCTCAAAATAAATTTCAATCGGTGCGACCTCTATCTCACCCAGTAGAGCATGCGTCCCGTGTAGGCTGAGTCCCTGGCAGTCACCTGGGTTTGAATGCAACCCGCGGCTTTTCTGCATGCCCCCCCCCCCAAACTATCCTATCAATAAGGCAATTAAAGACCAAAAAATTATCTAAAAAAGAAAATCATCTGGCACCCTGGAACAATCTTCATCTTCGCCATGCTAACATGCTAAACTAATATGGTGAACATGGCAAAAAAAATTATACATGCTGAAACATGAGGATCTTATTATTTTCATTATGAGCCTGTTTGCATGCTGACAGACTTGGTGCTGTTTATAAGTGTACAATATGTTGGTATTTTGTAACAAAATGTACCATTCTCCTCGGGCTAGATTTTCTGCATTATTATTCATATTATGAATTTGGATCAACACCCGGCTGTATCGTTCCAGGTGAGGGATCAGCTCCTCTGATTGTTTTGGCTTGCCCACAAAGCTTAAAGTGACACATTTAGAGGATCAGCCCAAATACAAGTCTAAAACCTAAATTGAAGGATCTGGTTGTAAGTGTTAACAAGGTGAACCACGAGGTGAAATTAATTCTGATTAAAGCTTAAAAGTTATGCATCTTTAGCTGTGAAATCCCATTTGCATAACATCCCAAACAGTCAAAACACCAAGGAGAGGAGAGCTCTATTCAAGTAGAACAGCCAGAACAAACCAATCATTTATCTTGTTTATGGGTAGCTTTGATTTGCATTTTTGGCAGTATGTACTGTAAGTGGAATAAAATATATAGAAAGAAGTACGCCAAACTGTGTGTGTGTGTGTACCAGATGTTTGTATGATTACATGTTATGTTTTATTTATTATCTGTGTCTTCATCATATTAAATGAGCTGTAACCATAGAAACAAATGCCATTTCCATTAAAATCACCATAGCAGATTGGCCAGAGCGGCAGCCATTTTTATGTGTGCTGCAGCCTCAGCAATGGACTTACTTCAGTATTGTGGAAGACCAACTTGCACCAAGTCGCTGAGGTGAGGTTTTGCATTAATGGCCAACCGAGCATTGGAGTAGTAACGTTACGAGGCAAGGAGCCAGCCGCTAAATTAGTCAAATTTAACAATTCTTTTTTTTTTTTAAGATACTTTTTGGGCATTTTCACCCCAAATTTAACAAATGTTTAATGCACACAAAGCACATTGCCATTGACAGATGAGTAACAGCTTTGTTTGGCAGGTTTTCTTTGACAGCTCTGGTGTGGGGTATGGCGGAGTTAGCAAGCTAGCTGACTAGCCAGTTGCTGGCGCTGCTGCAATCGTTTCGGCGTCTCCTCTATTTCTTCCAGGAGCTGCAAGCAAATGTGTCAAGCCAGGTAATCACATACAGGAAGGCCACAGTCAAGCTGAATACCACCACAAATAAACCAAATTTCAAAATGAAACACCCAGGTTTCTAGTAATTTTGGCTGTCTTGACTTCTCAGCTGATGATGTCTCAGCAAGACAAACAATTAGGACACACACCCACAAACACTCACAGGGAGAGAGAGAGAAAGAGAGACGTTTTGTAGAGTGGAGAGAAGGATTGCTTTGTGACCGGTGCAGAGAACTGCGCGTCTGGTATCAACAGCCAAGCGTGTGATCAGGCATGAATCTACGCTCTATTAGCCGCTGACCAGCTGCCACTGGGTCTAACCCATAGACAGTTAAAGAAATGGACCAACAGACCCCGTTGTTCTAGACGGAGACCAATGAAGGCTATTAAAGCACTTTTCCGGTGATGGCTGAGCGTTACTGCGCAGTAGGGCGGCACAATAAATCAAATTTTAATCATGATCACAATTTTGGCTTCCCACGATCAAATTTGCGTGATAGAGCGATATTTTAAATGCATCATTCCGTTAATAGAACGCTCCAGGTTTTTTTTGCAAAGCCAATCTACGGCTCCGTAAACCACTGTCTGATCATGTGCCAGTCAGAGTTGTCCCCTGCACCGCGCAGCCTAGTTTGAGGACAGAGTAACGTGAGGAAAATTCAACAGATAGCAGTCGGTGATATGTCGGTCTCAAGGTTTACCAGTTTACTAGTAAACGCAACATTTAGTGTAGTCTGTTTTTTTCAGATAACAGCAATGACCAGTCCTAGTTGGTGTCTGTTAGCTCACAGAACTCTAGGGTGCGACTAACATTTTTCCTCTAGGTCGCACTGGTGCACCTAATGTCCTCGCATCCGCTGCCTCTCCACAAACAAAGCAATGTTGTTTATATCGATTTTGGTTTATTGTTGTTGTTGTTGTAACCCATTTCTCCTGTAAAGCCGTGCCTGTGTTAGTCTCTCTCCTCTTACTCTCCGTGCAGCCCCAGCCCCCAATAACTCAACACGGCTCCCAGCAACACGAAAAGACAGCACCGGTCCATACTGCTGACATTTGTCCACAGTTTTAATTGTTATTAACACAGCTGTATATTGTTACGCCTGAGAGGCAAACCTGTATTTGTACCAGTGTTTCCGCTGGTAACTCTGCTATGCGAAAAACAAAGAAGAAGTTATTGAATGCAACTAACTTCAGTTCATTGAGTAATAGTGTGTGAGACGAAGCCTGCTGGATCTGGGCGATAGATGTGACCCATGGCCAGAATATCATAGTTCATAAAAATGCAGCGCAGTGACAATACAGACATTTCATACATACGACGTGTGTAACTCTGCTGACCCGCCATTCAACCCGTGTTGGACCCATTTATAATGTGAGTAAGACTAGCTTACGTCCATCGCACTCTCCCTCTCTCCCTAGCTCTTTTAATCAGTTATTGTTGAAAACAAGTGAAGGAGCTTTTACAGAGATACATTTTTTTTTTTTTTAATATATCCTAGGCTATTTATTTCAGATAATTTTTATTTACATGTGTTGCAGCTGTATGTCTGTACAACATACAACTTCAACATAAGAGGAATGTAACACAATATGGATGTGAAAACAGTTATAAATAGCCTATGTGACAATGAAATTAGTTTTGGTTAAAATCAACAAATAATCGTGATAATTAATCGTGATCTCAATATTGATCAAAATAATCGTGATTATAATTTTGGCCATAATCATGCAGCCATACTGCGCAGCCTCCAACTAAGCTTGATGACGTAGATGTGACGTGGGCAACGTGTCTGAAACTTACCCCCTTGGTCTAAGTGGTTCTACTCCCAGCAAGCTGTGAAACACTTTACGGACATGTAGTCTAGGGCTGTAAGGATACATTGACCTGCATTGATATATCAATTGAATAATCAATCATCCAATATCAATGCAAAGCGAAAATATGGTGATACATAATCATCTTTAAGATGCACCTTTGTTTTCAAATTCCCACCTTCTATTCCTTCTTTTTCTAAAAATAATATTTTTGTTTTTCATTTACTGTAAATGTCTGGAGGGTATCAGTTTGTTAAACCATATTGTAGTTGCTTTTGTGAGTTGATATAGATGCAACGGATTGTGTTAATTGGATGATATACTCTCATATTGATCACAGGCACCTGAATTCAATCATGGACGATTTTGATATTAGAAAATATTGTATTGTTGTCCAAAGAATCAATATTGTAGTGTGATAGAACTTGTGATTTACACCCCTAGTGCTAAAAACCAATCCCCATTTCGTGTACTGAAATTTAATTATTAGAAAAATTATTCATTTTATTTTTCATGGCTGTAGCATTGCTTTAATGACGTTTGAAGAGTTTATCCTGCATGACATTAGAGGAGAGGAGAACGAGAGGATGGAGCTGGGAGTTGAGAGAGTTAGCTTTGATGCTTTTATAATTCATGCATGAGTAGAGCCAACTCACAAACAGTCAAGGACAAGATTCAAAGTAATGACATAGAGCATTAGATAGCATTTGATAAATAAATAGATCCCTGTGGGGAAATTGGGTTTCTACAGCATCAAATATGAAAAGATACATCAGTTACTAAGAGGGAAACAAAAGCAAAGCAATAAAAGGTTATGGAACTATTCTCTAATTATTATTACACCGTTTGGGTGAATACTTGACGGCATTCTGCAGTCTGCTATTTCAATAACATACCGTTGCTATCAGACAATGTTTTTCAGGAAATGAAAAAAGGCAACTCTTAATACATTTTAATGAGCTATTATTCAAAGTCAGACAAAATTACTTGTTTTAAATATTTGTATAACACACAGACAGACGTAAAGGGTGACCAATAACATTGATTTATGGAAAAAAAATAAAAAATGTGGCGATACTTAGAAAGCCCAACAGTGATGATATTGTTGCCATGGACACAGTTCTGATCATAGATTTTGTCAGATTTTAAACCAATAAAAATCATTTTTAAATCAATATTTATGCTAAAATTAAGTTCATACCGCTGATCAGCGGATGGGATTATGGGATTATTTTTGTCTTTAATTCCAAGCAAAACTTCTCAAGTATCAAACAAAAAACACTAACTCAAGCAGAAAATTGTCACCTCAAAGGTTAAACTTAAAACATTTGTGTAGTTGTAAACTATTGGTATTTAATTTGTCTGATAATTTGTCCTGTAGTGTACAGTTCCCTCTGCTTCTTTCTCAATGATCAGTCTTCTGCTCTCTCCATCACATTGGTAGTTTTGCTCCCAGCTTTATCGTTTACAAAGTCTTCGTTTGCAATTCTTACACAAAGCTCTCGTATGGGCTGGTCTTACAGGGGTGCGTCCCCATTGGCTATTGAGTTTTGGAGTATTTTTGAGTGACAGCTCAGTGCCCACCCTGACGTTTCAGTGCAGCTATTGTTACAGATTTTGGAGATCCTGCCTTTCAGAAAGATCTCACTGTGTGTTTTATATTAACACATTTTTAGACCCTTCCCCACTTCAGCAAGGGGTTCCACAGGGTTCAGTACTTGTTTCACTATTGTTTTCATTATACTTAGTGTCATTGGGTCAGAGCATTCGTTCTTTTGGGATTACTTTTCATTGCTATGCTGATGATTTACAAATATATATGCCAGTTATTGCAGGAAATGGATCTGATCCGGTTGAGTTATCAATTTGCTTGGCTGATGTGAGAAGCTGGTTATCAGCAAACGTCCTGCTACTCAACTCAGCAAAAACTGAGATGATAGCTATTGGACCAGCTAGATTAAGTCATTTGTATGACAAGTTTACTCTATCCATTGATGATATGGTCATTCATTGCAAGGATAAAGTAAAGAATCTTGGGGTAGTTTTTGATTGGTCACTTCCATTTGATTTGCATATTAAAGAGGTGACAAAAGTAGCCTTCTTTCATCTCCGAAGAATTGCAAAGATTAGATCAGTACTGGCACTTAAAGATGCTGAGGCCCTTATTCATGCCTTTGTTACATCTAGGCTGGACTATTGCAATGTCCTGTTTTTGGGGCTGGCTAAGAAAAGTCTGCGAGGTCTGCAGATGGTCCAGAATGCTGCAGCACGTATTCTGACTGGATCATTTAAATATATACATATAACTCCTATGCTGGCCTCACTGCACTGGCTGCCTGTTCAGGTTAAAACAGATTTTAAGGTCTTGCTTTTAACGTACAAAATAGTGAATGGCCTTGCACCATTATATTTGTACGGTCTTTTAAATCCCTATGTGCCTTCACGGTTCCTGCGCTCCCACGGGTCAGGACTTCTGACTGTACCAAAGGTTAGGAAGAAAACGGTTGGTGAGGGAGCCTTTTCGTTTGTGCTCCAACATTATGGAATTGTCTCCCAGCAGATATTAGATTGGCATGCTTAACTGAGGTTTATAAATCAAAGCTAAAGACTTACTTATTCACTGCTGCTTATGAGTCCTAATTGTTTAATTATGCTTGGTGTCTTTGTATAGTGGTATTTATTTTTTACTGTTTTGATTTAAATTTTAATGTACTGTTTGTATTTTAATTGTATTCTTTTGTAATGCACTTTGATTGAAAGCGCTCTATAAATAAATGTATTATTAAATGTATTAAGACACAAACCACACTAAACAAGTATTGATCATATACACTATGGGTCAAAAGTTTGGGGTCACTTACAAATTTCCATTACACTCCATTATAGACAGAAAACCAGCTGATCTGGGTGGGGGCTCAACTTTAATTGAATATCTACATTTCCCATTATCAGCAGTCATCCATCCAATGCTCCAAAGGCACATTCTGTTTAATAATCTGATATCATTTTAAAAAACTAACTGAGAAAACATTGGAGAACCCTTTTGCAACACTTAATGTAATGTTAAACTGCTGCCCTGCGTAAAAAAGTGTGTGTGTTGTCTGTAATCTAAGCGATTGACACACATTAGATAATATTCCATCTGTGCACACTTTCTGCTTTTATTGCACTGCTGAAAGATGGCAGATAACTGACATGTTTGTATATTTTAACGCTGTAAATTTCAACAATATTCAGCATTAATGTATACTTTAACTACTGTCCAAACTATGTACTTAACACACCAGGCCCTTGACTTTATACTTTGCTTGGTGATCATTATTGTTTGATGTGATGTGCATTGCTGATGAAGCTCGGGTCATGCTGGCTGCCCTGGACCACCTTGGCAGATTACCCAAGGGAAAAGCAGATGGGATTATTTGAGTAAATTTAACATGAAGCCATATTGTACTTCACACATGTAGTCAACATAGAGGTAGGGATCTATAAAGTGTGATCAATAATATTCCAGAAATAAGTGTTCTAGTAGTGATTATGAAAGCTAGAAAAATTCTCCCAGAGTGCAAAGGCTTTATTAAAACTATTATTGAGCTAAATTCACTTTCTATCATTGAATAAGGTAGGCTACTTTAAGCTGTACAATAAGTCAAGGAAGTGAAGGACTACAGCCACATCCCAGCCCTGTAAAGAGCTGTTCTAAAGAAAAGGCTGACGTCCAGACTGGAGCGGTGTGCCATCAGTAAGCTCAGGAGACCAGATGACCCCAGGCGTCTAGGAGTTGTGTGCAGTATTCCTGTACCACCCTCACAAGTGTTGTTGCAGACACAAGTCAGCAGAGAAATACAGCCCGCCATAGGTGAAACTGAACATGTGAAATATATACATAACCCAACTACTTAGTATGTTTGTGTATTGTTGGTGATGAAAAACTGATCCTGAAAAAAGTATTTTAATGCATTAATTATATTTTAAAATGCACAAGTAAAACAATGTAGACAAATTAAATTACAGGATAGTATACTATAGTAGGAAATATCTAGTAGTAAATCTATATCTATAGTAAAATTGTATCAATACTCTATCGGTCTATAACCTGGCTGTTAGAAGCCTTTGCAAACAAAGTGTTTCCTCCACAGAAAGACCAAAAGCTCCTCTTCCTCTGCTGCAACCACGTCCTCTTGGTTAGTCTGCCTGCTGCCTGCTCTGAGCTGTAATAGAAAAGTTCCTAACACAGATCAAATGGTAACAGAGTTCTTACTGATAACTGAGGCTTCTAAGCTTGGATGATTTATAATTAAAATATCTTGCTTTTAAGTAGCCATTAGCAAATGTGTAGGCTTTATGAACATTTTCCTTATGCTGACATGCTTGCAAATGCAACAGAAGACGTGTAATTAGAGTTAGGATAGCCAGTCTTTGGCATAACTGGGAAAGTACAGTTGAATATTCTTATTTAATGTCATCCTCTTTGCTGTAAATGTATCATTACAGAGTTTGTTTTTATGCTATGCTACAATAAAGCACATAACTGGAAATATGTACCAGTTAAGCAGTAGTAACACTGCATACAGTACATACTGTATGTGTCAACATCTAGATAGACATATTTGCAGCTTCTATATTGCACAATTTAACCAATACCCTAGCATTGGGTATTATCTGACCAATAGCAACCACAACAATTTGTAGTTAGATGGATAATAATTTGTCATAATAGACCATATAGCTATGTTACTGACCTACCTGGGACAGCATCGTAGCTCAGGTCGGGTCCTGCAGGTCCCACAACGTTACATTGTTCTACAGAGAGAAGACGATAATTAATACAGCTCCACTGAGTGAGTCCTCACTAAGCCTATATTCCTATAGCAAGTTAGCTCAGTATGTAGCTATGGTAAGTCAAAGTTACTTGGCTAGCATTTGTTTTAGCTTACATTAAATGCTAATTTACACAGCTTTACTAGCCAGCTAGTAACTTAACACAACAAAACAACAACCGTCTAGTAGCCATGCTTGCAACGTGGATCACAGTCAATATATAAGAGCAATCTTTTAGGAATCCGCTGTTTATTGTGGTTTGTGTGTTCTCCAAAATCTTTGTTAGCTGCACTGAAACGTCAGGGCAAGCAGGCAGGCACTGAGCTGTCACTCAAAAATACTCCAAAACTCATTAGCCAATAAGGACGCACCATAACGAGAAAGCTGGGAGCAAAACTACTGACGTAATGGTGAGCGCAGAAGACTGATCATCGAGAAAGAAGCAGAGGGAACTGTATACAAAGAATGGTTTGTTTGCAAGATTTAATTTTTTACACATTTTTGGCTTGTGTTAATGTTTTGTTTGATACTTTTACTTGAAATTCAAGACCCAAAAATAATCCCATAAGAGAGGGTAGAGGAACCCAGAATTGATAACAGCGCTAAAGGCAACAGTGCAAACAGGGCACTTAATGTTAGCTTATTCACCAGCGCTACTTGGCTTCCACCAGAGTGTTATCAGTGGGTAACCTGTAAGGGTATCTGGGTAATAAGCAGATGATGTATAGCGAATAACCGGCTCACTCTACATGATCTCGAATTAGATCATTCAAAAAGTGGTTGAAGGTGCCCTGCCACACAGCACCGTTTTTTCTTGTATTTGTTGAAATATGTTATGTCCATATGTGTTTGTGTTATGTCGTGAATTTGAATATGAATTGCTGCCTCCTGTCAGCCAATGAAATGAAAAAAGCGAAGAAATCCAGCCAATTACAACAGCTGGTCATTCTGATGTCATGATGCCTGAGCTCATTAGTATTCAGGAGCTCGCCCAGTTGTGCCGAGTAAAAGATGCTGTTAGCGAATCAGAGTCAAGCAGCTTAGCTCGTTGAATATTAATGAGAACTGACACAAATGGAGCTGAGTCTTCCTGCAGGCTTTCTATACCACACTAGAATGGCTTTAAACAAGGTGACCAAGAATTCCATGGTAGAACTTCAGACATTATCACAAAGTAATGAAATGTGTGTGGCAGGGCACCTTTAAAAAGAAATTTAAAAAATATATATATAAAAAAAAAAAAAAACAATTCACTCTCAGGTACTAGGATTCTCCAGAAAAATGAAATGGAGGAATATTCTAATTAGAGAATGTCTTTTGATTGCAATACTCACCCTTTTACCTCTTACCCCACACACTATATATGTTAGAAGGGAACAATTCAATATTGGCTTTATTCTTTTCATGGGATTTGTTGACAAAAAAAACAAAAAAACATCCAGTTTAGGTTCTCCATAATGTTTTTTTAAATTATAATTATTACTTAGGTAGCCTCTATTTGAAGTAAAAAAGAGAATTTCTACAAAAGGGAGGGAGAAAGATCAATAAAGAATTCTCAAAGAAGGCTGGCTTGGTTCTGTCACTAAGGACTGGACGCCCAGGGCCAGGCCAGCTCAGTGGCGTTTTCACCCGTCCCTTTCTCTTGTCTCTGCAGCAGGCACGCAGAGAGGAGCAAGCCAAAACTCACTCAGGCAACAGTATCCAGTACAAAAGGCAGGGAAATCCAGAAAACACGCAAAGGTCCAAAAACCGGGAAGACAGGAAACACTGGGAATAATGCTCAAACGCTGGACAGCGTTAACAGGACAGGGAGTTGACGAGACACAGGTGAAACATATTGGGGCGGGGGAAGGTAATCACACATAGCGGGAAGGCAGACAAAGACCAGGAAGTAGAGGGAAGGTGAAGGCGGACTCCCTCTGGAGGCCGAACAGGAATGCTAAGTGTAGACGTTGCCATGGCAACGGTACACATAAAATTGCTGGCGTGCTCAACATTTTGCTACGGTGATTTGAATTGGAATGGCCTATCCATTTTATTTCTATGGTTGTGTCAGGATACAATGGCAGAACCATATGCACGACTCGAACTCGGAGTGAAACAGATATTTTCATTTAGTGTATTCAAAATAAAACAGGAAGTCCATTAAAACAAACAAAATACAAAATAAAAGTGGAAGCAGGACATGACATGTTGCGTCCTAAATTCCATACCAACATGCTACTCAGTAGGCTAAAACAGTATATATTTTTTAGTATGTCTGAAATCTTAGTATGAAACCAATAGTACATGAATTGTACATGAATTGCATACTTTTTCTGGTGAAATATTACAGTATGCTAACACTGGATAAAACGCCGGCAAAAGTATCCTGCAATGCGTAATAACAACAACGCTTATAACAAACGGACAGTTCTGTAACGTCAAAGACGCTCTAATTTATATTTATACATATTTAAATCTGTGATTTTGTCAGCTGCGACTGTGGTTTTAGTAGTTTACTTTTCAGTTATTTAAATGGTCCCATAGCCTGCCTATGGTTCCCCAGTGGCTAGAAATGGTGATAGGTGTAAACCGAGCCCTGGGTATCCTGCTCTGCCTTTGTGAAAATTAAAGCTCAGATGGGCCGATCTGGACTCTTGCTCCTTATGAGGTCATAAAGGCCAAGGTTACCGTCCCTTTCTCAGCTTTGCCCACCCATGAGAGAGAGACACATCATGGCTTTCAAATGAGCAAAGTGGCAGATGGTCAAGCCCACACCCCCAGCCTCCACCTTGCCCCCCCTCCTCAAAAGCTACAGAGTCAGAAATGGCACATAATAAGGAAAGCTCATTGTGGCTACTGGCTCTTGTGGCTGTAATTCTGCAACAAGGCTGAATATGGTATTAGGGGACCACTACGGTCTATATAAAAGCATCCAAAGAGCACCATGTCAAAACAAAGTCCTTTATATTAAGAACAGGGACCTCCAAAGACAGAATGGGGAACGGAACGTGAAGTTATGCAATGTATGCCACCCATGCAAAGACGCTGACATCCTGCACAGTGAAAAAAGGTTTCTGTGCAACAAAATTGATGGTGTTCGCAAACAGAACAAAGAGTTACAGATTAAGTTAAAAAGGAAATTTAGAACAAGAAACCAAAAAATAGAACCAAAAAATAGAAGAACTGACCCTGAACAACACTCAACAGCCATTGAATACAAGTCTCATCTATTGAAGCAATAAAACCAATCTTTTGGACAAAAAATGAATACCTTGCAACATGAAAAGGAAAACATGGCACAACAAAACCAGACTTTGCAAAGAGACCTTCAGGAGGCCAAATAATTTGAGCTCAATTATATGACAAAGAGGGAAAATCTGTGTATTAACCAACATAATCAAGCCCTGAAACAGGAAGTCAGAGAGCTGAAAACAAAGTTGCATAATTGGAAAGCGGTCCTATTTAAAAATAATAAGACCATTCAACAAGCTTAGAAGCTCAACATTGGTCAACAAGAACTCAAAGGTTTAGAACACGCAATTAGACAAGAAAACATGTCTAAGAGACCAAAAAAAAAAAAAAAAACAAGACCCTGAAAGAAGAAATCTAAGCGCTTACCAACAAGTTGCGTGCCGGAGAAAAGGCCATGAAGAGTTATCATGAGATTCTGCAACAAGAAGTGCAGGAGTTAAAAAACAAATAACAAGAACTCAAGTTTTTGAGCACAAAATATTAGACATTGAAACAAAAGAACAGCCTGGAACAAAAACTTCAGGAGGAAAAGAACAAGCGTGTCATAGGTTATAGGGAATTGTGGACCCAAATGCAGAGACAGAGGGAATGTTGAGTTTGAAGATTTAATTAATAACAAAATTCATACAACAAAAGGTGTCCTGGAACAGCAGGAAAAATCCAAGCACAGGAACAGGCAGAACCCCAAAAACCGGTAGAACAAAATATCAGGAAAACAAAGACCAACGGAGTAGAACACACTCACTCACAACCACTCAGAAGGCGTAAAATACGGCCGTTTTGGTCAGTGTGCCTTTATACATTGGTCGGGTGTCCTTTACTGTCATAACGCACGCTTGGTCGGGTGTTGTAAAGGGGAAATTCCGCGTAGGGAGGGTGGTCGGGGGTGGTGGATGGGTCAAACACAGGACTTTCACCCAGGAGAGCGGGGTTTGTGTCCTGTGTGTGTCCTTAACCGTTGCGTTATTATTGCCACGTGTCACAGAAAGGAGTCCTTTACCATCATATAACAACGACAAAGGCACCTGACCAAATGTCCGTATTTTACAAGATGGGAGTGAGAATGTGTTGTCACAGAACACCATAAACCTACAATGACCTGATAACAGACAAGAGGAACACAGACTAAATACAAGAGGTAACAAGCGGTAGGTGACACAAAGGCTGGGAAACAGGTAAAAAACATAAGGAAATAAGAGAGGGAAAACCAAAAGACAGGAAATAAAACAAGACACGACACAACAGAAAACTAGGCTGTCAAAATAAAACAGGAAACTACAAATACAAAACAGAAAAAACAGACTAACACAATTAGACACGGCACAAAATACCAAAACCATGCTAAAGCGCGGACTAGAGAGCAGCTCAAAGCTTGTCAGAGGGAGAAGTCGCTCTGTGATGAAGTGCAGATGCTACAGACTCATCTGAAGTTACAGATGGAGGAAAAATGAGTACTTTCAGGAAGAAATCCAGTCCCGAGGTGCAAGCCTTTAAAGGTACAATATGTAACATTTCTACATTAAAATGTCTGAAAACAACCATACCTATGTTATATATTTTTATGAGTTGTGTTCTTACAATATCCTAAATGTTTCCACCAAATTTCAAACCCAGAGAAATCTGTTATTTAGTTTTTTGACATGGGACGTTTCCTTTAGTTGCCCGTCAATGGCGTCATGAACCCTTTCACCCTCTCGTTACTCATAACGTCCGTCAGAACACAGTCACCCAGATGATACCTATTTTGCAGAATGAAACGCTGTAATACTGCTTTTTTTTGCCACATGCCAATTACATGCCACTTTGCAACACAGTCATACACTTTGCAACATCTTCACGTTATACGTATAGCCCATTTACGGTGTGCTTGTAGTCAGCTATCGATCTACTGAATACCATATTAGACTGCTCCACTCACTTATATGCAACATCTTCGTTAGCAGGTGTTGTTGCCGTCTTACAATACCGTCTCTCAGCCTCCTTGAGGTTTGTTACAACAAACCCTGTCTGCCCGGTGTTGAAAACATCCAAAAGTTGACATTGATATGTGAAATATATTGTAATAGCATGGTTTTAGTTGCTGGATAATGTTAGCTTGCTGGCTCACTAGCTACCTGGCCAGCTAACAATACAAATCAAATGAAGATAAACGGAATTATGTTGGGGAAATGCAGCAATTTTATTAGAATGACATAATAAGTGTTACTAAATGTAACGTGAATAACATGAATGGATAAACGCGTCCGTGAACAGATACATTCTAATCAGGGATGGTGTTTAACAATAAAAAAAAAATTCCCATAATTCCACGCAACTTCCCAACGTCATCAAAAGTCAGTGTTTACCATCCATTGTTTTGCTTGAGAGACCCATAGCGACAGAAAGTTACATATTGTACGTTTGAAGTCAAGACGGCTGCCGATCAGTTAAATGCAGAGCATGTGGGGATAAACGCCCCTCAGAGCGTGATACTCTGCTCTTAAGATCTCTCCTATACCTACTTTGTTTTTGACTCAGTATAAGTGTACTATTGTGCCTATTAATGTAAATTTTAAGGAGGTTTATCGGAGTTTCACCTTGCCTTCTTAGAGCTGTGGCCGAGGTGGGCCTTAAAGTCCATTGACAGCTTACACTTAAGTAAGACCCAATAACATAATGAAAATAAGATTAATTGCATGTCTTCTGCTTGAATGAATGGTAATACGTTTTAAAAATGTGTCTATCAAACAGTTGACACTTGACCTATGGTTTGTAGAAATCCACTCAATCCAATATCCCCCCTTCACATTCCTGCATCCTCAAACTTTTTAACTGTTTGACTGTACAGTATGACCATGTGTGTCTGTAACTCTTAAAAGGCAACTTTGGGTTTTTGTGTGTAAGTGACTGATAGGGACAACAATAATTGAAATTGGTCCAGTATTAAGCCAAAACTTTATGACCAACAGCCGCGCAACAGGTTACAATGTAATTGTCTGTCAACTATTATCAAAGGATCTTTTAAAAAAAAAAAAAAGTTTCTCTGTAGAGTAAAAACGTATAAAAAAAATAAATTTTAATTTATAGCGCTAAACCCACCAGACTCCATTTAATAAATACTTTTAGCGTTTATTTATCAAACCAGAAGTGAATGTTCAAAAAATGGAAAGACAAACCAAGGCGGTTTTCATAGTTTTGGGTTGTTTGTCGACTTTGAATGTGCCTATTTTACGATAATAAAATTACTGTTTATTTAAATGGAGTCTGGTGGGTTTAGCAATAGCAATTTCAGCAAAGTTTTTATGTTTAAAAAAAGGAACTTACTCTTTAACAGAAAGGTCCCTCTGTAGGAATTCTTCGCATGACGTTGTCAGACACTTAGAATAATATTCTGAGTCTGTCAATGGAAAAACAAGCACTTTTGTGGTATATTGAAGGTTTGCCATTGCCCTATAACTTACATTGTGGCTTGTTTCGCTGACTGCCAACTGCAGCGGTCTTGCTTGACAATGGATCAATCATTTACAGTCACGTACACGCAAAAACATGGGGAAAAAAGGGTCCAGATTGAGAAAAAAAAAATAAAGTTACTCTGTTCCTCAGTGACAAGCTCGGCAGCCCGCACCAAACACAGACAACAATTTACACTAATCACAAGCTATAAAGAGGGTAAATTATTTTAAATTTTTCCCTTTCAGTTGGGTGCCCCTTGGAGGGCAGGGCATGTTTAAATTGAAACAGTGGAAACAGAGGTAAGGCCACCTATGATGCTGCATCACCATAACAATATTTATGATTGATGCAGTTATTGGTCCAGGTTTTCAACAACAAAAATTAGCACAGCCACAAATGCAACTTTCCCAATGATACTGCATTTGGATGCAAATCTGCCTATGACTATTGGTAGGCACTGTGCCTCAATGCGGTGTGTTAATGTGTATAAAACCAAAAGAAAAAAAATAGAGATATACAGTATATATAAAGTTTATATCTTTACAAGGTTTCTTGTTGGAGGATTATTATAGGTTCATGCAGTCAAGAAACCTATATTTATATAGTCTTTGGTTGCAGTGAATGTGAATAACATCAGCTGACAGGAAGACATGGACCCAACCTGTTGCCTAGCAATCATACTTTGCATGTGACGTCACAAGAAAACAACATGCCAGATAGTTGTTGTGCGATTGGATAGGACTAATAGCATAATAGCAGGTGCAGAAAGACAACCTACTCGCCCACAGACAGACTCAGACACGCAACACACACACACACACACACACACACACACACACACACACACACACACAGCAGGCCCAGTAGGAAGAGGATACAGTTAAGTTTTAAAGCAGTGAGTTAGAAGAAATAATAAAAAGCATAATTTTTCTTTAAGCAAGCATCAAAAACAGGTCCCACAGACCCGAACACCCCACAAGGGTTAAGGTGGTAATGGTCATGTGGGTTCTCATCAGTCCACAAACATATAAAGGACATAACAACTTATCTCGCAATTTGTTACAAAAGCAATTTGCATTTTTTACATTTTGGGCCACAACAATCTCAAAAAGGCAGCGAAAACCTGGAGGGACTGGTTAAAACGAGACAAATAAGAACAGGCATGGCAACCATGGTTACAAAAATAGGCTACATGGTAACGCTGGCTCCACAGATTATACCGACGCAGACCACTACAACTGACACACACACAGGATGCGTTATTAGTCTTTCTACATGGGTTTAGTTATTTATCGGGATATCATTATTTATATAATATTTTATATAAAAATCAAAGCAAAAGTCCAACCAACCTAGAATAACTACAAAATCCCAATCAAAATCCCAATCAAGATTCCGAAATACCTTGACCAATCCCTCAGGCAAAACTTTCCATCCATCACCACCAATCCGGTCCTCCCCTCCTAAAACCCAAACAAAATCACAAGCACCCCCCACCAGTCCCCCTGGCCCCTCAGGACACTTACCATAGCTGATTTTGACCTGCACCTGAAAAATTCATCTCCACAATGGGAATAAATACAAAAATTAGTCTCTCAAACCAACCAGAGAATTCTAATCATTGGTGACTCAAACCTTTCTAGGCTACCTTTATTCAGAACAAGAGGATCCAAGTGGATTGCTACCCTGGAGGCAACTTCTCCCACGCCATTAACATCCTGAAAAATAAAACTGTCAAAATTCTCCGGACTGACTTGACTGACATGGACCAACAAACCCTCGGAAATCTCAGCCCTTACCCTGAACATCCCAACCTTTCTGAAACAGAAAAACAAGCTTTGAAGGAACTCTAAGAAAACACTTCCGTTATATTAAAACCTGCAGACAACGGCAGGGCAGTAGTTGTTTTGGATCACAAGCAATACATCCAGGAAGCCCAAAGACACCATTTACTACACCCCCTTAATGGAACCTATCCATGAGGAAACAGCTCTTCAGATAAAAACTATCCTGGACACAATGACCCGAACGGATCTCATCTCACACTCTTTTACCTTCTACCAAAAATACACCAATCCCAGAGAGTTGGCCGGTCCCCTTCAAAATTCCCCCAGGACAACCAATTGTTTCGGACTGCAATAGCGAAAGCTACAGAATTGCTGAATTTATTGACTTTTTACCTAAATCCCCTCTCCAACCAGCATAACAGCTGTATAGAGGACACCTATGACTTCATCAAAAAGGCCAGGAATCAGACTGTGGAACAGAACTCCCTTATCTTTTCTATGGATGTAGAAAACCTCTAGACAAACATTGAAATGAACCGAGGCCTGGAAGCCGGAAGGGCCAAAATGGAAAGATATCCAGACCCGTCACGATCGGATTCCCACATCCAACTCCTCACCAGGCACCAACTTCTAAAAACTGTTCATATTTCTACTACATGAATAACCCAATTTAATACTTAATTATCTTTCCAGTGGTGAAATATCCCAGTAAGCCAGGTCCTATACCTCAAGTATTTTGTTGAATAAATGCCTTCAATTGAAAAAAGTACGAAAGTGTTTTAATGAAACAAGTTTTATTTTACATTTACTTATCCAGGAAGAGTGTCCTGGCTTATGTCGGCAGCAAAACATAGTCCGAAATATCAATCAAATAAACAAAAGAATGAAGTCATGAATAAATGGGGGGTTTGGGGGTTTGTTTGGGTTTATTTTTCCTTTTCTTTGGCCTCCTTGTGTTTTCGTCTCAGTTTTCTCCCTGGTCTTGTGTTGCTGGTCCTGTCTTGTTTTCCCCTGTGTCTGTTTGTTCTACTTCCTGTTTTATTTTGATAGTGTAGTTTCCTGTCTTGTCTAGCTTTGCTTTGTTTGTCTGATTGTCCTGCCCCGCCCTAATGTGATTCACCTGACGTCTCACCTGTTCCCCATTACCTCTTGTATTTAACCCGTGTGTTTCCTTTGTCAGATCATTCTAGTTAGTTTGTCCCGTCGATGTGCCTAGTCTGCCTGTTGCTGGAGTGTTCCAGATCTTTCCCCGTGCTCTTTTGTATTTCTTTTTCCCTGGACCGGTTTTTGGACTGGTGTCTCTGTTTAACTTTTGGATTCCCTGTTTGCCCTGGATTTGGACAGTACCCGTTGCTCCCTGTGGTTTTTCTTTGGACTGTGAATAAACCTTATCCACTTTTCAACTTCCACTACCTGCCTGCCGTGCTCTGTTTTTGGGTCCTTCCCTCGCTCCCTATAACAGAAGGATCTGACCAAGTATGGACCCAGCAGAGTGCGTTTCCGAGCGGACAAAGGTCAGTGTGGGCCTAGCCGACATCAAGGAACGTCAGATCTGTCAGCTCTCAGTCAGCTGGAATACAGCCTCAGGCAATTCCTCATGGAGCTGGGCAGGACCACTGATACCGTACCCCCAGCCGTAGCCCGTGGCCACGGACCCCCAGCCGGTGCCTGCTGAGACTGATTCCTGGGGAGTGTGCACTGAACAGTCCTCCCTGGGAGCCCCCTCAGACCCAGAACCCGACTGGCCCCCCAGAACCCGATCGGTCGACTGACCCCCCCAGTCCCCCGTGACCCAGACCGCACAACCGGCCCCACAGACCCTGATCGGCCGACCAACCCACCCAACTCAGACCGACCGACCGGCCCCCCCCGAACTTGACCAGTTTCTCAGCACCCCTGACCCCCAGCTGGCGCTCGGTGGCCGGGGTCCCCCTTGGGGTTCCCCGGGTACCAGGTCCTCAGGAATCCCAGCCCCCCGTGTTTTAGGTCCCCTGAATCCTAGCTTCCCTGGTCTTGTGTCTGTCCCGGTCTCTGTGCTTGTCCCCGTGCCCTTGTCTGTCCCTTTGCTTGTCTCAGTCCCTGTGTTTGTCTCTGTCACCGTTCCTGTCCCTATCTTTCTCCCTGTCCCGTTCAAGTCTGTCCCATCCATGTCTGAGCCCGTTCAGTCTATGTCTGTCCCGTTTGTCTCTACGTCTGTTTTGTCTACATCCTTCCCATTACTGTCCAAACCTGTTCCGTCCGCCTCCACGTTTGTCCCGCCGCCTACATCTGTTCTATTGGTGTCTGAACCCGTCCCATCGGTCTGTGAGCCTGTTTCATTTAAGTCTTCCCCCGAGCCTGCCCTGTCCGTCCTGCCTGTGTTAAAGCCCGTCTCGTCCAAGTCTGTCCCTAGGTCTGTCTTGTCGGTGTCTGAGTCCGCCCTGTCCATTTTTGGGTCTTTCCGATCTTCCCCGTCTATGTTCATGTCTGCCCTGTCCCATGAACTCTGTGCTCCCTTTTCCTCCCGTGCGCTCTCGTTTTTTCCTCCTGCGTGCGCTCTCGTTTTTCCTCCCCGGGCGTCCGCTCCGGCGCCAGTTTTGGCACCTCCTCGCACGCTCACAGGTGCGCTTAGCAGTGCGCCTCTCATTCTCGGTCCCAGTCTCTCTCTAGCTTCCTAGCCCTTTCTCTTGTGTCCGTGTCTCCCTCGTTTTGTCTTTGTCTTGTTTCCGTCTTTCTCGTCCTCTCTCTCCGTCCCTTTCTCTCCCTTTTTCTATTTGTTTGTGTGTATTTGTGTGTGTGTGTGTGTGTCTATCGCTCGCGTTCTGTCTACCTTTCCCTCGGTCTGTCTTGCTCTCTGTGTCGCTCTTGCTCTCTCTATGCCCTTATCCCTCCTCTGCATCCCTTCTTTGGTCCCCTTTTCTGTCCCTACGTCTGTCTTTCCCTCTCCGCCTCTGTCTCGCTGTTTCGCTCTCCTTGTCTTTCTGTCTCTGTGTTCCTCTGTCTCTGTTTGTCTTGCTCTCTGTGTCTCTCTGGCTCTCTCCAACTCCCTCTTTCTTTCTCTTCATTTGTGTGTCTCTTTCTCTCCCTCTCTGTTTGTGTGTCTCTAACGCTCTGTCTCTCTTTCCCTGTCTGTCTCACTGTGTCTGTCTTTTCCTCTGTCTGTTGGGATCTCTGTCTCTCTCCAGCTCTCTCTCTCTCTCTCTCTCTCTCTCTCTCTCAGTTCCCTATTCCTAATCCCTCCTTTGTGTCCTCTCCTCCAGTTCCTTGCTTGTTACCAGTCTCCTTCTAGCCTTCCTCGTGCCCCGTCCTTCTGTCCTTGTGTCCTCCCTTGTGCCCTCTTTTCGTGCCCTCACCTCATCTCCTCTTTTCTTTCATCTCGTTGCCTTCCCGCTTGTCAACCTGTCACCTCTCGTCGTGTTCCTCCCTCTCTTCGTCTGCTTCTCAGTGGTTCCTCGTGTGCCCCTCGTGGGCTTTCTAGTTCTTCCTCGTGTGCCCCCCCCGTGGGCTTTTGCGTGCATCCCTCCGCAGCCTCCCCCGTTCGTTCCCTAGCGCCTCCCGGTTCCCTTTCCAGTGCCCCTTTTCTGTCCCTGTGTCTGAGTCCCTCTCTTTTGGTCTGTCCTGTTCTCTGTGTCTTTCTTTTCGCCTCTCTCTCTGTCTCTCTCGCTCCGTCTTTCGCGTCCTCCCGCGCTCCCTCGGTTCCTCGCTCGCCCTCTCATTGTGCTCTGTTATTTGCTCTCTGTCTCGCTCCCCATCTTTTTTCCTCTCTCCCTTGTATTGTCTCTCTTTCCCTTCGTGCCCCTCACGTTTTAGTTCCCTTTCTTTTGCTCTCTCCTGTGCCTCCGTTCACCGTGCTCCTCAGTCCTTGTCCCTAGCGCCTCCGTGTCTTTGCTTCCCTGGTCCCCTGGTTTCTCTGTGCGCCGGTTCCCTCTCTCCCGGTGTCTTCCTCCCTCTCTGGGTTGTTTTTGGTTCTTTGTTTTTCTTTTTATATTTTTTTTTTGTGACATCTGGGATCTGTCTTTGGGGGGGATACTGTTGTAGTTTTTTTTTGGGGGTTTATTTTTCCCTTTCTTTGGCCTCCTTGTGTTTTCGTCTCAGGTTTCTCCCTGGTCTAGTGTTGCTGGTCCTGTCTTGTGTTCCCCTGTGTCTGTTTGTTCTACTGTCTGTCATTGTCTGATTGTCCTGCCCCGCCCTAATGTGATTCACCTGACGTCTCACCTGTTCCCCATTACCTCTTGTATTTAACCCCTGTGTTTCCTTTGTCAGATCATTCTAGTTAGTTTGTCCTGTCGATGTGCCTAGTCTGCCTGTTGCTGGAGTGTTCCAGATCTTTCCCCGTGCTCTTTTGTATTTCTTTTTCCCTGGACCGGTTTTTGGACTGGTGTCTCTGTTTAACTTTTGGATACCCTGTTTGCCCTGGATTCGGACAGTACCCGTTGCTCCCTGTGGTTTTTCTTTGGACTGTGAATAAACCTTATCCACTTTTCAACCTCCACTACCTGCCTCCCGTGCTCTGTTTTTGGGTCCTTCCCTCGCTACCCATAACAAATAAAATGTTGAATGCAATCTGATTTCATCTGGGGAACAGCCTTAACAGCAACCTAAAACCATCCAAGAGCTGTATAATTTCCTGAGAAAACCCGTCAAGATAAATATTTAATTCAAGTTTTAGCGAAACATGAAAAATGTGTAAATATCATTTGGATTTGTTACTTTTTATTAATTTTTATCACTCTGAGGTGTATGGGTGTGGGTGTTCAAAGCTGTCACAGTCAAGAGTACAATCTTGTCGAGGAAACTTTTTATTAAGGTTCAAACCGCAAAGCGGAAGAACACTTCTACGTTTTGTCTGTTTTAGTTATTAACTGTTGTCTGCCTATTGGAAATAAGAGTGAAAAATGTGTTTTTCAAAATGGCCGAAAGATTTTCTAGGTTGACCTTAATGGTCGTTGAGGCTTTTTTGTTGAGCACATTAAGCTGCACCTGTGTGAGAAATTTCAAGTCAATTGGACTTACTGTGTGGGGGGCGTGGCCTTGATTACAGCGCCACCATGTAGTTGATTGGGTTCATATTTCTATAGAAGCACATACACACCATTTCCAGTTATTCCCCCAACTTTCATGTTTCTAGCTCATTCCACCTCACGGGAATTTGAGCCAAAGCGGCAGACAAAAAATATTAATAACATAAACAGAAACATGGAAGGGCTCTACCGTTTCGCAGTTTGAACCCTAATAAGCAGAAGCTAAGGTCTTGTGCACAACAAAGCCGCCGACTAGACTGAATATAAAATGGTTTATGTAGGCATGTTGGTAAGCAGTATGCTGAAGGGTACTTCAGCTTTGCTAAAAACCATGACAACACTCTCTCTAATCCCACAGGTGCACAAAGCACATCTGGTTTCCAACGCACACACACCCTCACACAAAAAAATGGTGCCGGTCAGGCATTTTGGCGATTTGATATCAACCTATTTAAAAGCAGGGTTGGTATTTTTAATATCCACTTTTTTATATATTTGTGTGCATGTGATTACAGTATGTGTGTTTCTGCATGATTGTATGTGTAGGTGTAACCCAGATGTAAAATGGGCAATACATAGAATAAAAAAGTCCTGAGTGAAATAAATGTAATAAATATATTGTAATTATATACAAGTGATTATACAATACGTGTGAAAACTATAAGTATAAATAAATTCTTTATGTTGAAAGGATCGCTTTCAACATATTGGATCGCATCCAATACGTGAGCATATTGTTACTGTGGCATTAGCCTAGTGTTACTACACCCTAGCCAAGTGTTTAGACCCGCCTCTCAGGAGAGCCGGAGAACCTTGTTCTCTATTTGCCCCTTGGTCTAAGGGGTCAGGTAGAACTTTGTGCACACTGACACTTGATTTCCATGGAGGAGGACAATTACCCTGCGCATTGACCCACTATTGATGACTTGAGGAATTGTGAATGGAGCCAAGTCTAATTTATTTTGAGTGCACTCAACTGAAATGAACATTTATCATTTTGATACATGCTATTTTTCTACTTTTGTATATGGGATCCCACTTTTCCACTTAACGACATTCCTTGTATATAATTGTTACTGTATTAATGCTATTTACCATGTTACGCATTGCATTTAATACATGCAGTTAAACTTTTTCCTGTGCCTTGTGTTGTTCTGTAACTGTGGTAATTCAACCTTTAGGCTTCAGGGAGCAAATCTATAATCTTCTGATCTGGCCCAATTACAAACCTCTAGATACTTTGACTATTTATTACTGTCAGGCAAATTTGGTGAGGATCCTTATAGAAGTTGCCAGCCATTGAGTAGCTGATTACATATGCATGCTTCTTACATACGCCAACATTTACACGTATGCTTTGTGTTTCTGTGTGTGTGTGTGTCAGTATAGGTGTGAGCCTGCAGACTGAATCCATGGAGTCTCATTAATGGCTTCATTAAGGCCAGGGAGATCTCATTTGGACTGAGTGAATTATTCAACCTATGAGCCAGTCAGACCCCTGTAGACACCTGCAGACACCGCCCAGGTAGAAAGAGAGCAAGAGAGAGAGGGGAAAAGGGAGACAGAAGGGGGATAGAGATAGAGAGGAGAAACTGACTGAAATATTTAGTCTGCCAAAAATCAAGTGAAAGGGTGGCACAGAGAAAAGTAAAGAGCCAGGCTGTGCTCATTTGATATTTTTGCTTGACTGTGTGGTGCTGCAGGTTGATAACGGACACAGAGGGTAGAGAGAGAGATTCAGGATGTGTAGTACATAAAGAACAAAAGGTCGTTTTTACAGCAGTCTGGTTTTACTAACATAACGATGGCTCTGTTCTATTCAAGTGTCCCAGTAAGCTGTGACAATGGGTCAATGCCAAGTCTCTTAATTGAAGGCCATCTCTTATTTTAACATGTCAATTTTCAGTTTTAACATTGACCCTTTTACTGAACGCATGGCAAAACACTCGCTCAAGGTCCACTTACTAAATTATAACAAACTTAAACTGGATCTCGCAGTCAGCCAATGAAATTGGCTCAGGTGTCGTGATGTAATTGTGGAACTCTGGCAATTTGTCGTCATATGAGGTTGAGGTCGGAACACTGTCTAATGCGAGGTACAAAACACACAAAAACTAACAGTTTTGAGCCTGATCCCTCCTTCCCTCCCTCCCCACAATGATCAGCAAAGCCATAGTCTATTTCAACAACATTTCATTTCCGGGATTGCTCAGGTGTCGCTGGAAATTCCACCAGATGTCCCTGATTTCAGCCGGATGTCCGTCACCTTCCGCTTTCTTTGTTTTGGCATTCCTAACTCAAGTGGATTTCTGAGGACTATGGTTAGCTGGTCCTCAGATCTCTGCAGGGTAAATCCAGACAGCTAGCTACACTATCTGTTCAATCTGAGTTTTCTGTTGCACGACTAAAACAACCTTTCAACGCACACATGTTCTACCAAAACAAGTGCCACGCAGAAGCTATTTTGCAGCAGCAATGTTGCACCGCCCCAAGACGATTGTGATTGGTTTGAAGAAATGCCAATAAACCAGAGCACGTTTTTCTCCCATCCCTGAATGTTGTGTGGACTAGCAATATCAGTCCAAAATCTGGCAATGCAAGACTTGCAAAGCCCCGAGTTTTGGATGCTTCTAAAGGTTAGCTTGCCAGATTTTCCTGTTCAAGTGTTTTTTTTTTTTTTGTCCCCACATCCCACGATTTTTCTGGAAGTCCATCCTGGCTTCAACAATTTAAAATCAAAAATATTTCACATTTTCTATATTTACGATCTGATATCCTGTTGTGCCGAGGACGCGGTCCACTCTTGTTTACCTGCAGGGTTTCTGCAGATTAACGTTAAATTTTAGCCTTTTTAAATACATTTATAAATTGCATTTAAGACCTATAGCACAACATAAAGTACAAGGAAATGCAGAGCCACAAAAGTACTTGCAAAGTAAATAAATGATTATATTTGGACACCAAATGGGATAAAAATAGTATTTTAGTAAACCGTAAAAGTAGGATTACATAGACGCATAAAAATTAAGACCTGTTTAAAATAATTTAAGACCTAGAACTGTTAGGTGTGTGTATGAAATGGTGGTAATGTAGGACCCAAGTGCAGAGAGCAGGCAGGCAAAGTTGAGCTTGAAGGTTTAATAGACAAAAAGTACAGAAAGTACAAACCACCAAAAAGTGTCCAAAGCAGTAAGCAAAGAAATCCAAAGGAGGCTAGAAGCAACAGGAACACAGAGCCTAAACCGGATCACTACAAACAGAAATACTACAATGATCTGACACAGGACAAGGGAAGCACAAAGGCTAAATACAGAGGGTAACGAGGTAACAAGAGGCAGGTGACAAGAGGGCTGGGAAACAGGTGGAAAACATCAGGTAATCACAGGAAGTAAAACTAATGACAAGATGAGACAGAGACCCAGACTTCAAAATAAAACAGGAAACAGAACATATACAAGACAAGACCAAAAATAACAGCACACAATAATCACAAGACATGACAGAAAACCAGGCTAAGAAATAAAGACAGGAAAGCAGACTACCACAATAAGACAAGACAACGGAGCAGCCAAGGACTAAAACATATACAAGACCAAAAAAATAACACAATCTCAAGGAAACAAACTATATAACAAAATACCAAACCATAACAAGAACACAATACTTGTTCTAGGTCGGGGTCGAAGTTAAGGTGTAAAGTTTTTATTTAGGATTTTTTGACTTTTAGATGGAAAACCCTGACCTCGGCCGGGCTTCTGTACAAGTAATTGTCTCAGATATCATGGTGATTGACAATATAATTGTCTCTTTCAGTCAAATTTAAAAAAGTATTCATTTATTTGGTTTTCAAGCAAATTAAAGTTTGAAATGAATCACATATTTTGGTTATATCACTGGGTGTGACATAATGCATCAACAGATAGAACCTTTATCCTTATCAATAAAAAACAAGGCATTAATCATATAGAAAAACTGAACTAAATTAGAAGAACAAAAAAAAGCCATCAATATTAGCAAAAGTACGTGGCGATCACTACATGGTCATCACTGCTTCTTTACAGTTTTTCCAACAGAACGATGTGAGGGAGGTGTTGGTTTGCAACCTAATCATGTGACCACTCATGTCTTGCCATGTCAGACCTAGTTCTAGCTGTTTTTCCCACATCACAATGTTATAATAACTAATAGAAATGATGGCAAAAGCTATACCAAAAATACCAAGGTGTAATAAAAAGGTATCATCCTTTATTGATGCTTTCATTACCTAAAAGTAAAAAAAAGAAAAAAAAGAAAAGTGGCTTTGGATGTGTGAAATTTGAAGCCATTACTTCACACACTGAAGTGGAAATATTGCCATTTTATATCTGATCTTTATTGCTTGAACTCTCTTCCACTCACTCCAATGATTGCCGTATGCTTCAGGTACCTCATGCCAGAACTGATTTAGGAAAAAAAACCTTTTAGACAAAACACTCTCACTTCTCTCTGTTACTTTGGCACCATTCTAACAGATCCCCCTGGGCCTGCCAGCTTCAGCTGAAACTGCATTATGTTTATCAGTGTGTCTGTCTATTTTTTATTTTAACTGTAAACAGGGTGTAATGCTCAGCCTATCTACTCTGAATAATAAAGCTTTAAATAAAATAAAAAAACTATATGTATATTTATATGATATTACTATTGAATCTCTTTAGCTATCATCCTAGAATGAAAATATAAAACATGGCTAACATTAGCAGACACTGAGAAAATGTAACAGCCTACCCAATAACCTCAGTCCTGTCAAAGATGTCTAATGTGTTACTGTGACATCAGGGATTCTGATAAATTCTCATTTCATTTTTAAAAGTACATTTGTCAGACAGATGGAAATCGAAAGAAATCCTTCTCATTATTTCTATCATTCTTTGTTCCCCCTTTCCTCCCTCCCTCTTGTCTCATTTCTCTTCTTTCATCTCTCTGCCATCCGCTCTTCTCTCTCAGTATTATCTCAGATGGCTGGGAGATGGGACAATTTCTTTAAGTGTGTGTGTGTGTGTGTGTGTGTGTGTGCACTCTGACTTTGTGCACACCATAAAGTCACAGAGTAGCACAAGTCATCATTCAAATGTGACATTGCAACTTTAACTGTAAAGTATTGTTTGAGTCCCAAAGAAGCTCTCTCTCTCTCTCTCTCTCTCTCTCTCTCTCTCACACAAAATGCACATGCACGTTTGAAACACTTTTTAACCTTGTGCACACTCCTAAAAACAAACACTCACCTTATGAAAAAACAAAATGCACAGCTCCCTTTCAGCAGTAGCCTTTAGAAAAAAACCTGCATGGAACAAATGCACATGCGCGCACACACACACACACACACACACACACACACACACACACACACACACACATCAGTATGACTACACAGACTGTGTGGTGCATTGAAAGGTCTATCAATCATTTGTGCAGTTGAGAGCAGGTATGGACCCCTAATAGGCTTTGTGTGTGCATGCGTGTGTGCGTGTAGCATATGTGTGTGTGTTGGAATAATGATTTATGTATGTTTGGGTCAGAGTGCAGATAGGTGGTGGGATTACTCATAGTCTGCAAGCGTGTGTGTGTCACGGTACAAAAGCGAACCCAAAAGCCCGATTCAGAGCAGGGAGTGAAAAGGTAATGAAGCTTTATTGGCCAGTGATTAATGCAGGCAAACGTACAAAATCGGCATGCAGAAGACGTGTTCAAAAATACGAGCTAGAGGTCTACAAAAACACTGGGAAACAAACGCTAGGAAAACCGCTGGAGAGTGAGACACATGAAGTACTACAACAATCTGGCAGAGAGTGAATGACACAAGGTAATTATATATACCCTGGGACAGGGGAGACGATTACACACAGGTGACACACATTAGGGAAGGGAGGGTAATCACACAGGCGGGAAGGCAGGCAAAGACAGGAAGACAAGTGACCTGGAACAGAGACAGACAGTGATTATCAAAATAAAAGTCAGTGAAACAAACAAACTAAGAGCGGGAACTGGATGTGACAGTCTGTGTGTGTGTGTGTGTGTGTGTGTGTGTGTGTGTGTGTGTGTGTGTGTGTGTGTGTGTGTGTGTGTGTGTGTGTATACTTACAGCCTTCTTCCCTCTGTACCTCTAGACTCTCCCTTCTGGCCATTGGCTAACCCAATATCACATAAGGTTAATAGGATGGCAAAATGGTACATGATTTAGGCTGCCATAACGGTGTTCTCCTTTAAAACACAAACAGAAAAATACTATATTATAAATACAAATAAAATATGTAATATTTGTGTTCAACTGTTCCTTATTTTAATGTAGTCTGATTATTTTCTGCTTTTGTATTGCATGATTCTTTGGTTTGGTTTTTCATCTACACTTATTTATTTAATTATTATTTTTTTTTTTTTTAAGATTTTGCACCTTCCTACTCAATCCAAGAAAATAACTGTGAAAATGTCATTAGACAGGTATGGAGTTGCATTCTGGGAATAGTAGGATGCAGCATTTTTTGGAGCTTGACCCATACTAGAGACTAAAAAAAAAGGATACCCCAGTCTATGAAACATCAATTTAAGGTGTTACGACTGCCGTCGTATGTTTGTCTTGCAGTGTGTGTGTGTGTGTGTATGTGTTCTGTGTTCTTTTTTCTGTATGTAAATAAGGATGTGCCGTTACATGGGGATGACTGGTGGAGACAGCCCACGCCCTAGCCATGATTGGCTGCAGCTGTGGAGGACGGGATATATAAGGACGTCAGCAGTGGGGAAAAGAGCAGCAGGTATTTCCTCATCCTCCTCACCTCCCAACCAGCCGGCCACATGTAGACTTTGTTAGACTGCTTCTAGTTCAGTACTTATCTGTTTTCCTGTGTATGGGTGGACCTCAAGCATGTGTTTCGTTTTCACCTGTTTTCTTAGTTTAGGGAGGTAAGTCTTTTGTTTTGTTGACCCAGTGTTGGTTTGTTAGGTTAGGTTCTTACGTTCTAGACAGTATTGTTTTGTTTGTTGTTTTGGTAGCAGGCCACCCTGAAGCTTTAGTTTACGTTACATGTTGGTTTAATCCCCAGTTGTTTTGTTTTTTTATATATATATATATATACCTGTTTTTCATGTCATTGTTGTTATGTCTAATAAATAGGACTAAAAGAATAAGTTTTGGTGCTGCTTGGGGGACGGGGAAGATGGGGCCTTTATTTATGTTGGGTCCTGGACACCCCTAGACTGGGGCGTAACATAAATTGGGGACTCGTTCCGTCTTTCTTGTCGCGTTTCGTTTCCGGGTAGGTTTGTGCGCGTGTGTTGTTCTGGTTGGCGTTGTTTTTTGGTGTGTGGGGGGAGTAATGGAGTTTTCACTGGATGAGACCTTCTTTGGCTAAGTTTGAGAAGTGTAGAAAAACAGACCTGTTGTTGGTGGCTAATTATTATGAAGTGCAGGTGCCTTACAGTGCCAATAAGGCGGAACTAAAACAGTTTCTGTGTGCAGAGTTGGTGGAGCAGGGCGTCTTGCCTGACCCGGCTACTGATACGGCTGTTGCTGTTGCGGGTGGCGCGGCGGGTGACGCACCGATGGCAGAGGTGAAAGCGGCGGGGGCTGCTGACATGCTCGCTGCTGGTGTGGGACTTCAGCCGGTCACGGATCCTATCATGGGTAACATGACTACAGAGGATCTCCGCATTACCCTCCAAATAAAGGAGGTAGAGACCAAAAACAGACAGCTGGAAGTGCAAGCCATGCATCTGCGGGTCAGAGCTCTTGAGTTGGAAAGAGGTAACCCTGTAGTCTCCACCCCGATGTCTCCTCTTGACCGCGGTACTGTTTCTGTTCCGGCATTTGACATTAGTAGGCACATTGCTCTCGTTCCTCCATTTCGTGAGTCCGAGGTTGACTCGTATTTTAGCACTTTCGAGCGGATAGCGGCTGCCCTGAGTTGGCCCAAAGAGTTTTGGTCCCTTCTCCTCCAGTGTAAATTAGTGGGGAAAGCTCAAGAAGTTTGTGCCAGTCTGTCTATCAAAGATAGTCTTGACTATAACATATTGAAGAAGACTGTGTTGCAGGCTTATGAGTTGGTCCCCGAAGCATATCGACAGAAATTTAGAAACAGTGAGAAAACCGCTAACCAGACATATGTTGAGTTTGTGCGTGACAAGAGCGTTTTGTTTGACAAATGGTGTCAAGCGTGTAATGTTAAAACCATGGCGGAGATCAGAGAGCTGATCCTACTTGAGGAATTTAAAAAGTGTTTGCCAGAGCGCATTGTGGTTTATTTGAACGAACAAAAAGTCATCGGTAGCAAAAGCGGCTGTGCTGGCTGATGAATTCATTTTGACCCATAAAAGTGTTTTTTCTACGCCGGCAGTTTTTGGTTCACGTGTTTTGCCAGAGCAAAGAAATCGGTCGCCAAAGATGATGCGTAAAAACACCTCACCAGCTGCGGGTGAGGGCCGCGAGTGTTTTTATTGCCACGAGCCAGGTCATTTGATCGCTGTTTGTCCGGCTCTTAGAAAGAAAGCACCACACAAGAATTTTAAACCTCCTGCAGGTGTGGGGTTCATAAATTCTGCGTCCTCACCTGTAGAACACACTGAGTCCTTGACTAAAGCAGTACTCACGGAGGTTGACCCTCGTTTTAGGCCGATTGTGTCTCAGGGATTTGATTCTGTTACTGGCGAAGAATCGGATAAAGTACCGGTAACTATTCTTCGAGATACAGCCGCCTATCATTCGTTCATACTGGCTAGTGTTCTGCCGCTCTCCAATGAAACGTTGTGTTGTTCTGATCTGTTAGTATGGGGAATTAAAATGAGTGAGCTTAACGCCCCACTTCACATGATTCACTTACATTCAGCGCTTGTGTCAGGACAAGTGAAAGTCGCCGTGCTTCCGAAGTTTCCGATTAGTGGCATTTCATTTATTTTGGGTAATGATTTGGCCGGAGGAAAAGTGTTTCCTCTGCCCGAAGTTGTTACTGATCCCGTTTCGGCTGCGCCTGTTTGCTGCTCCCCCTCTGTTTCTTCTGCTTTGTCTGTGCCATCTCCGTTTCCTGTGTGTGCCATTACGCGAGCACAGGCTCGTAAATTCGGTGAAGCTGTTGATTTGTCTGAGTCGTTTATGACTACATTAGATGAGGGTGAGTCCTCCTTTCCAGTGTCCCTTGCTACTGAAAAAGTAACTGACTGTGTCAACCAGTTTGATCTTTTTCCTGCTGACATAGATCTGAGTTTAAACGTGACCCAAGAAATGTTGATTGATGCTCAGACAAATGATCCGTCTCTAACATTGTGTCTGTCCTCTGTTGTAGCCGCTGAGGACGACAGTAAGCCTGGTTTTTATCTGAACAACGGTGTCTTGATGCGACAGTGGAGTCCTGACTCCACCAAGATACGCGTTGTAAATCAGGTGGTTGTGCCGACAGACTATCGTGCCCAAATTTTGAGTCTTGCACATGACTCCAGCCTAGCTGGACACCTGGGTGTAAAAAAGACCTATAACCATGTGTTGCGCAATTTCTTCTGGCCCGGGTTAGAATCGGACGTAACCAAGTACTGCCGCACCTGTCACATATGTCAAGTCGTGGGAATGCCCAATCAACCTGTTCCTCCGGCACCACTTCATCCGATCCCTGTGCTTGGTGAGCCGTTTGAACGTGTATTGCTAGATTGTGTGGGTCCGTTACCACGAACTAAATCAGGACATTAGTACATTTTGACTGTGATGTGCGCCGCGACGTGGTACCCTGAGGCCATTCCACTGCGCACCCTTAGAGCAAAACAAGTTGTGAGAGCTCTCATTAAATTCTTCACAACTTTTGGTTTGCCTAAAACTATACAAAGTGACCAAGGTACAAATTTCATGTCCAAACTGTTTGCACAAGTGATGAAAGAGCTAAAAGTTAAACATGTAACATCAAGTCCTTACCATCCAGAGTCCCAAGGTGCACTTGAGAGGTTCCACCAAACTTTAAAGTCCATGTTGCGAAAATTCTGTCTCGAGTCCAACCGAGAGTGGGATGAAGGTCTCCCTCTACTGTTATTGGCGGTGCGTGAAACTCCACAGGAATCACTGGGTTTTAGTCCTTGCGAGTTGGTGTTGGGTCACACTGTGTGTGGTCCTCTTCGTCTCCTTAAAGATAAGTGGTTGTCAGAGTCGCCAAAAGTTGAGCATAATGTGCTTGATTATGTCAGTTCTTTCCGTGAGCGCCTTAACTATGTGTGTCAGGTAGCCCGTGAGAACATGACACACAGTCAGGTTAAAATTAAGCGTTGCTATGATAAAAAGTCTGTTCTTCGTGTTTTTAAATCAGGAGAGAAAGTCTTGGTGCTGCTTCCATTACCTGGATCCAGTCTGCAGTCTCGGTTTTCGGGTCCATACACAGTGGAGAGGAAAATCAGTGACACAGATTACGTTGTGCTAACTCCAGATCGGAAGAGAAAATCGAGAGTATGTCATGTTAACATGCTGAAACATTACTTTTCCAGAGTGAAAGATTCCCCGCCGTCTCCTACTGCGCCTGTGATGTCCGTGTCTACTCCTCAGTACAACCTGGCTGATGATGGTTTAGCGGAGAAAAGTTTGATGCCGGCCGCTCGTTTAAGAAATTCAGAAGTACTGTGTAACTTGGAGGACTTTTTGTCCCATCTGTCTGATTCGGCCCGTGTGGATATTGTAAACTTGATCGAGGGTAACTTATTGCTTTTCTCTGACCATCCTAGCCAAACGTCTGTCCTGTACCATGATATTGATGTGGAAGACCACAAACCCATTAAGCAACACGCATATAGAGTGAATCCGTCAAAGAGCCATGATGCAGCAGGAGGTGAGTTATCTGGTTGAGCATGGATTAGCTGTTCCCAGTACTAGTGCGTGGAGCTCACCCTGTGTTTTGGTTCCGAAACCTGACAACACCCCTCGTTTTTGTAACGATTATCGCAAAGTAAATTCCGTTACCAAACCCGATTCCTTTCCGCTCCCCAGGATGGAGGATTGTATAGACCGTGTAGGCTCCGCCAATTATGTGACGAAGCTGGACCTGTTAAAAGGTTACTGGCAAGTTCCTTTAACACAAAGGGCTTCGGAGATATCGGCTTTTGTTACACCCAACGCTTTCCTCCAGTATACTTTTATGCCATTCGGGTTGCGTAATGCGCCCGCCACTTTCCAGCGGTTAATGCGCATCGTTTTATCTGGCGTCGAAGATTGCGAAGCCTATTTGGATGATGTTGTTGCTTACTCGTCTACGTGGATTGACCATCTCTCCACATTGTCACTTATTTTTAGCCGTCTCTGTGAGGCTTCCCTCACTCTTAATCTTGTGAAATGTGAGTTTGGTAGAGCCACTGTTACCTATTTGGGTAAGCAGGTGGGTCAGGGGCAGGTGCGTCCGTTAGCTGAGAAAGTGCAGGCGATTATTGATTTTCCGGTCCCACAGTCTAAGAAAGCGTTGCGTCGCTTTCTTGGAATGTGTGGATATTACCGTGGGTTTTGTCGCAACTTTTCAGATGTGGTGGTTCCTCTCACGGGTCTCGTAAGCCCCTTAAAAGTGTTTCTTTGGTCTCCTGCTTGCCAGGCTGCTTTTGAGTCTGCTAAGGCGTTACTGTGTAGTGCACCTGTTCTCGCAGCGCCCTGCTTTACGCGTCCTTTCAAACTAGAGGTGGATGCCAGCGCATATGGTGCAGGCGCTGTGCTGTTGCAGGAGGATGACCAGGCTATTGATCATTCTGTCTGTTACTTCTCGAAAAAGTTTAACAAGCATCAGCTTAATTACAGCACCATCGAAAAGGAAGCCCTTGCTCTCCTTTTTGCTTTGCAGTATTTCGAGGTTTACCTCGGGTCTAGCTCGCAGCCTATCGACGTGTTTACTGATCACAACCCGTTAACATTCCTCGCTAATATGAGAAACTCTAACCAAAGGCTTATGCGCTGGTCTCTTCTTCTGCAAGATTTTAACTTGCAGATTCATCATAAGAAAGGCACCGAGAACATAATTGCAGACGCGTTATCCAGATGTTCCGCAGACATCTAGGAACTGAACCAAGTTGGGGGTTGGTTTTATTCTTAGTTGTGGGGGTGTTATGACTGCCGTCGTATGTTTGTCTTGCAGTGTGTGTATGTGTTCTGTGTTCTTTTTTCTGTATGTAAATAAGGATGTGCCGTTACATGGGGATGACTGGTGGAGACAGCCCACGCCCTAGCCATGATTGGCTGCAGCTGTGGAGGACGGGATATATAAGGACGTCAGCAGTGGGGAAAAGAGCAGCAGGCATTTCCTCATCCTCCTCACCTCCCAACCAGCCGGCCACATGTAGACTTTGTTAGACTGCTTCTAGTTCAGTACTTATCTGTTTTCCTGTGTAGGGGTGGACCTCAAGCATGTGTTTCGTTTTCACCTGTTTTCTTAGTTTAGGGAGGTAAGTCTTTTGTTTTGTTGACCCAGTGTTGGTTTGTTAGGTTAGGTTCTTACGTTCTAGATAGTGTTGTTTTGTTTGTTGTTTTGGTAGCAGGCCACCCTGAAGCTTTAGTTTACGTTACATGTTGGTTTAATCCCCAGTTGTTTTGTTTATATATATATATATATATATATATACCTGTTGTTCATGTCATTGTTGTTATGTCTAATAAATAGAAGGACTAAAAGAATAAGTTTTGTGGCTGCTTGGGACGGGGAAGATGGGGCCTTTATTTATGTTGCGTCCTGGACACCCCTAGACTGGGGCGTAACAAAGGTTAAAGAGTGCTAAAGGGAGAAATACCTTTTGACGAGAAAAGCCACTCACAGTACATGCCTATCCACAAGCCCAACCTCCTAACATTTCTTCGTTACTACTTCCTGCATTGGTGCCAGACATTGGCAGACGTTGGAAGAATTGTCCAATATAATTGTGTATATAATCTAAGTATGTTTGCAATATAAAATCTAAGAATACAATACATGTGTTGAAAGAATATTGGTTGTTTAAAACCAATAAAAGATACAAAAAATAAATTGCTTCCATAACAACCTCCACTTTACATGTGAGACAAACACAATTATGGCATTTCAATCCTCCTGTCTGCAACAGCTTTTGCAGCATTTTGCGAAACTCCTCATCAACTGTAAGCCCATAATGTTCACTACAAATCCTCCTGCTCTCAGGCTTCATTTTAAATATAGAAAACATCTTGGCCTTTGAGAGAAATAACAAGGGAGGGGAACCTGAATATAAATGACAAGCTGAGCTGAAGAGAATTTGATGTGCGCAGGTGGGGGGCATGATATCACGTCTTAATAACTTTTGGAGCAACTTTGAGGACAAAATGTCTTTCCAGAACTTCCCTGGGAGACGTTTCTTTGAAGGCATATTTTCAACGAGGCAGTTGCTGTTCACCCGTGTGATGCATCACCTTTCACTTTTCAAACACTCGTTCAGGCAACAAATGTTTGTGTGTCTAACGCTTGGCAAAACATGCCTAAAAGCCGTACAGATCTGGTTTGTATTCTGTCTGTTTTTCTTAAAATTTCACATTTGCATTTTATCATGTTGTGTACATGTGTTTTTTTCCCACCATTCAGCTCATTTTAACAGCATTAAGCATAATGCAATAATAGCAATATACTAATAGACATTTTTGCTTCAATGTTTTCTGGGTTAAAGCTGCATTAACTTGAGAAGCTATTGTTCGTCTCATTTCAAAAAAAAAAAAAAAAAAATTTATTACAAACCTGTCCAATGCACCAAGAATGAAGTCAGTCAATTATTGAAAATCTGTACTAGCATTATTTCACACACAGTTACACATGCAGTAATAGCCATGGAAGCGTGACAAAAGACAATCATTTGATCATAGGAGCACATACAAGTATTAAAGGAGGTGAGAGCAAGAAATCAGGAGTTAGTGAAAGATAAGAACAAAGGAATTTGTAAATCATGGCTTCACACAGTTGACACACATTGATGACATAAATTATAGAAATAGAGACCAACAGAGAGAATGTAAAAGTAAAGTATTCATGCAGACATCTCCAAGAATGCATAAACACACTTGAGAAACAGAATGAGATGGATTGGAGGAAATTCCAGTTTCTCTCTTTTTCAAGACTATGAAAAGCTTAATTAACATGTCGGTAATGATAAAGCTTTATGAAGCTTTGTGAACCATTTTCTTTATTTTCTGAGCCCACTGTGGCACTTTGGGTTTTAAAGAAAAGGCTCAAGGAATGACAATTCAGTGTGCTGTCACCCCTTATGAGCTAAAAAAAATAAAGAATATGGTTCATGAAGCTTCATTTGGATATCCCTAGAATAACCCTTTAATTCACAGAGTTAGATGTGATATTTTCCCCACTGCTTCCCTCTGCCACTGCTGCTTCTAACCTGGGTTACAGAGGACACAACACTGGGGCCAAGAGAAGGCATTTAATAACGGCAGGCACTGGACAAATACTAGCTACAACACTGTTAGAAAAACTTTATTCTTCAAAATACATCTCTATTTAAATCCACCATAAACTTCTCCAGATGGGTGGAAATTGTTTAATATTCCACTATATCAAAGAACCATCAAAACGGTTATTTACAGTAAATTCAACCATGATAGATTCTATCACCCAGGAGATGGAAAATAAAACAGGTAGAAAACACATTGATCACAATTATGCTAGCCAGGCGTCCGCTGACTGCTGCTCAGGATATCTGTGTGAGGTCAACGAGAGTCCGTTGGCTCAAAAGAAACGATAATGATCCCCAGACATGATCTTGTGATGCAACAAAGACGAATATGAATGTGAGAAAGCACAAAGAGAGTGGGATCGAAACTGATATAAGCAGATGACACGGTCTGAAATAATTACAAATCAAAGAGTGCATCATATCACGTGGAATTTGAAGGAATACAGAGCACCAGTCTCTAGTATAAAGACAACATCACAAAGGCCCAGTACAAAGAAGGGATGTTTTTTCATACACTAATAGTTTGGTACTGCAGGTCATATTATTATAATAGAGTACCTGAAAAAGATGGTCACGAACATTGAACCACTCTTGGTTGCTAAGGCTGTGCCGTCATTGCTGGTATGAAGCACTGAGACGTTTCTACAAGCAAAAAGGTTAGTGTTTTGTATACAGTATGTTCAAATATTAAATGTTAGTGTCAAGCTTAAGGGTATCACATACATCATTAGAAACTTACACCATCAATTTATAGATTATCTTTTTTAGGTCATGCTTTATAGTTTGGGTGATAAATCTCTGAGGGTTCATCGCTAGAAGCTTTTCACTATTGTGTACTGTATATTTGAAGGCAGCTTTAAATGCTAACTTAGTTTTTTTTCAACCTGGACCATATTTTCCTAAGTTTGTGTGTGTCTAATGACTGATGGGAACAACAATCTTTGAAATTGGTCGAATATTAAGCAAGACCGCTGAAGCGACGAAACAAGCTACAATGAGAAATACTGCTGCTTTCATCCTATAGACCTTCAACAATTAATGTTAAAGGTCTCTTCAGCTAAGCCACCTGTCTCTTAGACCCATTCCAAGTAGGCTACATAAAGGTCCTATGACATGCTGCTTTTGCATACTTTTATAAAGGTCCCCCGTATCTAAAGTCTCTTTCCTGAAATTCAGCCTTGGTGCAGAATTAAAGTCACTAGAGCCAGTCCCACAATGAGCTTTCCTTAGGACGTGCCATTTCTGTGTCTGTAGCTATTGGGGGGGGGTTGGCCTTGACCAACTGCCACTTCAATTGTTTGAAAGCCATGATGTCTCTCTCTTTCTCATGGGCAGGCCAAATTCTCTGGGTGGGCAAAGCAGAGAAAGGGGTGGTAACCTTGCTCCTTATGACCTCATAAGGGGCAAGATTCCAGATCGGCCCCTCTAAGCTTTTATTTTCTCAAAGGCAGAGCAGGATACCCAGGGCTCGGTTTACACCTATCGCCATTTCTATCCACTGGGGGACCATAGGCAGACTGGAGAAACTTATATTATTGTTAAAAAAAACTCAAGTGAAATTTTCATGCCGTGGGACCTTTTAAAGAATAGTTAACACTTCATTACTAGATATGATCAATGTCTTTATTAACTTTACCACAGTCATTTAAAGTAGCTGTGATAAAACCTTCTGAAAAAAAACACCCTCCATCCTGAGGTCTACAGACCTATATCTAATCTTCCCTTTCTCTCCAAGATCCTTGAGAAGATAGTCATTAATCAGTTATGTAACTTTCTACATAGCAATAGTTTGAGGATTTTCAGTCAGGATTTTGGAATGCATCATAGCACAGAGACAAATTAATAACGACCTTCTAACTGCTTCAGACAAAGGACTTGTCTCCGTCTTACTACACAGCTCGCACTGACCAAAGTGCTGTTGTTGTGGTTTGGGGGTTTTGGTTGGGATTGTTTTCCTTTCTTTGGCCTCCTTGTGTTTTTCTCCTGGTTTCTCCCTGGTTTTGTGTGGCTGGTCTTGTCTCGTGTTCCCTGGTGAGTGTCTGTTTGTCCTACATCCTGTTTTATGTTGATAGTCTGGCTTTCTGTCTTGTCTTGTCCTGTCTAGCTTTGCTTTGTTTGTCTGATTTTCCTGCCCCGCCCTAATGTGATCTCACCTGTTCCCCGTTACCTCATTACCTCTTGTAACTTGTGTTTTGCCAGTCTGCGTGACATGTTGAGTCTTCTGCCTGTTCCCGTGTTCCCCCTGAAGTTTTTCCCTGCCATTGGATCGCCTTCACCTGTGCCTGGTTTTGGTTTTTGGTGTTTGGACTTTTCCCCTTTTGTTTCCTTTGTTTGTGGACTGTTCCCAATAAACCCTTTGGAAATTCCCTCTGCTACTCTGCGTTTGGGTCCTCCTTCCCTTCCCACAACATAACGATCTGACCAAGAATGGACCCAGCGGAGAGCGTTTTTGAGCAGACAGAGGCCAGTGTGGACCCAGCCGACGTCAAAGAACGCCACAAGGCTCTCAATCAGCTGGAATACGGCCTCAGCCGGTTTCTCACGGAGCTGGGCAGGACCACTGACGTGAGGCGCCAGCTAACCATCTGTTCGCTACTGTGGAACACCGTGGCGGGCAAGCCATGGACCCTGAAGGCACCGGGTGTGGCCGCAACGATCAGGGAGGTCTACCAGCTGGAGGCGAGCCTGCAGCTCTCCCTGATCTCCATCAGCAAGCTGGCACCCAGCGCTGCGGACCCCCAGCCAGCGCCTCTAGCAACTGACTTCCAGGGAGTGTTCACTGACCAGTCCTCCCTGGGAGACGCCTGGGATCCCCAGCCGCCGTCTGCCGCCGCCACGGACCCTCAGCCGGCGCCCGCAAAGACTGATTCCCAGGGAGTGTTCACTGACCAGTCCTCCATGGGAGCCTCCATGTACCCTCAGCCGGCGCCCGCAAAGACTGATTCCCAGGGAGTGTTCACTGGCCTGTCCTCCCTGGGAGCCTCCACGGACCCCGAGCCGGCGCCTGCGGCCACGGACTCCCAGCCAGCGCCTGTAGAAATTGATTCCCAGGGAGTGTTCACTGACCAATCCTCCCTGGGAACCGTCTCAGACCTCCAGCCGGCGCCCGTAAAGATTCCCAGGGAGTGTCCGCTGTACGGTCCTGCTTGGGAGCCCCCCCAGACCCAGACGGCCCGACCGGTAAACCGCTGTTAACATGACAGCCAGGGGAAACGACGGTGCTCCAGTAAGTTTGCTGTTTATGTACAACCGAACTCAGGGCTCGATAGAAGTATGTTGTAGCTAAATATGTTTGGAACACATAGCTACGGTTTGTGTGACTCATGTCTCTGCAGTCTGCAGGACAACATGTTATAGCTAGCTAGCTAACATTAGAGCTCAACGGTGGCCGCACACTTTTTAACAAAATAAAATTTTTGAAAATGTTGCCGTACTAACTGCCTACAGCTCAACACCTCTAAGACCAAGCTGGTCATTGACTTTGGGAGGTCCAGACCAAGACCACGGCAGGTCCTGCTAGAGGGAGTTGAGGTGGAGGCAGTTGAATCACACAAATACCTCGGGCTGTGGCTGGATAACAAACTAGACTGGACATCACACACCAGCCACCTGGACAGGAAGACACAGAGCAGGCTGTACTTCCTGAGGAGACTGCGGTCCTTTATCTGCAGCAAACTGCTGTGGATGTTTTACCAGTCTGTGGTCACCAGTGTCCTCTTCAACACTGTGGTGTGCTGGGGGGCAGCATATCGAAGAAGGACACCCACAGGCTGGATAAACTGATCAGGCGGGCCGGTTCTGTGGTCGGCATGAAACTGGACTCACTGGTGACGGTGGCAGAGAGGAGGACACTGGACAAACTGCTGGACATTACTGAAAATGCCAGCCACCCCCCTGCACACCGTCATCAGCCCCCAGAGGAGCCTGTTCATTGGAAGGCTGCTCCTTCCCAAGTGTCGGACCAACGGACTCAAGGACTCCTTTGTCCCTCATGCCATCAGACTATACAACTCCTCACTCAGGGGGAGGAGGAAGGGCAGAGAGGACAATACACACACATACATACATACATACCCAGACTTGCACTGACACTTTTTGACTATAATATTTATGGTTAATGTCCTTTTACAGCCGAATGTTCCTTATTATTATTATTATTATTATTATTATTATTATTATTATTATTATTATTATTATTATTACTACTGTTATTGTTTTTCTCTATACTGTCGCTTACTGTATTTCTTGCAAAAACTGATGCTGGAATTTCAATTTCCTTGCGGGAGTTATCCCAAAAGGATTAATAAAGAGAAGTCTAAGTTACAACAGGATATTTGTGTGATTTCAACAGCTGTCTATGCAGATTACACATTAACTTTTTCATTAGACGTATGGCCATTTTTTTTAAACCTTTTTTTCTCTCTGTGATGTTATTTTGTATTTTATGTATATTTGTGTTGACATAGTAATCATGCTGAGCTTTTACGATCAGCCAGGAACTTAATGTCCTTATTGACCGAATCTTAAAGGGGAGGAAGTGCAGCCAGTTGTGATGTACCTTGCAGCAGTCAGGATATAAGGTTAAGTGTTTAAAATATATATTTTTTAATCTGTTCACATGGATATTTTTAAACCTTTAAACAATTACAGACTTTGATTAATGATTATTTTTGGTTAAAATACTGCATAATCCTGCAGCGCATCACCTGGCCTCATGATGATGACGACGACGATAGTTCACTTGACACAAAATGCCGCGTATCAGGTTATCTTTGCCACTTTATTGAAAATTATGTTTACGGAGAACTCTTGCCATAAGTGGAAAGTTACTTTTAAACAGTTATGACTTATCTTTGCACACCTGTATGTAGGACAGGAAGTAGATTGCCGCACACTCTTCACTTACAGCTTTATTAAGAGTTTTTTTCATACCTTTTATGACATTTTACCAGGGTATACAGTGTTACGGTATTTCTGTAAACGAAACTGCAATATTATTTACATCACAGATAACACCTATGATTTTATTTAATACAAAAAATTATTTTAGTTTTCTAAATCATTTATTTGTGGCAACCCATCATTTCATCCATATTGTTTAATCCACAGCATTACCTGATGAATTGACGGACCTGTTAAAATTCTGGACTATGTGGGAGATTCTTCCAAGGAATAAACTATCCGTTGACGTGGTGAAGGGCAGCTTCCCAACAGCCTGCACCTGTTTTGAGACCCTGCGAATCCCAGGACGTTACAAGGACTATGCATCCTTTAAAAAGGATATCCTGGCTTGTATTGGCACTTGCCACACAGGATTTGGTCTTGTGTAGGTACAAAGCTGTGCTCACTAACACCATATGTTCAGGTTAAATATTTAAAAGACTGTATTACTAATTTAACATATTAATACTTAGTTCATTGTTATGCTTTTTGATGGACATATAGTATGGTGGGTTGTAAAATATTATTAATTGGCATGCAACCTAATATGACCCACCTATGTAGCACTGCTAGCAATGGTGATGTAGCTCCTTCAAAGTTAGTGTCCTTTTCAATGAAGTGTTTCTCGTTTTGTCTACCCTAAAAGTTCTTAGTCAGTGGTGTTCCAACTCATGTAGCTTGGTGGTTTCTCCTCTCATATTTTAGACCAAGTCTTCCTGAGAGATTCATGGTTGAACAATAAGAAGATTCTTTTATTCCAATAAAATTACAAGATATGCCTAAAATGTAATTCTGTCTTTTATAAATGTGGGGAGTTAGCTTGCCCTGATATGACACACTATGGGAAAAAAAAAGACCAACAGAACAGAAACAAGGAGGCATGTGTGTTGGCTCTCTTTTAGTGTTCAGATAGAACATGCTCATAAAATTGAACAGCAGCAACATAGATATCACAGCCAAAGGAATGGGATGCAGCTCTATGGTCAACAACCTCTCTTAAAGCTGCCATTTGTCCATCAGTCAGTGGGCTTGCTGTGTCTGGGACGATGACACTGGAGTAGCCATCAGCAGTAAATCCACTGTTTCCCCACTCAATGTGAGGAATATGGATACCCTATCAAACAAAAATAGAAAACCTTACTTGTTTGCAGTATTAATTATTCTCATGGATTTATGGCACTTGCTCTGACCTGCACTTTTGTAAACCACTTTGTTAAATATTTATTAACTTAAGGGCAGCCTTTGAGAAGGGAGTATTAACTTTTTTTTAACACTTTCAGCATTCAAGTTGTACATTTGGGACATACATCCATGTTATCTGGGCCTTGAACTGGGTGATGGATTCGGCTTAGCTCCCAAAGCTGATTAGGGGTCATATGGCCTTCTCTTCTTATTGGATGATTGTCCCAGCCACTGCGGAAACCGTCCAGGGCATCTTGCAGCCGTGGCAAGAACACATAATGGCAACAGATGAGGTGGGTAGCATTGGCGATGTTGAGGAAGCCCTCTTCTTCGAGGTAGTAGAGAAAGTCATAGTAGATGTTTGTGACAGCTGCCCACAGGTCTCTCCAAAGCCTTTCGATTCTGGAAAATTGCAAAGTTCAATAGAACTCTTTAAACTTAATGTACAGGGAACTGTAATAGCTGGATCTCAGAGCTAAATCTCTGATTTATATATATAAAATATTTATATTAAACAACTGATAATGCAAAATCACAGTAGATTCCTTTATTGAGAAAATATTTCTAATCACAACAGATGCACACAGTTGGAATTTCTTTCAATGCAGTTTTTTTTTCTAATCTAATTTCTATATTTGTTTGGTTATTACTTTTAGTCAGAAACAATGGAATATGTCTCTGCATTCCATTAAAACAGATGTGACATACAGATGTAATTCCAGACCCATTGCCCAGCAAGAACTAACAATTTTTTGCAGCAAGGAAAAAGTTGTTGAATGTGCATGCTAAGGAGGTAGCTATTCAGTAACCTTTAAGTGGCAGCAGCATCCACTGGAGATAGGACTTTCACATCACACTCCTCAAGTATTAGTCCTGCTTTGAGGTGATATACTGTATGTGTATCAAATAATACTGTTATTGTATGGCAGCAATGAAGTGGTATCTTTCAGCTAGCATTATCTGAAGTTTTGGACGGACACGGACTATAAAGATGAGGCGTGCAATGTCTACGTTTTCCACGCCCTAATCAGCCTGTACCCTTGAAACAGAGCAACATTTACGATGTATTATTTTTTTTAAATATATACAAAAAAATGAATACAGAATAATATATCGTTATAGACTTTGTAAATCTCTGCTTTAAAAAAAAAATCTATACAGTCATGCAAAAATAACTGAAATCCTGTATAAATGGCTCCTGAAATACAGTATGATCTTTATCTAAGTTGTAAATGCCTAAATCTAAATGCCGTTTCAGGGCTCAAAATTCAGCAACATGTTTAAAGCAACGACTTGTATCTTAGAACTATGATAAGAGTAAAGTAGTAACTTAGTAGTAGTAGTATTAGTAGTAGTAGCTAAAATCACTGAAAATTTAAACTTATTCATTACTATAATTTATCTAACCGATTCCCTAAAGTTATTCACTCCGAGATGTAACTTTCTCCTACTCTGGAAAGCGTTTTTGGTGGATCATTGACCAGCTTACGGTATGGTCAGTATAGGTCATCTGCATGGACAGCTGTTTTATTGGCACGATTTGTCTCGGAGCAGGCTTACTAGAGATGAGCCAGATACTTGGCTGAAACGAGTGTCCGGTACAGATAAAGCACTTTTGTCGAGTATTATTATACGAGTAATACGAGTCAATATCTGTCTAAATTTGTGACCAGTGAAACATTTGTTTTTAAAACTGAAACCAAGAATTTTCAAATTTAAATTTCAAAGAGGTGAATTCAGAACAAATCAATTCAGATATATGGTTCCTGAAGTAAAATAATTTCAAAGAGGTGAATTCAGAACAAATACATTCAGATTCATGATTTTCAAAATAAAATATTTCAATATTAAGTATTCAGTGGCTGTTCAAATTAATTCAAAGACTTATGTCTCTTATTTGCTTCCATTCAATGTAAATAGTTTGACAATAAGGCAAGGCAGCTTTATTTGTATAGCACATATCAGCAACAGGGCAATTCAAAATGCTTTACACAAAATCTGTTTAATCATTTAAATAACAGATAAAACAAGAATAAAAAGTTAAAAATATAAAAAGATAAAACACAAGAATAAAAGTTACAGTGCAGTATAAGAAATTAAACATTAAAGAAATTAACAACCATTAGTAGTACCATTAGCCTGGTTTTGAATATTGTAATTGTAAGGGCATTTCTGATGTCAGTTGGCAGTTGGTTCCAAAGCTGAGCAACAGAATAGGCTCTGTCAACTTTGTGCTTAATCCGGGACCATGGGACATGGAGGAGACCTTGGCTGGAGGATCTCAGGGATCTACATGGGGATGAATGATACCAGCTAAGTAGTTGGTGGCCAGGGTGTGAAGAGCTTTAAAAACCATCAGCAGTATTTTAAATTGTATCCTAGACTGGACTGGAAGCCATTGCAAGGAGGCTATGACAGGTGTAATGTGTTAGTCGCTGCATTTTGGACCATCTGAAGCTATGCCACCATTGTCAGAGAGAAAACAAACTTGAGAGAGTTACAATAGCCTAGGCGGGAGGCTATGAAGGCATGGATGACTTTTTCCAGATCATTATAAGACAGAACAGACTTGAGTTTGGAAATTATTCTTAATAAATAAAGACTGGTCTTTACAACGGATGATATTTATTTGTCCAGGTTAAGATGCAAGTCTAAAATAACATTCAGGTTATGTGCATGGGATTTAACATAGCGGTCAAGGGGCCAAGGTTGGCAGGGATGGAAGTTTTAGATTTTGAAGGGCCTATCATAACCTGGCTCAAGGCCATGACAAAGGAGGGAACAAGGCAGTGTAAATAATAAAAAAGTGATTCATTTAACAAAAGAATAACCTAAACATATATTTTGTGTCTCTGTAACTTAAACAGATGGGGTGATCAGGCCGTGGTTGATCTCTGGATTGCAGTGAAGAGGCCACGTAATTGGACCAGGTGGACCTTTATCCCCACTCACAGCTGCACCAAATCTGTCATCAACTCAAGACAAAGATAATTAATACCAGTGGGGTATCACTCCCACAGAGTAGCCTCACTGGATCATACAGAGGCCATCACAAGGCAAAAGACAATAACTTCAGATTTGTTATCGTAACTGAAGAAAATTGTTAGCCATCCAGATTTTAATTTCTTTCAAACAGTCTAGTCTAGTCAAGAGGCTCCATAGAGTTAGTATAGAATACGTGGGATGTACAGTTGGGAGTCATCTGCATAGGAATGGAATGAGATATTTAATTTTCTGACGATGTTACCTAGGAGGGAGCATATGAAGTCAGAAATGTACTGAACCCAGAATGGATCCCTGGGGGACACCGTAAGACACGGGGACAGGGGATGAAGAGTACAGGCCTATGGATACTGAGAAAGATCTTTGGTGGAGGACGGAATGAAACCATTTTAGAGCTTTACCCTTAATACCAACCCACTGTTCAAGACGCTCTAGTAGTGTACCATGGTCTATAGTGTCAAATGCAGCACTAAGATCCAAAAGAACCAGAATGGCATTATCACCTGAGTCAAGGGTGAGCAACAGGTCATTTGTCACCTTAAAGAGGGCTGTTTCAGTGCTGTGACGGGCTTTGAACCCAGATTGAAATGGCTCTAGGATTTCTGTTGAGTTGAGGTATGGAAGCTGCTGCGTTAACAACACCTTCTCCAAAATGTTTGAGATAAATTGCAGTTTAGAAATAGGCCGGAAATTATGACATTTTGCATCCAGATTATGTTTCTTTAGCATAGGCTGGACATCGTAGGAACAGTGCCGGTGGTAAAACAAGAGTTAAGAATAAATTGAATGGAGGGCCATTAGCATCAAAAGCATCTTTGATAATCTGTGAAGGGATATGATTGTGTGTGGCTGCTGATTGTTTCATGTGCTTTACAATGTTCAAGAGTTCAGTTTAGGATGCTGCTTGGAATTGGTCAAATGTAGCTGTAGCAATGGGGAAATGTGGTGGTGTCAGATACAACAGAAGTGAACTGTGCTCTGATGTGGACAATTTTCTCAGTAAAAACAACTTAAAGAACTCTTCAGAGCTATTGGTGGAAGCCTCAACCTCTGGAGAGACTTGGTTAAGAATTGAGTTTGTGGTATTAAATTCTTGGGCGATGGGAATGTTTGCTTTTAATGTTTGAGAAATGCTTAGTCCAGTTTTTTTTTTAGCTGCAGCTTGGAAATTGGCCAGGGAATTTGTAAATATTTCTAAAGGGTAGGAGGTAATCTTTTTCCCACTTACGCTCAGCTCTTCAGATGGCGGGTGGAATCATCAAGCCACTGTTGAGATACAAATATATTAAAATCACCCCAAATCAGTCATAGGATGTTTCATAATGAAACATAAAGTCTGAGAATTCTTTTATGAATGTTTTTCTTATTTTGGAGGCCGTAAGTGCGTGAATCAATGGTGTATAAGCAGATTCTTCTTTTACTTTTTTTTACATATTACACTTCAAAGGAATCAAAGCTCCCAGCAGAGAGTGATTGTACCTGTGTTTGATTTTTAAAGATCAAAGCCACTCCGCCTCCTCTTCCTAAACTCTTAAGAGTGTTTATGAATGAACAGTTTATGGGTAAAAGTTTGCCAAAAGTGGATGTCTCACCAGCACCGGAGCCTATACATGTCTCCATTAAAAACATGTCCAGATCTCACTAGGTAAAAAGTTGTTTAAAATTAAAGTACTTAGTGCTGCATTTGACACTACTGACCATACCATCCTGTTACAGAGACTGGAACATTTAGTTGGCATTAAAGGAATCGCACCAAGCTGGTTTATGTGCTATTTCTCTGCTCAATCTCAAGGCTCAGTGCCTTATATATGCTTCCTCTTGGCAATATTATAAGGAAACACTTAATTAACTTTCACTGTTATGCGGATGACACCCAATTATACCTGTAAATCTAGCCAGATGAAACTAAACTTAAAGCATCCATTAAATATATAAAATCCTGAATGAACTACAATTATTTGATGTTAAACTCAGACAAAACCAAGGTTATTTTGCTGGGCCCTAAACACCTCTGAACCTCTAACCATCTAAAGATATAGCTACTCTGGATGGTATTGCAATGGCCTCTTGCACTACTGTCAGAAATCTAGGAATTATCTTTGATCAGGATATATCCTTTAAACGCCCACTTAAAACAAATCTCAAGAACAGCCTTTTTTCATCTTCGTCACATTGCCAAAATTAGGAACATCCTGTCTCCAAAACTGTCTCAAAACTAGTTCATCCACTTGTTACTTCCAGGCTGGACTATTGTAATTCCTTATTATCAGGATGCTCAAATAAGTTCCTTAAGACTCTTCATCCAGAATGCTGCAGCGTGGAAAAGAGATTATATTTGTCCTGTATTAGCTTCTCTGCAATCCTGTAAAATCAGATTTAAAATCCTCCTGACCTACAAAGCTCTAAATGATCAAGCACCATCATATCTAGAAGAGCTCTTAGTGCCTTATTGTCCCACTAGAGCACTGCACTCCCAGAATTCAGAGTTACTTGTGGTTCCTAGAGTCTCTAAAAGTAGAACGGGAGCCAGAGCCTTCAGCTATCAGGCTCCTCTACTGTGGAATCAGTTTCCGGTCTTAAAACTCAAAACTCTCCTCTTTGATAAAGCTTATAGTTAGGGAGTGAGGAGCTACAGCGGTCACCTAGACTAGTGAGGGAGGGTGTGTAGCCACAGTCAAGGCGCACCCTCTCCCTATCTCTTCTTCTCTGCAGCTCTTAGCTGTGCTGTTATAATTTTAGACTGCTGGGGGACATTTGACACACTGAGCTTCTCTGTCCTCTCTTTTTTCATTTGTGGGCAAATGCTTCTTACTATCCTAGCTCGGGGAGCCCTTATGTTTTCTTGCCCGTAGTTTTTCCTGGATTAGGGTGGCACCTAAATCATGGTTGCAGATGTCGCCGTGGTCCTGCTAGGCGCCCTGCTACACCCTGCAGTGCCCTGCTAAGCCATGAATTACTACAACAACTACTATTTCTAGTCATGGTTCCATTATATTTATTGTGACTATAATTTCTACTGTTCATCATATCCCCAACCGGTACCGTCAGACAAACGACCAACCAAGAGCCTGGGTCTGTCCGAGGTTTCTCTATAAAAAGGGAGTTTTTCCTCGCACAAAATACTTGCTTTTATGGAAATTACTAGAATTGTTGGATTTGTAAATTATAGTGTGGTCTAGACCTACTCTATCAGTAAAGTGCCTCGAGATAACTCTTGTTATGATTTGATACTATAAATAAAATTTAATTAAATTGAACTTATATAACTATCCAAAGCCGTCTGGTTTGGTTAAAGAAAACCTTACCATGTGCTGGCTCTATACACTACAGAGCCAGCATATACAGTATCTATTGTTTATTTAAATAGAGACTGGTGATGTTTCTGGTTTTAACAAAAGGGATTTAACTTTTTAATATGTCTATTTCTGTAGGGATCCTTTCTATAATGTTGTCAGACACTTATAATAATCGAGCATGCAGGTTGAAAAGAATTACCCTTCAAAGTCATAATCTGAAAACTACATCTAAAGCCATGCCTTTGTTTTACACTGAAAACCTTATATTCAAAGCACAATAGATCAATATCTGCTTTCCTTTATACAAGTATAACTGACATTTAAACAGCTAGACCTTTTCCCCCAGTCGTGCAGACCTTAAACATTGAAATGTGACATTCCAGAGTAAGATGAAAGATATGTGGAGCTTTTCCAAAGGCTCCACATGATATGTGACTTTCACCTTGTCTCTGGGGGTGCATCACATGGTCAAAAAGAGGAAAAAAAGAAGCTGTTAATGAGAAAGAAAATCTGTCTGGCTCATATGGTGGCCATCATGGACATTTAGCACTTTGTGATTACATAGGAACAAAAAGTGTCAGCCTCCTTCATTTCTGAGCAACAGACTCCCAATGACCTAAATTCCTTGTTGTTCCAAGACGTTTCATCACACTCCTAGGCAGAGATGGCCAAAGTACTCACAGTACAGATTCTTATGTTAAAAAATACTATTTAACTTCTTTACTCAAGTAAAAGTAACGAAATACAGGCTTGGAAATTTACGTTAAGCATAAAAGCAAAAGTAGCCTTGCAAATGACAAAATGAAAATGAGAAGTGTTTTTTATGCAAACCTACCTGTACCACACACATTACTAGAGTGCAAGCTGATAAACTTTAGTGGACATGGAATAAAGGCTCTTACATGCCATGGTCTACATTTTAAATGTGTCTCTGCCAAAAGACCTAAAACATCACAGATATGATTATTGTGACCGAGACTGGGACTCCAGGTTAATAAGATTCAGACTGAGGCTATGTTTAGACGGAAACAATCTGAAAAGAAATCGCAATTTTTTTTTGGGGAGGGGGATCTGCATGCATATGGTGACGCAAAAGTGTGTGAAATTTCAATGCACTATGCACACCAGGCAGTTGGTGGTAGTGTGAAGCACTGCCACACAACACCATGACACACACACATGCACGCATACATGTACGCATCGGTCTCTGAGGGTTAAACCAATCAAAATCATCTTGGCCTAAGAACCAAACAGAGCAACGTTGCCTCTGCAAACTAGCCTCCGGAAGGAACTTAGCCGTTTCTCAACGTCAAGGATCCTTGACATCTTCCAAGGAAGGACTAAGCTCCTTCTTAGCATTTGGAGAACACGTGCAATGGGACAGGCTAGCAAATGCACGTCATTGCGTAATTACGTAAGTGAAAAGGCCCAGCCTTCTGCGCTGCAATTCAACAGTGGACAACAATGGATGTGGTACTGATTTGTTTGCTGTTCAGCATCTTTACTGAGATGGAGCTAGAGTTGGTGAGGGAACATCGGCATCAGGCTGCCCGCAGGAGGAGGAGGATTTTGTCGCCACCTCTGCCATCAAAGACGTGGGATGATAAGTACTGTTAAAACACGATCAAAGGGTGAATAAGTAACACTACACTAATAGGCTAAAGTTAACCCCTATGATACAGCAGTATTTCTTTTTTACAACTGCTATTACATTATGTCAATTCATTTTAAACTCGTGGAGTTAACGTTATTTGTTGTCACTGTTATGGAGAAAATTTTTAAAATGCCATAGTATCTCAGAAAAAATAAAATAAATCTGATAAATATTTATGCCCCAAATGTTGACGACCCAGAGTTTTTTCAAAATATCTTTCTTACAATTTCATCTTTGTCTGGCAGCTATATTATAGCAGGAGATTTTAACTGCACAATGAACCCAGAACTGGACAGAAGTTCAGGTACTGACAACTCTCACTCTAAAAGTAGACAAACAATTCAATACTTTATGAAGGAACTTAATTTGATGGATATTTGGAGAGACATGAATCCAAAGAGCTCACAATACTCTTGTTATTCAAGTACACATAAGTCATATTCACGTATCGATTACTTTTTAATTTCTGCCTCTTTGAGACATAAAATAAGAGACTGTCAATACGATAGCATCTTAATTTCCGACCATGCACCAAATCATCTTCTTTATGAGGATTTAAGACTAAGGAGAGACCCGCCTAGGTGGAGATTTAAACAGAAATGGCTCTTGGACCCAGAATTTATATTTTTGTAGATAATGAAATTAGCATCTATTTTGAAATCAATAGAGATGAAACACCACCCTCTTCAAGGTGGGAAGCCTTCAAGGCCTATATAAGGGGTCAAATAATTAGCTTTACGAGCCATAAGGCAAAACAAACTTATCAAAAACAAAAGAGTTGGCAGCAGAGATTGAGCGGCTTGAGAGAGATTATTATCAAACACTATGTCCAAACACCCATAAAAACTTCTGATACTAAGAACACAGTATAACGAACTTTCTGCCTCAAAAGCCGCCTCACAACTTTTGCGTCTTAAGCAGTCGTTCTATGATCAAGGGAAAAACCTGGAAAATTATTAGCCTGGCGACTCCGACAATTACAAAATGAGAAAAATATTACCTCAGTTGAAAATAATCAGGAGAGATTATTACCGATCCGTTAGAAATCAATGAAGTGTTTAAGGTCTTTTTGAAAAACTATACAGCTCAGACATGACGCATAAGGAACAAGAGCAAAATGTTTTCTTAGAATCTCTCCAAATGACCAATATCTCAGAATTAATGAGTACAGATCTCAGTGCAGCTATAACTAAAGAGGAAATATCTATAGCAATAGATCACTTGAGAACAGATAAAACCCCAGGCCCAGATGGGCTGCCAACAGAATTTTATAAGAAATTCAAAGCTAAACTGCTAGCCCCCTTTTGACATGTATTTAGACTCATTTGAAAAGGGAATTCTTCCTGCCTCATTAAGAGGAGCCCTGATTACTTTATTACCTAAACCTGGCAAACCTTGCAACAAGTGTGAAAATCTAAGACCGATAAGTCTTCTTAATGTCGATTTAAAGATTCTTTGTAAAGTCCTGGCTCGTAGACTGGAGAGAATATTGCCCGAAATAATTAGTTGTGACCAAAATGGGTTTATTGTAGGAAGACAGGGATTTCACAATGTGAGACGAGTGTTAGATATCATTTATAATATGGAAGAAAAAGCAGACACTGCTTTGCTATCATTGGATGCTGAAAAGGCCTTTGATAGAGTCGAATGGCCCTATTTATTCGAGATACTGAAAAGATTTGGCTGCGGGGACAACTTCTGTCGATGGGTTAAACTTTTATACAATGAGCCTTATGCTGAAATAGTAACAAACGGAGTTATATCTAAATCATTTAAAATTAAAAGGGGTTGTCGGCAGGGGTGCCCCTTGTCCCCTTTATTATTTATTCTAGCAATAGAACCGTTTGCCATTGCGGTGCGGTCCCATAAAAACATAACCGGTTTGACAATAGGCCAACAGGAACATAGAATTGCTTTATTTGCTGATGATGTCATCCTTTTTTTAGAAAAACTAAAAGACTCTATTCCAGCCTTGTTAGATCTAATAAATACGTTTGGAAAAATATCAGGATATAAAGTAAATAAAGATAAGTCTTCATTAATGTTACTTAATTCAGAAGAAAGAAACAGTGTTGGGTATCCTTTCCAATTCAAAAAGGTAGACTGTTTTACATATTTGGGGATTAGGATAGTACCACATATGAATGACATTGTTGCAGTTAACTATAACCCAATGATAGACTCAATTGCTGCCTCTGTAGATAGATGGAATCACCTACCTTTGTCACTTATAGCACGAATCAATGTCCTTAAATCCAACATAATGCCCAAACTTCTGTATTTGTTTCAGAACATCCCATTGCCACCTCCTGCCAATTTATTTTCGGCCCTAAAAAATATTTTCATACGCTTTCTGTGGAATAACAGACGACCAAGGCTTCGTTTAACACTTTTGTATCTACCGTATGATAGAGGAGGCCTCAGGTGCCCCAACCCACTTTGGTACTACTGGGCAGCTCAATTGAGGACTATGATGTATCATTTTTCAGATAAATGTCTCTTGCCATGGGTGATTATTGAAAATTGTTCTGTTCCTCTCCCTCTACCCCAGTACATTTTCTCAGCAAACATCAAAATGCTGAAAAAAAGACAAAAACCCTATAGTCAGAAATATGATCTTGGTTTGGTATCAGGTCAAGAAGTATTTAGGTGATTCCTCCTCCCTATCACGCTTCAGTCCAATATGGGGTAATCAATCCTTCCCTCCAGGTAGGGCAGATCCTGGCTTTAGGAAATGGGCTGAAAAAGGTTTAAAGACAATAGGAGATTTGGTGGAATCGGAGGACGGGGTTTTGATGTCATTTGAAGAGTTAAAGGCTAGGTACGATATCCCAAGCAAACATTATTTTAAATATCTGCAAGTGAGAAATTTTATTAGATCATCTCAAAATCAATGTGAGTCCATCCCTCTGATGTCCACCTTGGAAATTGAAATGAAGAATGATTGCTTTAGAAAAGGAATTATTTCTAAACTATATAGCATGTTAGTGGAGGGATCCTCTGAGTCATCTCTATGGAAGCTCAATGCCTGGAGGGAGGATCTACAGGAGAACTTGCTTTTGGAAGACTGGGAGAAGGCGTGTGCTGAAGCACAAACACAAACTATCAATACACGCCTCAAAGTACTGCAATATCATTGGCTAATGAGAACTTATGTGACGCCAGAAAAGCTTAATAAATACAATGGTGCCATCCCAGACTTGTGTATTAGATGTGGAGAAGAAAAGGAACATTCTTCCATTGCATCTGGAAATGCAAGAAAGTTTTACAATTCTGGAGGGAGATAAAACAAGCTCTAGAGACGATACTAGGTATAAAGCTAGTTCTTGACCCCAAGTTGTTCATCCTAGGTTTATATCCTGACAAACATCATATGTCCCGAAAAATTATTACTGCCTTGGATTTATGTTTACTACTTGCAAAAAGGTCATAGCGCTCTCATGGAAGAGTACCAGTAAACCAAAATTCATTAAATGGATCACTGAAATATCCACAACCTTACCAATGGAAAAGATCTCTTTCATTATAAAAGGGAAACTATCGCTATTTCAAAATATTTGGGGTCCTTTTATGGAATATATAAAAAACATAGATATGAGGGTGGCGGGTGAGCTATAGTAGCGGTTGGTCTTCTGCAGTGTCCTAAACTAATCTTTTTATTTGTATAATTGACTACTTTACTTTGAATTGTACATTTGAGTTTGTGTTCTCTGAACCATGTACAATACTAAAATAATTTGGGCTAACTCCTGGAAAATAGAGAAACCGTTATTGTTGTATTTGTTGTTTCTTCTCAGGGTGGTTGGGGTGAGGGATATTGTTTTCTTTCTCTCATATATTTTATATGTAATAAGTGCTGCTCTAAAATATTCTATAAAAACCTGGCATGCAAGGAAAGGAGCTGAATATTGAACATTAACCTACCTACCCTGGACTTTCCTCTGATGTGGGAGCACACTTGTGCCTTGTGTATTGTTGGAAACACTGTTGAAAAACCAATAAAGATAATGTTGGAAAAAAAAAAAAAAAAATGCCATAGTAGGGTGTGCTTATACTTAACTACTATTACTTATAACTGTACTTAACGTTACTTTTATACCAGGCCTATTAGCTTTGCTCATGGAGGTTGTATCGTAACATTAAGCTTATTGACTGGTAACGTGATAACTTATAAAACAAATGCGGTGGTAAAATATGTGATCAACAAAAAAAGGCTATATTTAGTAACAACAAGGTGAACCGATGCTGTTAATGAACCAGTAAAAGGAAACAGGTTTAAACCCCCCCCTCTGCAAATCAGTTTTTAGCCGATATGTTTTAATAGTTTATCCCAAAAAATAAGAAAGAAATCAAATATAAACCTTCCTCTATTCATGTTACACAGGCACGGCGTTACTGTGCCATAAATGCCACAGTCCCGGTACTGCAGCGGTACTATGGAGGGGAGGACACCCGCCCTAACTTCAGGCTGGGCATGCAGCAGCTGATGGTGGCGCTGAAGACTGACAGGCAGCACGGATGGGGGCCGACCCTGGAGACACTCATGTTCCTGTTCTGGCTGGCAACCGGTTCAGCCTACAGAGTTGTCTCCAGGGTCTTCTGTACGCCTCTACCCATGGTCCATAGATCATCAGGGTTGTTCTATGGACATCTTTGTGGGTTACCCAGGAAGTGTAGCACACCATATAAGAGGCCAGTGAGAGGCATGGAAGAGCAATGGTTTAATTACCATCATTCCATATGTTAACCCCACCCACGCTCTTTCCCTAACCCGAGTGGATTTACCCTGCTCGTGAAATATGATGCTTATTCGTACCGATCCAGCCTGTCCAAAAGTGACGCCATTGTCAAATATTGCCGCGGAATGGATTACATTGGAATATGCTGAAAGCCCTGTGTCTGACTGAAATACGAAAGGAGACTTTTTGATGTGCTGGATATGAGAATGTGTTGTTAAAACAGAGCCAAGATGAGAAGCAGAAGCCTAGTTTCCTCTCAGACCACTTGAATTACAGTATTAGAGTATTTTCTGAAACAGCTAGAAATGTTAAGGCACCAATGCCTTTGGAGCAAATCTGCCCAGGTGGAGGCAGATAGAGGCTGCTGGTGTCCAGTGGAGGACTTAAGAGGATTGTTTGTGCACAGCTGGAAAGGTATAAAAGAGAGACCAAAGCTGTTTTGATTTAGATTTGGTAGATGAAACGCTAGGCTGCACTGACCTGGAACGTTGAGTGAATATCCCACAACCCTGGTGTGAGGACCATTGAGTTTTGGCCCAGAGGTGGTATCATGCCTGGAGGGGCTAGCTATAGGAGGTGATCTAGTGCTGCGTTCTGAGATTGAACCTTAAAGCTGCAAATTGCCCTTTTGACATTTTTCTGAAAATAAACTATTCTGTTGGCTGGAATCAGTGTTAAATATGGTCCGAACAGCAAAAAACGGAGGGTAGTTGGCATCATTGCATTTAGGTGATAGTGGAAAGACAAGAGTAAGGAGAGGTCATACAACAAAGACGCTGCGCTGAATTGAAACTCAAACTCTAGCAGTTATGAACTGTTTGTGAATTTACTATTTAAGCTGCCCCAAAATGTCCATCTTGTTTGTTATTCTGCAGTGTCGTTGCATAAATAAGTTTGTAGTTTCTGTTATTTAAAGCATTTAACTAAAATGGAAGGTTTTTGTCTGTATGTCTGCACTTTGACTTTCTTCGTTCAACAACCATTTCCCCCCATTCGACTTAACTTGTTTTGTGTATTGCCGAGGGCCCAAGGAAACGCAGTGTCGAGTGTGATCACTCAAAATCTACACGACATATGTATCAATTATGTATTCACTGTATAGTTTATTGAGAGAGGACCCCTAATAACTGTTACACAGCCAAATGGCATGCTGGGTACAGCTCGCTCTCTGCAGTACAGTGGATTCCAGAACAAATGTAGAAAGAGAGACTGGAAATGTTACATTGTAACTTGTCTCACATTGCCAGACAGCGCTGCAAATGAGGGTCTGGCTAGTCCATACAGCATTACGGGGATGGGAGAAAAGCTTGCTCTCATTTACTGGCATTTCTTCAAAGCTTTAGTGTGTAACTTTTTGATATTAATGAACGTCCATTACATTCAAGCCATTGCCAAATGAGTTGCTACAAAGCTAATTAAGACTATCAGCTCCACACAACACTCTCTGTATTTCTCAGCATGACTATGTTCGGGAGATTGTGTCGTCCCATGACTTTCTCACGCAGAAACTCGAGTGAAGAAAATGACCTCTTCTGAAGAGTCCATTGTGTTTTTTTAATCTTCCGCGTCCTCCTTGCATACTAGCAACTGCGTGGAGGAGGGGTGGGGGCACAATCACGAAAGGCTTGTATCATGTGAACACGCCGCAATTGTTGTTGTCATTACTTAGAATTCCTCATGGTGGAGACAGAAACTACGCACTATAGCTTTAAACCAATCACAATCGTCTTGGGCGGTGCTAAGCACAGAGCACAGTGGAACATGTGTACGTTCAAAGGCTGTTTTAGTCGTGCAACAGAAATGACTCAGAATGAGCCATGAGCATGTACTAGCCTTGCCCAGCATATCAAATTGGGGGAGGGGGATGCTTATTTTTTAATTCACAATGTTTTAGATTCAACAGCAATTCTAAAACAGAGTTTTGTTCAGCCTTAACTCCAAGTTACACACGTGACACCCCCATAGGTTATGGGTCACAAACTTTTAATTGGCACAACCTGAAACTATTTTTCTTTTAATGAGCTCTAGAGTGCATGGAAGCTTTTTCATTTAGTGAAGCCTAGAATTGTGAGTTTGGACCTCCTTAGTCCTCCTTAATAGACATTTAAAGAAATGGACCAACTGGTCCTGTTGTTCTGGAGGGAGACCAGTTAAGGATATTGGAAGCATCTTTTCAGTGATGGCTGAGCGTTACTGTGCAGCCTCCAACTGAGCTTGAAGACGTAGATGTGACGTGAACAACCTGTCTGAAAGTTATAAGTCTTCTGAAATCTCAATCATTCCCAATCAGCAGAGACGGAGAACGTAGGTATATGTTAGGAGATAACATAGATACAGGCTAATTATTGCTAACTAAAATGCTAGTTAACTTTAGCAATTAAACCTAAACAGCTAATGTAAGTCCTGTCTGCGAGCTTCTCCTCTACACTGTAAACCCAAACAGTTGTACAAGCTCATAACTAATAAGCTCATCACAGTCAAATGTCGTTTTGCAGTTGACCAAACTATAAAGTGTTGAGCTCTGTTGACATTTATGCCACTTTAATCGGAAAGGGCTCAATATTTTATAGCTAATTTCTGTGGAACGCTCAAAACGTTTAGGAACCATACAGTAGTGCCGTGACGTTACCGACGTCATGACGTTCTGGTGGATGGGTCTTATCTCTCCCTCGGGAAAGCGGAGTCAGCCATCTTGAATTTGCCTTGATGCGGCGAAGTTTTGGCCATCCCGTGTGGACTTGGAACACAGTTTAATTTGTTTTTATTTGTTTGCGATGCGCACTTTTATCCCCCCCGCTTCAAACCACCACCTCAGCTTTTTTCATTGGTCTTATTGCCGTTGTTTTCTTAAGTGCCGTCTTCTCATCAGCCCTAATTTGGTAAGTAACGCTAACGGTTTTTGTCTGTTTTAATTTTTTATTGAATTTCGATAGAGAGATAAATAGTTTTAAATTTGGAACTGGGAATACATTTGTACAAATTGCACAGTAAATATTTGTTGTAAATATTTTACAAATCCAAGTAATTGTAACTTTAGAAGTTGTTGAACGTGACAAATACGTTATGTTAATTCATCTTGCAACGGTGTAACGTTATTGGCGGGTTTCCCGGATGAACTAGCTACATTTCCTAAAATGCATGTTTGCCCGGGAAGAAGGTCCATGCTTCCCTCTTTCTGCGGGTTGTTGTTTTCGATGTTCGTCGGTAATGCACGTGCGTACTGTGAGTATAGCTTATTACAATAAGTGTCCGCGTTACAGTCAATATTTTACGTGTGTGTGTGTGTGTGTGTGTGTGTGTGTGTGAGAAACGAGCAATGCTAAACCTCATAATGTTAGTGTTATCATGATGCTAACCAGGCCTGTGTTTGCAATTCTTCGTAGGCTCAAGTGTGTGGTCGGTAGATCATCTCAAAATCGGGTTCACTTCAACACTTCAGGTAGGATGTTTTATGAAATATTGTTATCAACAATTGGTTTTATTTCATGTGTTTCCACAGTCATTCTTTTGCTAATTGTGAAATGCCAGTAAATAAAGTGTACTATGTATTCGCTCTTTTGGAATTATGTATAGTATATTCATCTCACACAATCTCTTTCCCTCAAACAACCTGAAACACACACACACACACACACACACACACACACAAACATACACCGTGATCCATCTCATAAATCAGCGGGCCGGAAACCCAAGGACAGCTCAGACACGTGGAGCAGACACAGCCGAGACCTTCTGGTCCCACGTTATCCGTGAAGTCCATCACTTGAACCCTTTATTAATACTTTGTTAAAAACAAAAACATCAACATCAGAAATGGCAGATCTATAAGTACACAACTTTGATGCTTTGCTTGTTAATAACTAACTTGCTCATCATTAAACATTTAAATTTTTACTATGATTAGTGTACATTTTATATTAGTGTATAGTGAATGTTTTGATTGCTTTGGAAACTTTATCTGTATATTCACTCTTTTAAATTTGATTATCATTATGTATTTTAAAAATGTTTTTGAACATTAACAAATCATCTTTGTGCGCATGTTGTGTACAGATATCTGACTACAAAAAGTGCTACAAAGAGTCAGCGTTTCGTCATCAGACAGGTGCCAATAGGTGAGTTTTGTGTACTAATTTGAATTTAAAAAAATATTTTAGCCTTGAATTATTTACAATGTTTAGATTTTTTCAGCAGAACTGACTAATCAAATTACTGATGTGTTGTCAACTAGTTGGCATAATCATTACCCCCCCTCATTCAAAATTTTACACACATTTATTCATTTATATTTTTTATTTTTATTTATTTTTATTCAATTTTTGAATAGCCAAAAGTGCAAAACAGGGCTATAATGGTTTAGACTTTAATTGAAAATATTTAAATTGCAGGCTGAAGTTGGCCCAATGGAGTGGAAGTGCAAGTTGTGTTCTGCAACTTCAAATACCCGGGGACAATTATTTTGGCATTATACTGTACTGCATAGCCAATATTCAAGAGTGTCCCCCCTGCCATGTCTCTATGACAGTTGTATTTGTACTTTTCCGTCATTCCAAGCAATGAAAGCTCATCTGTCAAGATCTCATAATGATTCATGTAGAGTAGATGCAGCTGAAGGAGCATGTGGTTTTTTTACATGTCCTTTGTGTAATTTCAAGCAGCCCTTTTCTGAGGAGATTCTATTTGTTCATTTGAGAAGTCATTTACGAAGTCATGAGATGGTATCATGCCCATTCAAGAACTGTAATTACAGAACAAATAGCTACTCAGCGTTTAATGCACACAAAAGTAGAACACATGGTGGTGATTCAGACTTTGGTGAATGTGTTGTATTAGCAGACAATGATAGTGCCCCAGGTGTAATTGCAGCAGAAAGTCTTGGGGAACCTGCTGAAAGTCACAGTGCAGGGTATGCGGGCACATTTGATCTCGATGAGGTAAACAGTCAGTGTGACATAGACACTTTTAGAGCCCAGTTGAACCATAACTTGGCATCATTATTCCTAAAGATGCAATCTATTCTTCATGTATCTGACATGGCATCTCAGGAAATAGTGGAACATTTGACTCGGATATTTTCCTTGTCCCAACCGATACTCAAACATGACATTAGAGAGGTCTTGCAGAGACATGACATCACTGTCAGTGAAACACTTCTAAATGAGGTTGTTAGTACTGTCGTGGACAGTAATGTTATCGTCAGTGCCACACCTAAGGGGAAGCAGTTATCCTCAACCAAGAGAAGGAAAACCTTTATCGAAAATAATTACCCTGTGGTAAAGCCTGTACGGTATCTGCTACAGCCAGGACACACAGCAGTGCATGTTCCCATTCTTGAGATGATACAAAAAATCTTCAATCATACAGATATTCTGGACAAAATTAAAGAAACAAAAGTGGCACAAAAAAGTCATTATGTAAGCCACAAAGATGGTTTGTACTTTAAAGAGAACACATTATTGTCTTCAGATGAGTTAAAGATAACACTCATTTTGTACATTGATGATTTGGAAATAGCCAATCCACTTGGGACATCACGCAAAATTCACAAAATCTGTTCAGTATATTGGACGCTTGCTGATCTTCCCAGTAAATACCGATCAGCCCTGCATGTTATTCAGCTTGCAGCTTTATGTAAAGTGGCTGACATACAGACGTTTGGCTATGAAAAAGCACTTGGTCCTTTGTTGAGAGACCTCCGTACCCTTGAACAAGATGGGGTATTCATTGAGTCTATTGGTAAGGTAGTTAAAGGAACAGTCATGTGTGTGGTGTCTGACAATCTTGCAGCCCATGATTTGGCAGGCTTTCCAAAGTCTTTTAGAGCAGAGTATTAGTGCAGATTCTGCACAGCGACACAAGCTAAATTTCAGACTCATGAAGTTGCAAGTGGCGAATTCAGTCTTAGGACAAAAGAGAGCCACAATAGTGATGTGCATGCTGTAATGCATGGGGATAGTCAGAGTCAGAATGGTGTTCAGGCAGATTGTGTCCTGAGCCAGCATCTAGAACATTTTCATACTGTCACTGGATTTCCACCTGATGCCCTCCACGATCTTTTTGAGGGCATTGTGCCTGTAGAGCTCGCCCTGTGTATCGGAGAGATGATCCGTTGCAAATACTTCACCCTTGAATATTTGAACGAGAAAATTCTATTGTTTCCATACCAGCACACAGACAAGCTTGACAAACCTCATAAAATACCACAGACCTTCGCTGTAAAGAAAAGCATTGGTGGTAATGGCCATGAAAATGCCACATTGATTAGACTGCTCCCTTTGATTATTGGGAATGCAGTTCCTGAAGAGGATGGAGCATGGACTGTGCTAATGGACTTAAAAGAGGTAGTAGAGTTATCACTGTGCTCAGAATTCACAGAAGAGTCCATCCAGTATTTACAGTCCAAGATACAGGATCATAGAGAGATGCTGAAAGAAGCCTTTCCAGATTATAAACTCCGTCCTAAGCATCACTACATTGAACACTATCCTGACCTTGTACGCCGTTTTGGGCCCCTTGTACACTTGTGGACAATGAGATTCGAGGGTAAACACCGTTTTTTCAAGAGAGTTGTACACGACACACAAAACTTTAAAAATGTGCTAAAACCACTTGCAGAAAGGCATCAATACATGGTAGCATACCATCTCAGTGCCTCAGGATTCTTCAAACCTCACCAGCAGACATCAAATGTCACTTCTGTACTGGTATCATTGCTTCCAAATGTTGCCAAGACATACATTGAACAAAAAACAGTAAGCAATGTTATTTACAGCACATCAAAGGTCTGCATTGATGGAAGTGATTATGATGTAGGAATGTTTTTGTCTGTGGGACAAGATGGAGGACTGCCTAATTACTGTAGAATTGAACAGGTTCTCCTGGTTAACGGTAGTGTTATCTTTCTTTGCCAAGAGCACATATCACACTACATTGAACACCTGAGATCTTACGAACTTTTCCCAAACAATCTGGCTGTTCACACCCCATCAGAGCTAAATGACAAAACACCTCTCTGTGCTTACAACATAGATGGAAGATTGCTCTTGACACCCAAATGTTTCATATTATTACACTGAAGATTTGTTGAAGCAGGTAAATAGATGACTGCAGCATTCTCTTGGAGCTGTGCGGACAGTGGGTCCATGAATAAACTGCCCCACTACAGCAGCTGGTCTTCCATAAATCCCATCGTTCATGTGGTGTCCCAGTGTTTGTGTGGACCATTGGGTATGTGGACGTGTATATGTTGTACGTGACACCTTCACTCTCCATGAAAATTAACATGTTTTTTGTCTTTTTAGGAACCAAGAGATGGCCGCTGCCCAGAAGCATGTGCTGCGTGTGTATGTTGCACGAGACACCGCTGTGAAATTTACTCTACTTGAGCGACCAAAGTCAGTGGAGGAGCTGAAACAAATAATGCAAGAGAGGTTCAAGCCGAGACTGGATGGGGACTTTAGCCTGCACTATGAGGATCCGGACTTTGATGGTGATCTTTGTCTTCTTGCAGACATCCAGGAGTTACCAGAGAAGGGCACATTGAGAGTCATCAGACCTGAAGGTGACACCTCATCTACTGCATCTTCCGACACAGACTTACTCCCACATGTACCTGCGTTACAGCGCCAGAAGAGTTGGCCTGATCACTTTGTTGTTCCTGGTTTTGGTTATGAAATGGAGCATATACTAGAAGAAGAAAATCGTATTTATGAAGAATCACGAAAATTGCTGAAGTTAAAGAGGTCACAGAAGAGTGAAATCCTTAAAAAAATGGCAGAAATGATCTACAGTTTTAAACCATACCCACATGAAAAGGAATTGGCAATGGCTGCTCAAGCTTTGATTACAGCTCATCCATGTCTAAGAATGACGGCTGGTGAAGACGGGGAGTTGGGATGGAAACGTCACATAGGGTGCAAGGTTGCGTCTTACCGGAACAATCTGGCCAAAGCTGGGGTTGCTGAAGTTGCCATCAACACAGGGAGGCTGCGCCGAAACAACCCCGACAATGATCACCCCCATCAAAACATAAAGAAAGCTCGAAAAGCTGAGGTCAACTACATCATCAACCTACCGGAAGATCAAACCCCAGCCACTCTGGAAACAATGAGAGAAGAAATCATACATGAAGTCGAAAAGACTGAGAGAAACCAATTAGTCATAGGCAAGCTCATGAACACAACCTATGCCCTTCGTCGCCAAGAAATTGTTGGAGCTCTTGTAGCTCCACGGGTGAGAGACGTCTTGGACAGATGGCCAGCCCTACTTATGGAGTCACAGGTATAAAAAAAATATTTTACTGTTTTCCATGTTGAGAGCAATTAATCAACATGACTCTTTAGCATGCACACTTTGAACATGATTGATTTTTCTAATATTTAAATTCACCAAATGGCGGATGTAAACGTTGACAACACATCACGCTGTGACATATTTTTGCCATTCACAGCAAACAAAGTATACAGAGGTTTATTATTTTAATTTCCTTTAGAGAACATTATACAGCCTGTTTTAAATTAAAGTGACAATTAACTTTCTATTTTGACCTTGGTTCTGACTCATCCCTAATAGATTTGCCCTTGGTTGTGCCAACTGAAAACTTCAAAATAATATTCACAATTCTGTTCCTAATTCATCTTTGTACATTTCTGTGTAATTCTTTCCATGTACAGGTGTTTGCAGAGTTCCACCGAACCAACAATGTTAACCTGCGCAATCAATTCTACAAGGAGCTGGACCGACACACGCCGAAACTCATCACCTTGTTCAGAAACAAGGCCACAAAGACTAGCAAGATAGCGGAGGAGCTAGCCAAGCTCGTGAGGATTTATGACCTTCAGGTGAATTTTTAACTTTGCACGATTCAGAAACAGATTATTAACAGATTGTTTGCAGACAGCTGTAAAAAAGCCATAATATGAATCCCCGAGGTTAAGTGATTATGCCATGAACACAACATTGTCATCTCATTAGAGATAGATGTCTTGACAAGATGTATTCTATCAGAAAGAGGTACCTTAAATATATACTTTATCAGCTTCAATTTGAAGAAGTCCAAATAACTACTGTTTTCGTAAAATTTGATTTTCAAGTTTCAAGTTTTGTATTTACAATAGAAAGTTATTAATTTGAAAAATAGAATAGATAGAAATGGTGACCCAAAATACGGAATCTACCATCTATAGCAATGACCACCATCACAATATGGAGCTATTTAACACATTGATTTTTTTGAGTGTTTGCTCTGCATTTCTGTAATTGCTATTGTAATGGATATTTTGTTGTCCATCTAGGAACAATGTGATGTAAACATGAGACGGGCCTTCGTCCTTCGTGCACTTCCTGTGTACCTGCGTGAAGATGCCTCCAAGTTCTTCAGGACCTGTAATGTAAGTGTACTGGCCTCACTATAAATCCCTTTGCCTAGCTATTCAGTCAGCTTAAACATTTGACATAACTCAAAGAACCCTAGGAGAACCAGGGTGTATTCCAGAAAGCAGTTCATGTGAAAACTCATAGTGAACCCTGAGATGAGGGAAACTGAGTTATCCGTTTCAGAGGGCTATTCCAGAAAGGAAGTTCAACAAACTGAGCCTGAGTTAGGTGAGTCGACTCTGAGTATGTTAACTCTGAGTTGAGGTTGTGCCTGACGACTAGTAAAAAGCCATAATCAATGGAGATCCAATACTGTGATTCACCATGGCAACAGGAGAAAACAGGAAGCAGACATTTTCTGGCTGCGAACGTAATAAAAATCACTGAGTTTTAGATGCGGTCGTCTTTTCATTTTGAATTTAACATCTCTTTCTTTTATATTAGCCTTTGAGGAAGTGGTTGAATGTTTCAACTCACCTAACTCAGATCAGCTGTTCTGGAACTGAAAACTCTGTTTCACTTCACAAGTTAAGTCAGCTCAGAGTTCAGGCTCAGGTTGTTGAACTTCCTTTCTGGAATAGCCCCCAGGACCTGTTTATGAAGTTTACTTGAGTTGTTATTCTGCAAATTGACATGTAGAAATTACATGATTGAAAAGGTAAGTATAAGCAAAAAGTATGCTAACAGATAAGTGTGAAACTAACTGTAAATAAAAAGGTAAAAACATGTAGCTTGGTTGCAGTCTAAGTGCTAAGTGACCATCATGTCTATAAATCATTAGCATGATTTGTATCCTTGAGGGGCTGAAATCATTCTTGTATTATTTGTGTTTTATAGTCAGCAGATGGTCCAGACCTCACTGACACTCCCGTGGCTCTCCTGACAGTCGTCACTGATGACACTACTGATGCGGCCCTCTTCAGCCCTGAGAGCATCTGTATTGTCGTCGAGGATGAAATACTTGTGAGTGGTCCCACAAATCTGGCTGACTCATTTCTCCTGCTCTTTGGGTACATCTATGCACTAGACCTACAGTACCCAAAGAATCTCGAGCTTACATTCACATTTATCCAAAAAGTTGTGATGTGTCTTGAGGACAACAAACCACTGAAAGGGCGTCTACTGACGCTGAAGAATGATTTGTTCAATGAGTGAATCGCTCAGAATGGACTATTTGTTGTTGTTGTTATTGGGGAAGTTTTTTGTTTTTTTTCCCCACCTTTAACAAACAAATAATTTGCCTCTTTTACCTCACATTTAAGATTGCACTGTTTGCCTCTTCTACTTCAGATTTACTACATTGATTGTTAATAGATAATGCACTTTAAAACACATTTTGTTTTTATGGGGTCATTCCTTTTGTTTTAATTTAGGACAAGTACTTTTTTTTGTTTGCTCCTTTTGATTCGTGCCTTTTAAAAAGCACATTGTCTCGAAAAATAAAAGTTGTTAAATTGTCACTGTGGTGTCACTTTCATGTTTTCTAACATTATTAGCTGATTATAATTATGTAGTGGGCCGACATCAGTATTGCAGTTTAGGATTCATTTTGAGTGCATGTCCCACATTATGAGTTTAAAAATATTGAAAATTTTGAGTGAATAACTCCCTAATTTTAAGTTGAAAAATATTGAAAATTTTGAGTGAATTACTCCCTAATTTTAAGTTGAAAAATATTGAAAATTTTGAGTGAATTACTCCCTAATTTTAAGTTGAAAAATATTGAAAATTTTGAGTGACTTACTCCCTAATTATAAGTTGAGGAATATCAATATTTATAACATAAAAATAATTTGAGGCAACTGTAAATATAATTTTTATTTTCTGTATACTAAAAACATTTAATAACCTCACTTAAATATTTTTGTGTAATCTGTTACAAAATAATTTTTGAGTTCTGTGAACTTATTAGGGTTTACAGTGTACTGTGCGACAGTAAGGTGCGTTTTTATGACACAATCGCCTATTTTTACAAAAACGTCTGCTATGGAGCCATTCCGTGAGCTACAAGGTAATGGAGCTTTTTATACATTGTTGTGTTTCTTTATAAATAAACAATGGACAAATGGAGTCTTTAAACCCTTCAGATGTAAAGTTATTTGCTGTCAAAGTGGCGCCAAATTGAATGGCAGTCAATGGAATGCTAATTACCATCAAAATGGCGCCATGGGAGCTCCACTTACAGAGGAGAGGCTTACCCCCTTGGTCAGGACCCCTTCACATCACATTTTTAACGCTCTGGGTAACCCATAAGTATTTTTTTTGTTTTTATCTGCAGGGTATGGTTAGGTTTAGGCAACAAAAAAAAAATAGGTCAAGGAAAATCATGTGATCTGGGTTAAATTATATATTTAAGTTTCATAACCTAGGTGTGTAAAGTTATGCTAAACACGTTACGAAAGTCATCGACTGTTGGTTCCACACGGGATATGAAGAGCGGTCCCCTGGATGAAAGTTCTGTGTTTGTTTGACTCATGCATCCACCCAGACCTTGTCCCTCTTTATACCACGTCTCACAGCACCACAGCAGAAGTCTGTGCATCTTATTAAGCCACTGAAGGGTCCCTTGTGCATTGGTTTCAGACACTGAGTGCCACTGACCAAGCTGCTGGATTTTACGAGTTGGGAGTGAGGACGATGGATGTACAGTAATGGTCAGTTTGGGGGGTATGTGACCAGACGGAGTCTACTTTAAAAGTTCCCCTCCAGACATATTGGCTGTGGCTCAATGGTAGAGCGGTCACCTGCCAATCAGAAGTTTGGTAGTTTGATCCCTGGCCCTGCAGTCCTGTGCAAGACACTGAACCACTGAAATGTTGCCCTTGATCCTGCGCCTTCGTAGTGTAAATGTGTGTGTGTGTGTTTATCTGATGAGCAGTATACGGCAGCCTCGGCCATAGTGTATAAATGTGTGTGAATGGTTCCTGTTCTATGTAAAAACGATTTGAGTAGTCATTAAGACTATAAAAGCGCCCTATAAGAACAGTCCTTTTACATATACATGTTAACAATACAATGTAATACATGTTAAGACATAAAAAGGCATCTGCTTTGAATAACTGGAACAAATTACTAGTACAACACTTAAGGGTTGTTCTCCTTTACTTGATGAAGTAATTTAAAACATGTTTATTAATTGAATTCTACTTCAAATGATGTCCTTGTCAAGGTCTTTGTGGCCTTGTAGCCAACAATGAACGGACCGGTCCTGGTCGCAGCTCAGTCTTGACAATCACTGGTCTAAATAACTGCCAGTAAAGGGATATACATCTCTGGCTTTATTCATTAGTGCATTCATTTTCTGCCTGCTGGCATGTATAAAAATGTGAAAACACAAATACTTTAATGACATGCATCTGTGAAAACAGCTGTAGCCTTTCAGCACAAAGGGGCCTCAAGCTAATTAAAAACTGACTGGTGCTCAGGTGTATCAGTTACAGTAAAGCTAGTGATGCATTATACTGCAGCTGATGAGAACTGGGCACTGCAAAACAGCTCTCAGGTTTTGACAGAAAAGCTACAGCATTGGTCATTTGATCGTCGTTTTTCTTAAAGGCTTCCTCATGAAATAAGGCATTGACCTCAGTGATGCAATAACATAAGACTAATTATAATAATCTGGTAGCCTGACATCGCCAAAATCCAAACCGCAAATGTGAATTAGTCTGGAACCGCTGTTTATTTTCAATTTCTACAGCTGTAGACCAACATGCCTCTGGATGCAGTTGGATAGACCTACAACCAATTAGAGCAATAAGATGTGAGAAATATAAACAGACTACAGTGTGCAGAGATGAACTGTGATGGTGTACCATAAATAAGTGTTGCGTTTTTTTTTCCATTAGAATTTAAATATAGCTGCAGCCATCTTGGTTGTTTCTGCAAAAATTCCTCAATGGCTTTACTATGCTAGGTTTATGCTTACTGTAGTGTCCCCTACATGAGGGTGTGCAAGCCAGGGATTATTGGAAGGCCATGCAGTACATACAAGTGGTCAAATCAGGGCACCTAGATGGCTTAGTTACTCTACGCCAATGTTTCCCAAAGTTAGGGTCGGGACCCAAAATGGGTCGCAGACCCGTTTTATTGGGTCGCCAATTGGCAGAGTAAAATGAGAATCTGGCTTTTCGACTCTAGCGTACCTGAAAAACTAATACAGAAACAGACTAAATGCTCAGCATGACCTCAGAATGACCTCAGAAGGGCACTTTCAAAAACCAAACCTAGAGTAGATATCTTCAACCAGACACATACATCTCATTAAATTCAAGTCAGCATTATTAAAAACATGTTGGTGTCAGTACTGAGGGACGATGGGAGGGGATAGAGACACAGAAAGGACAATAGAGACCTTTTCTGTTTTTGATTACTTTTATAATGGAATAAATATACTTCATATACATTTAAATTCATGGTTTGTTCCGTCTTTTGTCCACAGTTTAAAAATTTAGATGTTACAATGATTCATGGTGTATTTTTGTAAATTTGGGTCCCAGGGAGACACCAAATTTCTCTTTTGGGTCTTGAGCTGAAAAAGATTGGGAACCACTGCTCTACGCAATGGGCCCGGGTTTGACTCCAGACTGTGGCCCTTTGCTGCATGTCATTCCACCTCTCTCCCCTTTTAACGTCTTCAGCTGTCCTGTCAAACATAAAGGCCAAAACATAATCTTTAACACAAAAAAATAAATAATAATAATCATTAGCTATGAGTCAGTCTCACATTGCCAGACCTTCCTCCACAGCGCTGCGGGGGACACAACAAAAACAACAACAATCGCTGGATGGCTGAAGGGTATTTTGCAATATTAAATGCAACACAAGTTTACAGAGACGTATCTAAACACGGTGTTGTTCATCCGACAGCAGCTGTGCCCATGCTGTCTCAAAGTGCAGCTAGTCTCCTCTGTGTTTTAATCTGTAGACTGTTGTACGTTCTGGTGCTAGAATCCTTTCCAGTGAAATACAGTCACACATAACACGGTTTAACCCTCTCTGGAATGGTGTAACCTTCTCCCCTTTTAAAGTCTTCAGCTGTCCTGTCAAATAAAGGCCTAAAAATACCCCAAAAAATAAATCGAAACAAAAAAAAGTACATACTTCAATGTCGCATGGAGGACATCTCGCTAAAGCTACGATGTCTGCATCGTACCGGGGATGCTAGGTGATGTAAAATGAGGGAGACGAGAGATGTAGTTCACTGAGCGGATTCCCACAAAACTATGTGGTACTATGACAAACCTACGGCTAACTAAGACTTTCTTCGGTTGAAAATTTATCTTTTGAATTGACAAACATCATATTTGTAATCCATGGCTCAATTCAAACAGGATAAAAAAAATAATTTGCCTTTCCGCGTTCACTCCTGTTCATATTTGTTTCCGAATTAAGGTCCCATGAGGTCTATAGAGCTCAACAGTCCCGCCCACAGGGAGTTCTGGAAGTAAAAATACAATGCTCCATTTTCGAGTAGAAGCCATAAAATCGTAACCGTTGATGGTAGACTCAAAACCTGCCATCACATGACTAAGGGATTGTACAGTATAAGCTCATATAGATGCCAAAAGTTCATGGGGCACCAACCTTGTTTTGAGGTAAATGTCTTTTATTCGCGATGTCTTGGATAAGTACGTTAGCCTCCACCGGGACGCTAACGTTAGTTTAGCTAACAGCTAATTTGGCTAACCGCTAGCTGACAGTTTGATTCAGTCTTAAATGTTAACTCAAACTAAACTGGGAAAAGCAGGCTATAGCTAAAGTAACAGCTGTTATCTGCTTTTAAAGTTATTACATGTTGTCTCAGCTAGCGGTTAGCTGAATTAGCTGTTTGCTAAACAATCCTTAGCTTCCTTCATTCAGCGGTGCGCGGTGGTTTACGGGATGAGTAGTTCCTGCGCTCGATTTTATCTGGCGATACATGGCCCCCATCCCTCCTCCCCTCAATACGGTGCAGTCGTCCTGTCCCCTTTGCAGAAAAGCATCCCCAAAGAATGATGTTTCCACCTCCATGCTTCACGGTTGGGATGGTGTTCTTGGGGTTGTACTCATCCTTCTTCTTCCTCCAAACACGGCGGGTGGAGTTTAGACAAAAAAGCTTTATTTTTGACTCATCAGACCACATGACCTTCTCCCACTCATTGGGCCTGGACATTCGCTGGCTTGAGAAGGGGGACCTTGCGTGCGCAGCAGGATTTTAATTCATGACGGCGTAGTGTATTACTAATGATTTTCTTTGAGACTGTGGTCCCACCTCTCTTCAGGTCATTGACCAGGTCCAGGCGTGTAGTTCTGGGCTGATCCCTCACCTTCCTCATGATCATTGATGCCCCATGAGGTGAGAACTTGCATGGAGCCCCAGACCGAGGGAGATTGACCATCATCTTGAACTTCCATTTTCTAATACTTGCGCCAACAGTTGTTGCCTTTTCACCCAGCTGCTTGCCAATTGTCCTGTAGCCCATCCCAGCCTTGTGCTGGTCTACAATTTTATCCCTGATGTCCTTCCACAGCTCTCTGGTCTTGGGCAGAGGTTGGAGTCTGTTTAATTGGGTGTGTGGACAGGTGTCACAAGTTCAAACAGGTGCAGTTAATACAGGTAATGAGTGGAGAACAGGAGGTCTTCTTAAAGAAAACTATCAGGTTTGTGAGAGCTGGAATTCTTACTGGTTGGTAGGTGATCAAATACTTATGTCATGCAATAAAATACAAAATTAATTATATAAAAATCATAAAATGGGATTTTCTGGATTTTTGTTTTAGATTCCGTCTCTGACAGTTGAAGTGTACCTTTGATATAAATTACAGACCTCTAGATGCTTTGTTGATTTTGTAACCTGCAAAATCAGCAGTGGATCAAATACTTGTTCTCTGTACTGTACATAAAGAACTGATGCATATATTATTCCATTATTCATTCTTAGGGCACACTAAACTGCACCTGTCAAATGCTCAGTAGGCCTACGTCACGTGGACTGAGTCCATAGTACAAGTCTGCTGCCTCAATTAATTAACCAGTCAACACTTCTGAAATTTCTTGCAGTATCGGCTCAGTGTCTCATGGCAGATGGAGTTGTCCTCACTGGTTTTCCCTGTCTCCCTTCATCTGATGCAACTTTAAGTACATGTGCACACACACCCCTATTTGTTTTCCTCACCTACTGTCTTGGCATACTGAAAGAAGAAGTAGGATAGAGACAATGTGAATTGTGATTATGGGGATGGTTTAACATTTTCTTATGGTGTTACAACCATCCCCACCCATCTGCCAATGTTCAGCTAGCTGTATCAGCATGGTGGTTTGAAACTAGCATAGATGAAATGACTCACATTTTACGTAAGAAACTATTCTCTTAGCTGATACAAGTTACCTAATTCAAACTTCAACAGTATCAGTACTAATCAAAATATAGACTTGGCCCCAAAAATTACTTTCTTACATGAAAATTTATGTTTTGGCTGTAAAATCTGCACACTTCTTCTCACAGCACAGAGATCAGGGAAGGAGTGGTTATACATGAGATGTTTTGTTTTCCTCATAACGGCCACCACAGGTTGGGCTCAATTGGGAGAGCGTTAGATCTAAAGACTGGTGTTTTGGGGACAGTTGGTTGGAACTGTTGATGATGGTTATCACTGGATTCCCCCTGAAGTCCTCTCGGAACCCATACTTGTTACCATTGGTTGTTACTTGACTGGACAGAGACACTGTCCACAGGGAGTTAACACTGACATGTCTGTCTGCTGGCATACCTTAGAGAGTGCTATGCCAGAGCCTTGGTCACTCCATGACGTTCTTTTTGACAATGTTTCTAACAAACAGTGCCAACTATGCTTTGGCCCCATTATCTCTCATCTTATCAAGACTTATCAAGACTATCAGATGGCTGAAACATACTGCCATATAGCTTGTAACTGGCACACCTTTTCCCCTTTATTCAGAAATACAGCACTCCTGATTGGAGGGAGGTCGATAACAGCCCCACAATGGGAACAAAAGGGGCTTCATTGTCTAAATTACATTTTTAGCATGGTTGGCTTATTGCCTTTTTCTGACTTGCAGAACGCAATAAATCTACCATGTTCCTCTTTCTTCTTTTACCTTTAATTAAGATCAGCACTCAAGGAATATGGTGTCCGCTGCTTGTGGGCTCTGCCAATCCATCCAATCCAGAAGTTTACTGTGCAGCCTAAAAACTGTGGTATGGTCCATCCATCCATCCATCTTCATCCGCTTATCCGGTATCGGGTCGCGGGGGCAGCAGCTCCAGTAGGGCACCCCAAACTTCCCTTTCCCGAGCCATATCAACCAGCTCCGACTGGGGGATCCCGAGGCGTTCCCAGGCCAGGTTGGAGATATAATCTCTCCACCTAGTCCTGGGTCTTCCCCGAGGCCTCCTCCCAGCTGGACGTGCCTGGAACACCTCCCTCGGGAGGCGCTCAGGAGGCATCCTCACCAGATGCCCGAACCACCTCAACTGGCTCCTTTCGATGCGAAAGAGCAGCGGCTCTACTCCGAGCTCCTCTCGGATGACTGAGCTTCTCACCCTGTCTCTAAGGGAGACACCAGCCCCCCTCCTGAGGAAACCCATTTCGGCCGCTTGTACCCTCGATCTCGTTCTTTCAGTCATGACCCAGCCTTCATGACCATAGGTGAGGGTAGGAACGAAAATTGCCCGGTAGATCAAGAGCTTTGCCTTCTGGCTCAGCTCCCTTTTCATCACAACGGTGCGATAAACGGAATGTAATACCGCACCAGCTGCTCCGATTCTCCGACCAATCTCACGCTCCATAGTCCCCTCACTTGCGAACAAGACCCCAAGGTACTTAAACTCCTTCACTTGGGATAAGGACTCATTCCCTACCTGAAGAAAGCACTCCATCGGTTTCCTGCTGAGAACCATGGCCTCAGATTTAGAGGTGCTAATCCTCATCCCAGCCACTTCACACTCGGCTACGAACCAATCCAGTGAGTGCTGAAGGTCACAGACCGATGACGCCATCAGGACCACATCATCTGCAAAAAGCAGCGATGAGATCCTGAGCCCACCGAACTGCAACCCCTCCCCTCCCCGACTACGCCTTGATATCCTATCCATAAATATTATGAACAGGATTGGTAACAAAGCGCAGCCCTGGCGGAGGCCAACCCTCACCTGGAACGAGTCCGACTTACTGCCGAGAACCCGGACACAGCTCTTGCTTTGGTCATACAAGGATTGGATGGCCCTGAGAAGGGACCCCCTCACTCCATACTCCCGCAGCACCTCCCACAGTTTCTCCCGGGGGACCCGGTCATACGCCTTCTCCAAATCCGCAAAACACATGTAGACTGGTTGGGCATACTCTCTTGCGAGAGTAAAGATCTGATCCGTTGTTCCACGGCCAGGACGGAATCTGCATTGTTCCTCTTCAATCCGAGGTTCGACTATCGGCCGAACCCTCCTTTCCAGCACCTTGGAGTACACTTTACCAGGGAGACTTAGAAGTGTGATACCCCTGTAATTGGCACACACCCTCTGGTCCCCCTTTTTGAGGTCTGCCACTCCTTAGGCACCGTCCCAGACTTCCACGCAATGTTAAAGAGGCGTGTCAACCCTCCACACCCAGAGCTTTCAGCATTTCTGGATGGATCTCATCAATCCCTGGGGCTTTGCCGCTGTGGAGTTGTCTGACTACCTCAGCAACTTCCACCAGGGAAATTGACGACAATCCCCCATCATCCTCCAGCTCTGCCTCTACCACAGAGGGCGTGTCAGCTGGATTTAGGAGTTCCTCAAAGTGCTCCTTCCACCGCTCTATTACCTCCCCAGTTGAGGTCAACAACGTCCCATCCTTACTGTACACAGCTTGGATGATTCCCCGTTTCCCCCTCCTGAGGTGGCGAATGGTTTTCCAGAAGCACCTTGGTGCCGACCGAAAGTCCTTCTCCATGTCTTCTCCGAACTTCTCCCGCTGCTATGCTTCTGTCACAGCAGAGGCTGCAGCCCTTCGGGCCCGTCGGTACCTTGCAACTGCCTCCGGAGTATGTGACGTAGGCTACGTCACATACGTTTATAACAAAAACAGAGTGTAAATTGTAATTTCCGCACTGGAAACAGTATAAAATATTATTATTATTATTATTATTATTGTTATTGTTATAATGGGTTGCATTATGGGTTGCATTCAGTTCATTTTAACCTAACCAATCAGGCCCGGGGTGGGTAATCGGGAGAATTATTTTTGGTCGGAAGTTAGTCAATCTTCTCTTAAAGTAGGCTACACACGTTCCACATTCTGACACCGCAGCCTCTGCATGGGTTGTACCATGTGAGGGAGTTCTCCCCTCCCAAATAGAGTTGGTTGGGTCTATAGCCCGTCTTTTCCAAAAAGTTTTCTCAGATAGGCTAGGCTACCGATAGCTGGGCCGGCCCTACTGTAGAGAAACGCGTCAGGGAGGATGGATGGGAGGAAGAGGCCAGGAGGGGCTGAAAAAATAGCCAAGTTGAAAAAAAGGCATTGGAGGAGGATGCTGCCAAATGTGCCAAGATTACAGATTTATTTTCAAGAGGACAAACACCAGCGGCAACTAGTAAAGAGAGATACAGCCGAGGCCTAATGATTAGCATTAGCAATGTAATCATTCGGCTAATACTGTTTTTGCATTGTCAATTTATTCACAAGCAAAATATTATATTTTATTAAAAATATATTATATAAAAATATTAGCCTTTTTGTATCACCCAAATATATGGTGATTCACAGACTTTGCATATATTATGCAAATATTGATAACAAAACTCAAGCTTTATCTGTGTATGCAGTAAAATGAGGAGCCCGAAATTTGCAATGACGAGGCCATGACTACAGGGACAGGTAGAGAGGATAACATTGTAAACAATACGAATACAAGTTACTTAATGTAATAAAGAGCAGTATATGACAGTACATAATAAACCAATGTGCATTGTTTGTTCAGAAGTGGGTGTAGTAAAGGAGTAAATTACCACAATATGATACCTGTGCAGAAACACGATAATGACCATGACAATGACGGCCCCCATGAGGTCTCATTCCAACAAATCCGGCCTACTGCCTAATCTGAGTCTGACACCCCTGGTATATGCCCTTCTGCCCTTTTTGTTATGCAATACAGGTGAGTTAGAGGCTAAGAGAGGAGATAGTAGCTATGTTCCTAGCCACACGTTTTTATCCGAATTAAGTGATTTATTAAGTGATAAAGAAAAATGCTTTATGGAAACAGTAAAATTGAATGGAATTTCATGAATGTCGACTCAAAGGAAATACGTTCAGTCACATCGGATTTTATCTTGATTGATATACGGCTTATGCGATAAACACTGATGGAAGTTATTTGCCGAATAAATAATTAAATAATGAATTGCGATTAAGGTTTAGGTCATTTTATGGTAGCAACCTGCACAAAACGAAGAAGTTTTAGTTAATTTCCGCCCAGTATTTCCGCTCTGTCTGCACACATGATGGGTGTCAACAAAGGAACTCGCAAAGGAAATGGCCGACAAAGGTTACAGCAAGCTTTGGGACGTCCTCCGGAGTAAATGGAAGGCGCTCAAACAGCGAGACATGTCTCAAAAAAGAGTTGTCTCGCAACGGTGCTGGAGGGACACTGCATCCGCATCATCACAGCAATATGTTGATAGCATCTTTGTTTTCTTATTATAGCTTGATATGTCGCTATCAGCAACTACAAGTTGTGCAATATTGATAATTTGTTGGTAGACGGCGCAATCCATTTTGTCTATGCAAATGTTTGCTTGAATGATTCAGTGTGAAAATGAATGGACACACCTTAAAATGTCTAAACTCAATTTTCATCCAATGATCAAATTGGCATATCAAACACATCACTAGCTTTATTCACATGAGTTTTTTTTGACCGAACTTCAAATAATTCGATTGAAAAGTGGATAGAAACTTAGCTACAGAGACAACATCTAGTGAGACAACAGCCCAGCATGAGATCCCAGAGGCACAGGCAGATGTTAAGTGTAGATGAGGAAGCCTATCATTTTGATTATTTTGCTTATCCTCAAGCACAGGATCCAGACATATTATTCAAATACCATCCTTAGCAGCCCACACCACCTACAAGCTAAAGTGTTATGAGCTGAATTGTTGCTTCATTTATCCAATTTCAACCACCATAGAAAAAGTGGGACAGTCTTGGGCCTGAAACTTCCAGGCTGAAAAGTGGCCTCTTTCCGGCCCTGTAGCCAACAGGCCTATGTCACACTTCTTGCTTAAGGAACATGGAGTAGGAAATCAGAACTTCCGGTTAACAGTCTTTCTCCATAAGGATTTAGATTATCAGCCATAATGTCTAAACCATCTGAGGTAGACTGACCATGAGCTATGTGTTTGTGAAATTTTGTATGAAATCAACCTTTTTTTACGAAAAACATGTTTTATCTGTGATCTTATGGAGAACTGCTACACTACCCACAATCCAAAGCATAAAAGCAACGTCTCTGATTGGTCCAACTTGCTGTTAACGTAGAAATGTTGAAACGTAGAAACGGCTAGAGCGAGTTTCTACCGTTGAAGTCTATGATAGTTTCTGTACACGGTCTTGTACCTTTTGCCTTTTTTTGAGACTTGGTCCAGCAGTATCTATCGGGCTCCGCCATTGTAAAAAGCTAACCGGAAGCACCGTTTCACCACTCAGAGACGTTCTTCCGGTCTTCAGTTGTTGCATGACATAGGCCTACTAACCATCTAGAGGTCCCTTTCACCAATAAACATGACACATCCACAGTTAGCCAGCAGCCAGACACTATTATTAACCTAAAGCCATCCAAACCCAGCTAGCACAAATTTCAGCGCCGTGTGATAACGATGCTAACGGCAGTGACAGAAAGGGTATTGTTTTATCAGGGAAACAGACCATGTCGCCCCGGGTGTCTGTGACGCTGTTGTTTTAGCTGGTGGTTAATGTTAGCTTGTGTGCTTGTTAACCGGTCAACTAACTAGCTAACATTAGCTACAGATACAAATCAAATGAAGAATATGTAATTATGTGGGGGTAACTGCTAGCTTGGTTGACCCCTTCTCAGGTGTAACTGAGAGTGGGTCTGGGGAAGGTTAATTCACAGCCCATTTCCAAAGGGGCGTCATCAACGGACACTGCTCAAACGCCTCTGGCGTGATATATTTTTTAATCTGCAATTGTGTTAAACTACAACTCCCATAATGCCACTACACAACGTCATCAAAAAGTGCCTGTTTCAATCCAAAACAGTTTTGATTGTACGTAAGTAATGTCAGGCAATGCAAGACTAGCATCTAGCTAACATTGACATTGTGGGACGGTGGGTTTAGTGTTTGCAACCTGGTTCCGTGAATTCTGATGCTGGGGAGGAGGGTCCCGTGTCAGTACTGGATCGGTACCGCCTGTCAGATCTGTTCTGTGTAGTAGCTCAACGTGTTTTACGACGGTTTATGACACTACCTGATAAGTTCTACGCTTTTGCGAAAAATTAGACAGTGTCAATAGGCCGTTATGAAAGCAGAAATGTTTTTTACAACTACAAGTGGTGTGTCTCAAATCGCGCACTTCTGTACTTAAACTATTTGAGTACATAGTGTGCTCACATTGTTGAATGTGTCTTTTCCACCAATGCTAACCTGGTGCTGGTTCTGGGCCGATGCTTATGCCAGTTCGGTGCTGGTTCTACTCGCCAATTATCTAAGAACCAGCTTAATTTTCCACAGTCTGAGAGCCAGAGTACGGTTGTGTCACTGCAAGTACCTCCGTTGTCATAGCAACGCGTCATGACAATCCCCAACAATGGAGGACTACATACCGATACTTTTGCTCCTGGCTTTGCAAATTCCCACTGGAATTCAAAGACGTGCCTTGACAGCTCTTCGTGATTTAACTATTATTATAATTTTTTGCTGGCTTACGATGGCAACATCACTCACGTCAAGCAAACACTGTTAGGGTGAACAGACATCCTGGTTTGACCGGGGCAGTCCCCAATTTTCCCGACAAAAGCCTTTCGGGACGCTAAAATGTTCCGGTTTACACCAACCACTTTGAAAAAGTCCCCTTTGTCAGCGATTACATAGTGGACGTGGTCTTATTATAGCCCGATCATCAACTAAACCCATGTAGAAAGACCAAGCATGATTATTATGATTTCTGGATTTTATTTTTTAGATGATGTCTCTCACATAGCAGGGTGTTCAAATACTTATTTTCCTCACTGTAGGGACCAGTTACAAAAGAACGAGGCATGAGATAAAATAGCTGGGATAGTGTCTCTGGTGAGTTGACGAAGTGAGCGCTGATTAAAGCATGTAAACATGTCCTAGTAGAAACACAAAATACAAGAATGAACCTGAAAATGCTATATAATAGTAGCCTTTTAAGAAACACACAGTACAATATCTGTGTTTACCCCGCAATGACATGTCAAAGTTACTTGCTGTGAAAAGAGCCTATTAGCCCTAAATCCAAAGTGACTGCAGACAGTGCTGTTGACTCGGTAGTATGATGGGTCCAAGATCAGACGATTCACTGCGGCAATAGTTTCTTTTTTCAATGCCAAGTGCTAACAGCCGCCACAGACAGCTGCTGGCTGGGAGTATGAAGACTAGCAGCACATTTCTGATCCCGAGCCAAACCCAAAACATGGCTCTAAATCAAACAGACCTTTAATTGGCTGCCTGTTATGGTGCACTACACAAAGTGGGATCTTTGAACTTTATGCATATAGCTGCTCCTGTTTCCTTGTACTTCTAGATGGATGAATAGCAAATTCACTTTGACTTTGAAGTCTTTATTTCAGTGAGTTCTCATCCTTTTAAGAGCTAAAGTGTTAAGAAAAATCGTGTGTCTATATGGGCCGGTCCACATGCAGCTGCATGTGGACCGGCCCATATAGACACACGATTGCAGTACAAAAACACGATTGCAGTACAAAAACATCTCCTGTGTAGCAAAGCATGCTTTTAAAACATGCAAAATCCTGGAGAGTCATCTCACCCGCACTCTCCTCCCCAGACTTGAAGTTCACGGAGGTTGCCAGGCTGAGACCGGAGCATCCACAACATGTTGCTTGACGCTTGTCTCACATAGCCAGACATAACTTCACAGCACAGCTAATGTTAGATGCTGGCTATATTGACAGTCATAAAAGCCCGTGCTCACACGGAGCTCTGTACCCAACAGACAGACACACTTTTACAGCTTAGAATTACGGTAGGAACCGCTAAAAACACAACAACCTCACCGTCTTCTCCACCCGACGGCTGACGCACTTTCCAGGCTTAGAATAACTATAGGAACTGTTTAAAATAGCAATAGCAAAATAATAAGATAGACAGAAGGTTTATCCAATCACCTTCTAGGTATTTTATCCCGTGTGCCTGCCCTTTCCCAAACAGTTTCCAATGATGGCTTCTCACATGGATCGGTATTAGTCTATATCCTTGACGTTCCACTTCCGGGATTGCTCCGGTGCCGCAGGAAGTTTCACCGGATACATGTATTTTCACCCATGTCCGTTTCCCTCCGCTTTCTTTTTGTTGGAATTTTAAACTCTGCTTGCTTTATGAGGACTATGGCTGACTGCTCCTCAGATCTCTGCAGGGTATATTTACACAGTTAGCTAGAAGAGGACCAGCTCTCTATCAAATCATTAACAGTTCATTCTAAAATAACCAAAACATGATTCCTTTTTTAGGTGATTCTACACTATTGAGAACATACTTATTAATATTATAATCCATTTCTACTGAAAGATTGCCACAAATCCTACACACTAGACCTTAAATTGTAATAATAATGAAATTCATGCATATAGCACATGCAGATATATTTTAATGTGCTTCACATAAGAAAAAACATTAAAAACAGCAATAATAAAGTACAACAAATATTGGCTTTAGTGCAGTACAAACTTATTTACAGCATAATGTACTTGACGGGAAAGTACTCATTATGCTGAGTGACTAATACAATACAATATTTGCCTCTGAAATTATTAAAATGGAAATGGTCAAGTACCTCAAAACTGTACTTTACTAAATGTACTGTTAATATTCCACCACCGGATAATAGAGCTTTTACACTGAAAACAGCTGCTTGCTATGTGAAACAAAACAGTAAAAGCTGTAAAGCTGAGAGGAGTTACCAATTCAGGTAATATATTCTCTGTAGGATCCTAACTACAAGCGATCCCATTTTAAATGGGTTTCACATTGTCATTTGATACATGATTATAGCCACTGAAAGAAAAAAGAGGGACCGAAGAGCAGCAATGCAGAGTCCCACAGGCAAGAAAACAATAGGCAAGTAATAAACAGAAGCAAAGAAGTCATCACTGGTCCGGAGCATCTGTTTCATCATTACTTTGATGTTAATCAGGTTAATGTTTTTCTTTTGGAGTTTAGCCTCATTTGCAGTCGTTAGTTTAGCATGAATTTAACATCTGGGTGTGTCTACCACTTATTATTGTAAATGAGAAAGTAGCATTAACATAGCAGATGGCTTGATACTTGTGTGTGAATACATTTAAGATAATAATAATATCTAGCTCCATGTCTCTTTATGGCTTTTTGCTGTGCCCCACTCTCTCTCCTCTCTGTACGCCTCACCCAGTCTACATCATTTACAGTTACAGATCTTTCTCAGCACGTTAAAACCTCACAGAGCCAAAATAACTTTACAATTTTTTTCACCCTTCAACCAATGTTTCCCACATCTTGCAACAAGACGCTACTTTGATAGTTTTATATCAAAGTTGTAATCAAGCTAGAGCGGTTTAAAGTTCCTCTCTCTGTGTGATTGGCAGAAGAAGAAAAGAAGAGTCATGAAATTCATCCCACCAGATGTCCATGCTTGATGTTATAGATTTATTACTCATTTGTATCAGTTGTGTACTCCTCAGTCTATTCATTTAGAACGGGTCCCACATGTTATTTGCTGTGTTCCAAATCAATTTTGTATCAGTGTTGGGATTTTGGGATGCTGTTCATTTTGATTCCTGATGTTACTTTCTCTTGCAATAGTTTTATCTTTTAAAATTGAAAAATAATCCTCTCGCCTTGTTTGTTCCCCAGTCAGGGGTCTGTTGTAAATCCATTATTGATAAGCATGTTCTGATCAAAGCTGCACACTGGTCCTTCTATTTATGTTAGTGTGTGAAGACGTACTGCATAATACTGACTCTCGTAGGCAGTTGGGAGAGAAGATGTTTGGTGTGTCTTATCTTCCAAAACATAAATTCAGTTTCAGTAGAAATGTAGAACGTTTTTTTATGCAGTATTCATGTCATATTGGATATTAGATGATTAGATGTGGAAGAATTTTTGACGCCATTTGATGCCATAATGAGGTTGGTTGGGGTGGTGGGTGGTTCAAACAATACAGGACTTTCACCCAGGAGACCGGGATTTGTATCCCATTCTTGTCCCATGTGTCACTGAAATGTACATTTTGTAACCCCACCCCGGTTTTCTAAACCTAACTGTCCTGTTCATGTGTCGCATGTCAGTTAAACATATGTCCCAATCCAGAGCGTCAAAAGTGACGCCAAGAGTCCCGACCAAGCGTGTCTAAATATGATGCCAAAGGAGACTTTTGCGTCAGTAACAAACGCCAAAGACCAAGCGTTGCTTTTGACGTGCTAGGAGTGAGACTCTGTTGATTGAAACAGCTAGCCAGTGTTAAAATAGAAATAAAACACAATATACCCACAACATGCAGCTTCACTCTTAGCCTAGGACAAGTACTTAAAATCCAGAAATGTTTACATCCATGGTAACTAGCTTTCAGTCTTCTTTTCTGCCATTGTTGGTGTTTTGCTGCATAGCTTGACATGCTACCACCACCTACAGTTCAGTGGAATATTGTGGAGTGTATGTTAAACCAATCCAGGGGAGTGGGGAGGGGCAGCTGGAGCATACGCTTAAACTGATCATACTCTGTTTCAGGTGTATACATGCAGGAATACCCCAGTCACTAAAGGAGTTCTCTGTCTTTTAAGTGGGGTAAGGTCTTTCATGGCATTTGAGAAATCGGGGTATTGCCTCATCCCGAATATAATCATTTCTTAACTGCATGTAAACACATTGACAGAGTCCGTCTCCCTTGTCCAACCAATAAGAGTCAAGGTATCTTGTTTTGTCTTCCTTACGAGACATTTGTGTTTTTCCTTGTTCAACAAAGGGTTGAAAGCACACTGCCTTTTTATTTAAACCAAGATTGCCATCTAGTGGGCTGAGAAAATAAAGAAACTGCTTCATGAAGCTTCATTTGGCCATCACTAGGGTTAGGTAAAGATCATGGTTTGGGTTTAAATTATTACTGATAAGTCAAAATACACTGATATATTAAGGGCAAAAACTCCAGGGAGAGTGTATTTTTTGGAGCAACTGTTTCTTCTGAACAGTGGACTTTTGTTTTTGGGAAAACGGGCCGTTGGACCAATGGTGTGGCAATAGTGGCACTCAGTCCGGCTGGTCGTAAGATACCACAGGCAATGATCATCTTAAGGTCCACCAAACTTTATCCAACCCTGCATTTACCTTTTTCCAATGTTGATGAGTCTATCTCTATCATAGCCCATACATTTTAGCAAGGTTCATTAGGAGCCACTGGCCGCCACAAGTGGCAGTGATCAAAAGAGTGGAAGGGCCCCAGCAGCTGCTTACGAGCTCCGGGCACAGAGCATTGTAATGAAGGGGTACTGGAGGCACAAGTAAGGCAAAATTGATTGCATTGTGTTATAAGAATCTGTATTCATGTAAATATGAATTCTTTGCATCAGATTATATTAGCTGTAAACTGATGTACCGTTTAACACCATCCAGCCTTCGCTGCTCAGAGTGAAGATGGAGAGTGTTGGAGTGGCCCAACACCTGGCTACATGGACAACAGACTACCTCACCAACAGACCACTAGTATGTGAGGCTCCATCACTGTGTGTCTGATGTGGTGAACTGCAGCACAGGTGCCCCTCAGGGTATGGTGCTCTCCCCCTTTTCACCCTCTACACCTCTGAATTCTATCACAACACCACCCACTGCCACATCCAGAAGTTGTATGATGACACTGCCGTTGTTGGATGTGTTTCTGAGGGGAACGATCTGGAATACAGGTTGTTTATCAGGGACTTTGTCAGCTGGTGTGAGCTCAACCAGCTTCAGTAAACTGAACTGGACTGATAACACCCATGCACTCTACAAGAAGGGCCAGAGTCGCCTCCATCTGCTGAGGAGACTCAGGTCCTTTGGAGTGTGCAGGACTCTCCTCAGGACTTTTTATGACTCTGTGGTGGCCTCTGCCATCCTTTATGATGTGGTCTGCTGGACCCCAGCTCGGACAGGGACAGGACCAGACTCAATAGACTGATCAGGAGAGCGAGCTCTGTCCTGGACTGTCCTCTGGACTCCATAGAGAAAGTAGGGGAGAGAAGGATGTTAGCTAAGCTGACATCCATCATGGACAACACCGTTCACCCCCTACATGACACTGTGGGGTCCCTGAGCAGCTCCTTCAGCAGCAGACTGATACTCTCCCCCCCCCCCTCACCCCCCCTCACTTGTGGAAGGAGAGGAGAGAACAACTGCACCACCTGATGGCTCTATGTATAACTGTACGTAGATATCTGTAAATAGATGTATGTACTGTAAATATTTATATTTTTCCATTCCGAGAACTTTTGTAATATTATTTATATTATGGTCACACACTTAAATATAATTTATATCATGGTTACTTACTTTTGTTATATTATTTTTTACATATTCTTCTATTCAATTTAATTTCACGCCACTTACTTACATACATTGCAATATTTTTTGTACTATGGACACCTCACTTTATTTTAACATACTTTTTATATAATGCCACTTTACATTAATTCAGTACTTTTTGCACATTATCTGTTTGCCTGTTGGTTTGCTTTTTACTGTGGAAATGCTGCTGTCACAAGGGAATTTCCCCATGGTGGGATGAATTAAGTATTATCTAATCTAAATATGTATTTTTCTATATGGTTTTGGTCGCACCTAGTTGGTATTTTGGGCATCTATAAAAGAGCTAGTTGCTTTCAGTGGACAATGGTGTCAGTGCACCTCAGTTGGTGTCATGTACATGCAAGTTGATAAATGTCACAGCTGGTGCTTTGCATTTTAACACAGTCTCATGCCTCTGTGTTATGAATTTGTGGTCACTGTTGGTCAAAACGACACCTAGGAGTGTGTGTGCATGTGTGTTTGTGTGAGTCAAAAATTGCATGCATGTGTTAGGATTATAGAGCCTTGGGAAGAGACAACCAGCCACTTAGCAAACACACAAAGGACCTGCATGACCAGTTGAGCAAATTTCACACATGAGTGTGCACGTGGCACTCACGCATAAATATGAAGGCCGCAGCCAGCTAAATGAGTAAATATCACATGCATGTACACAGCAACACACACCTCTGCATTCACTAACACAGAGCCAGCCATGCCAGATGAGTAAATATCAGCTGTGAACAAAATATTTCTGATGGGCAGGAGGATGCAAACAGCCAACAGGCTGCATCAGCGGCGAACTCCAGAGGGTGCAAATAGGCCTCCAGCTCTAATCAAGGTGCTACAAACCTTTGTGGGCATAAATAAAAGGGATGAAAAAACCTATCAGACCCCTTCCATTATCTTTTACTCTGACTGTTATTGCCACTATTCATCTCAATCCCAACCGGTCGTCAGACACTGCCTACCAAGAGCCTGGGTCTAGAGCCTGTGGTCTAGTCTTACTCTATCTGTAGTGTCTTGAGATAACTGTTGTTATGAATTGATACAATAAATAAAATTGAATTGAATTGAAATACATGGGAAAACACATGTGAAGGTGATAATGTTACCAATGCTTCTGTTCTTTATGAGTGACCCAATAACTAAATGGAATTCGGTCATTGTTATTGTATTATTTACACCTGTGATTTTCCCACTGTGACATGTCAAAATGTCTTCCATGAAAAAGGCCTATTCTGAGAACAACTTTGTAGATAAAGCAAGATTCTGCAAGAAATTAAAAGATATAATACATTTCCATGTTAAAATGTTGATAAACGACTACACCTATGTTTTGATGAGTTGTGTAATTACCGCATCCCAAATGTTTCCAACAACATTCAAACCTATAGAAAACTGTGATTTAAGTCGACATCTACACTATACGTTTTTGTTTTCAACGCATAACTTTTGTTCCGTTTATTTTTTTTTTCTTTTTCGTTTGAAATGTCCAGGGTTGCGTTGTGGTCTATAACGGCAGAAACGGAGACCTTTAGAAACAATGACTCACACACCCTTGTTTGTTTCCTGATTGGGTCTTATCAGTCCAGATGTGTCATTCCCTGATTCGTGACTCTTTTCTGGGAGAAAACTAACAACACCAGCCTCAACTACCGGTGGTTAAATCAATTCTGACCTTGTTGTCAATGTAAGCAGCTGTTGTGCGGTTACATTCTGCCGTGGTTGTGCACCAGTGGTTGGACCAATTGCCATCTTGTTCAGCTACTGGCAGGCATAGGCAAGGTTTAGATGTGCCTGACGACAGAGAGGCGACGGTTAGCGTAAAACCCCAATGGCAGCTCCTAAAGATGTTAGAAATAGATGCTGCAATAAATCAGAACTGGAGAGTATTTCTTTATTGTAAGAAGACCAGTGAACGACACTGAAGGCTTTTCTCGATGGAAAATATATTTTTATTCTTCTCTTGACTGGCTTCAGCAAGTTCTGTTTAAGTGCAGTTTCCAATGACTGTTTTTCAGATGGGTCTGTGTAACAAACCATCTGGCACGTCAGGTTACCATAGCGCTACTGGTAAAAACTCCTCATGGTTCTTTTAGTTTGAAGTCTCAGCAGTCGAATAGCCTAATCCTTATATTGTCAGTGTTGTGTCCCAGCAGCAAACCCATATGCCAGGCAATCTCTCTTTTCCACAACTCGGCAAGGAAACACCGCCCACAAATACTAAAAAAAAATACCCACTTCAGTTTTGCACAAAATGAGGACTGTAGATTCTGTCCAAACCTATCACTTTAAGCTTGCATACAGGCAGAATACCTACAAAGACATCTGTCTGCAGCTATTAGCATGATGGAACTGCACCTGAACCCATAACATACCTCTGTTTACATATGTTAAACTGTCTTTTTATGAGTGAATCATTTTTGGTCGAATATATTAAACGAGGTAAGTGATCATTGTCTCACACACACACACACAGATCTTCACTCTTCTTTATGAGGCAGTTAATGCTTCAGAAGTCAGAAGTCCTTCAATCCATTTTTAGCCCAGTGGCAAATTCACCAGAGCAGTAGGCAGCATAACTCAGTTGTATTGCTCCTAATTAATAACCAAAACGGCAGGGTAAAGAATATTACCATCCCACAAAGTCATCTGTTTTTGAATTATGACAATTACGTATTATTATGAAATTAAATTAGTAGGCTGTGTGTGTCAGAGCACTGCAGTCAGACAGTGAATCAGAGAAACAGGCAGAAACAGAGGCACAGAGGCAGGCATGTGTTGTTGGCTCACTTTGGGATATTGTTTAGTTCCAACAATATGGAGTTAGGTGGTGGTGTTAGGAGTATCAAAGAAACATGCTGATGTTGCAGCATAGATGCAATCAGTATTGTGTCATTATGTATGGATGAATATGAATAAGGCCATGTAATAAACAAATGGAAATTCTCAGTTTTTGATTTCTCAGTTGCCTTTAAGCACTAAAAATATAATTGTGTATCTTGTTTAATGCCAGATGCTCATATCTTTAGACAGTATTTCAGTATATCAGGTGCATATGTGCACAATCCAAACAGACAAGCTGGAGAGGCTGACATGCTGTACACTCCACAAGGAGACCACCCTCCTCCCCTGAGTGTGCCACCTAATTGAACGCTAACTGCATGAGAGGCATGAAGCTGGATTTCATTAAGGCAGCGAGCATGAAGGATAGATCTCTCTCATATCTCTGTTTTAATTGCCAGCTTTCCTTTATAATCAGATTAGCTGGAGAGAGCAGTGAAGAGCCAGATAAAACAAAGGAGTAATTGAATTAGAGGCATGGCAAGAGGGAGCACGAGGGAGATGCAGAAGAGGTTGTTTTTGTGAGAAACAATATTACTGGTTGTGAGTGTTGGAGATTCAGAGACAGAAAAAAAAGTTAAGTGGGTGAGAGATGTTCACTAATAGTCTCCCCTTTGATGACGACAGTGTATTGGCCAACTTACAGTCGTGCCAGGTTTGCATGACAGTGTTGGTTGGAGTTTGGGCATCATAATTTATTATTATATTTATTATAGGGTTATCGTTATGGCAACTGCTGTGCGCCTCTTGAGAAGATTGTCGTTATCCAACCCACTCATCATGCTGATGAAAGAAAATTGAGATGTCTATGATGGTCCGAGCAAAGTAAAAACTGCTCTGTTTGATCTGTATGGATTATAGACTGACAAAATGATGGATGTAGCAGCAGTGACGTCACCCATCGTGTGTGGACTGCCGTTTGAAGCTTTGAGTTTGGCAAACTAATGTTGGTTATGGTTGCAACGGCGCTACACTCTAAGAAATAAAGGTACAGAAAAGTAAAAAAAAAAAAGCTACAAATGCTCGTCGCTGGGGCAGTACTCCCAAATTGAACAACCTTGTACCATATTAATGGGTACAAAGAAGTACCCCTACAGTTTGTGAATGAATGTGCCAGGTATGCTTATTTCTACAACAGAATTGCAAAAAAATAATCCACCAAATTAGTCTTCAACAAAACAACTCACTTTGGATGAACAAAGCTAGTGCAGTGCTTCTTCCTTATACGTGTGTATTAGGTCTCAGGAGTGACAATAGAAGCGCCCAGACGCCAATTGTGCGATTCAGTTTATAGGAATGAAAGCACAAATGTGTGTCCATATGCAGTAGCCAATAGGCTATATTCACCAGCTCCATCACTTCCTGAAAGTAAAACTGCAGTCACCATTTCCTGTCCTATACTATTGGATTAAGTGACCAGCGCAGACCTGATTAATATAAACTCATCCCACCCCATCGGTGGAGGTCTGAAGGAAGCTTTGAGGAACACATTTGTGCTTTCATTCTGTAATAAAGTATACATTATTATTATTATTATTAAGCTGCTGCAGTTGAGTGGTCACATTGCTCCTATAAACTGTGAAACGGTTGATTGATGTGGGGCCTGTTATGGTTCAGGTCCGGCTGGCCATGAGTATTTGTTTTATTTTCTGTCGGCCTGCCCTGTTTGTCACTTTTATTTTTGTTTCTCACTCTCCCTCCTGCTGAAGCCAGCTGACAACGCACACCTAAATCTCATGCATAATCACCTGCTCCTGCCGCTCACACCTGCCATCTCCAATCAACAACAGTATATCAACCCCAGCTCTCCATCCACTCCTCGCTTCATCGTTGCTCCAGTCACGCTGGTGATAATCTCTACAAGCTTTGTTCTCTCAAGTGGTCCATGGTTAATGTTGACTTACCTCTTTTTGTTTTCTTCCCCGCAGTTATCACCTCCACTCCTGTTTCCCGTCTCAGGTCAGCTGGCTTCTCCTCTCGGTCCTCCTCCCACGGCACCCTGCTTCAGCCTGTCTCCACTCCCTGCACCAGTGTCTTCTCCTCCCCTCCACGCTCCTGGCTCTCCCACGTTTTCCTCAAGTATCCTCACCCTCGAGACTCCCCAAGCTACCCATCCCTTTGTCTCTGTCCCTGGCGACTGCCTCCCCACTTCCCCTCACCTTTCAGTTAATAAATCCAGTTGCATTCCTTGGAGCCTTACATTTGAGTCTGTTTTTGTTCTGTACTCCTGAGACTTAATACACAGCCATTAGGAAGAAGCATGGGACTACAACAAAGCTAGCTAGACAACAATGACTGTCAGGCCTCATTCTCATGGTATTATATTTATCATGGAGTAAATTAAGCAAAGCTACTTACAGAGCCATTTCCTGTCACATCCTTCAAGAATGGGTATTTTTGGATTAATGCCTGGGCTTGACACATTCTGTGTGAGTGGTATACCTACCACAGAAGAGAAACAAATAAAAGTAAATGCAGAAACACCACTGAACCTGTCGCCAGTCATAATTACAAGCTATGGGAATGCAAAATACAGGGACCCTGTATAACCTGCACCAGAACCTTGGAAGCACCAAGTGAGTTGCACATTACATCCAAAGGTGTGGTTGCAGTGAGGTACTGCATTTCTCTATGCATTATGGAGATTTATAGAGATGCACCAATTGACCAGCCGGTGACCGGAATTGGCTGGTTTTCACGTGACCGGCGACTGGCAGGTCAGACTGACATATGCCGATTGTATGCTGTTCAAATGCACTCGGGCACCGCATGTTTAACATCGCACAACATCAGCATCACACCCCTGCAAACATGTCCAGTTGGGGCCCACATGGGCCTCACTTGGGCTGGTGAGCATCGATTATCTGTTCAAAATGTACTATTAAAGAAAAGATGGAAAATAAATATTTGTGTGTGCTTAAAGTGGTTAAAAAATATGAAATTGTAATCGGCTAAAATCGGTATCAGCAGGCCAAACTCAATGAAAAATCGGAATTTGCCAAGAAAGTTGTAATCGGTCATCTCTAGAGATTTGTATGCAGCTCCTCAGCACTCAGTGTCTCCACTTCCCATAAAAACTGTGATAAATTAGTTGACCCTAAAATTTGCAGCTTTAAATCATGGCCCGCTACAAGTCGTGGTAAAATGTTCTTATGCCAAGTGAGAGAGAATAAACAATAGCTTATCTATCAAGAAGGTGCAAGGGGTGTGCCTAAAATGATGACTAGAGACAGTTACAGCATCTGGATTTGATTGGTGAATGGACAGGTCAGAGCATCCAGTAGAAACTGTACCAACAATAGATGGAATGAGCAACAAGAGCGAGAGACAAAAGACAAGACACACAACGTACACATGGGACAAAGAATTTAGCCAGTAGTACTTACATAGCATGGCAACAGTCTTATGCAATACTCGTATGATTTTGTGCCTGTGTTGTGGAACTCTCTGGACCTCGTCTTTGGCATCCAGTTTTGCTTGAAGCTCTCTAGGGAACAATGGGAGGACATAGACATTGCACTTCCAACGGCCAGAGAACTAGTTCTACAAGAAAAAATAAAGACAATTTAAATCTCTGTGAGGTCATTATAGCAGGTACTACGGTGGCCGACAGGGGTCATAACATCTGCATATTCAGAAAACACTTCCAAATTCAGAAAACATCTATTTCAAAACTCACATGTGAACCCTCACGGCCACCGTAGAGTACAGTGATTTGCTTGGATATCTTTAAACGGGTAAGTATGAGAGCTTAAGAAAAGGGAGTTGGTGTTGCAGTGTCACAGTTGAATGAAACTCAACACTTGCCATGTAGATTTGTCAACATCACAGCACTTGAAATGTAAGCGTGCATCTCCTTTGTGTCCATCTCCTCTGAAAGAAACAATAATTATATTGCATTCGTGAATCACCTTTCCATCAATAAGATTGAAGTGTGTGTGGGCGGGGGGGAGGGGGCGCAAGTTCAGCAGAAAGATGAGTGTGCACTAAAGGTCATCACATCAGCTAGTGACATGGTGAAGGAGATGGTAACAAGGTGGAAGGAAGGTGGGAGAACTGGGTCTACCTGTGCTGTGAATAGCCTCTACCCGTGTTGGGTTGTGTGTTGATGGATGTGAGTGCGACAGAGCTGCCCGTGTTGGGTTATGTGTTGATGGATGTGAGTGCTCCTGCATATGTTGTAATATTTGAAGAAACTTGGCCTGCTTTTTGAACAAGCCTTTAAAAGATGGTCTAGCATTGAGTCAGTTAAGCCCAGGTGTACCGTCTCTCCACCCACTTCTTTTTCTATGGAATAAATAGGACATTGAATTTGATCAATACTCATGCATTATGGGTATATGCACAGTAACTGGTTGTATACATTTTAGAAATCCCCACAGATTTAAGTACTGCATGGGGTACGTGAAATATTTGCAAAAATGCAAATTAAAAAATATGTCATGCACAATTCCTACAATTATACTATAATAATGAAATAAGTGATGCTTCTATACATTTGAAATGTAGCATTTAAATGTTTAAAAAAGGTTGTTGTTTAGTGAATCTATCACTGCCCGCTGTATTGTACATCTTTATATAGACTTTTTTCCTACCTAAAATGTTTTGTGCTGGTCTACTTGGCTTAAAACCAATTGAACCTCACCAATGAAATGGCACTGGTTCTTCTTTAAGTGCCTTGAGGCACATTTCTTTACCAGGAACTCTGCAGAGTGATGAACTGTCCCAACTGTTGTCACACCACTGCTTTTTGCCTGAGATGGCATCTTTTTTGGTAGAGAAATTGTTGATTGTTGATGCATAGCTGGAAAAAACAAATCCCAAACGTGTCATGCAGTCATACATTTTGTAGGGTTTTATTTTTCTACTTTTTCAGTGTGCACACAAATGCATGCCATGGAGCACTAGCTAGGAGGCTGTTTCAATATTGTGGAGATATTTGTCATGGTGTTGCTTGCTGCCTCTCCTGTCTGTTTTCCCTCTCCCTTGTGTTTTTTTTTGTTTTGCCTTCTTTCTGTTCTGTGCTGAGTGGGTGTGGTACTCCACACACCTGAAGCAGATCAAGCAATCACCGTTCCGGTCTTAAACCCCGGCTCTCCAGCCAGACTCTGCCAGGTCATCCGTTCACCCACAGTGGTAACACTCGCTACGGCCCGCCTGATTAGTTTTGCTTGTGTCTCTTTCTCTAGTATCTTAGAGTTAAGCTTTTTGACTTTGTGTGTTTTTTGCTTCTGCTTCAGATCCATTTTTTTTTTTTACTTCTGGAAGCCCAGTCTGCCTGCACAAGCCTAATCGTTGTTTTTTGGACCTGCCTCCCGCCTGTCTGCCCGCTCTCAGTCCCAGAGGATTTCTTTGCACTGTTTTTTTTTTGTTGTATTAAATAAACCTCTGTTCCCTTTTTCCAAACCTTCCTTCATGTCTGCTCCTGAATCTCCTACCAGCCTAACAGATACTAGTTTTTAAATTAACCTGGTTATCTTTCACTTTAATGTGTTGTGAAATGCCCTGCCTAGATTTACAATGCAAGACAATATGCTAATACTTTTACTCATGTAAACAGATTGTGTTTTATATGTTATATATTCAAATAAAAAAAACATTCAAAGACTGAGTAACCAAATGGAAAAAGTATTGTTTAACCACTCCAGTAAATCAAAAAACTGACAAATCATTGTAATTCATCTCCTTGATGCAAAAATACAGTCCATCCAATAATGCTAAGTGATAAATTCAGCTATGCAATATTTCATACAGTATGTTAGGATAACACAACAAGCTATATGAATGGATAGCTACTTTGGTAAAAAATATAGAAATGTGGAAGTTTCCAGTTTTTCTATTTTCTTTTTGGTTTATAGTTGTCATATTGCCTACCTTATTTATTGCTACACTATCTGTGAAGGATGGCTGTTTTCATACATTTAAGGGGAAGAGCAGAATTTAAAAAACGCAAACTTCAAGTTGCAATGACAATTTGTTGTGATCCTATAATGGCATCCAAAATTACATTTAATCATGTAATTTCCACAAATTGTTTCAATAAACCTCTGTATAAGTGTCTTAACAATTTTTATATCATGACTCCATTCTTTTGTTCCAACATGCAAAGACAAAGGGCACTCACTGCTCGAGTAGTACAATGGGAAGTTTAACATACTCTTTCACTAAGGTACTGATGACATAACAGTAAATGCTAAAAATGGATTATGCAGTTTTTATACCTGTTGTACCTTTGGTAGAACAGGAGGTGGGGAAAAAAAGCATGAACGGATTACAAGACTTACTACCAGCAGCAGGAGAACATAAAATAAGCTGACAGAAGAGGAGTTTACCTGCTTTTTCCATTCTTTTGAGCATTATTAAGTACAATTAGCCATGCAGACAGATACTACAATATGCCTACATTTAACCTGAATTAACCTGAATCTTGAGCTGGCTCCAAAACCTTCTTTGACCTCTTTCTTTTGGAGGACCCTTTAATAGAAGAAAAACAAATGACAGTAGTATTAATGTGAAATTACATAACTGTAAATTACTTAAATAATGTATCTCAAAGGAAATACGTTCAGTCTCATCTGATTTTATCTTGATCAATATACAGGGTATGCGCTAACCGCTGATGGAAACGTTATTTGCCAAATAAATAATGAATTTCAAATGAAAGTTTTAGGTCATTTTATGGTAGCAACCCGCCACAAAACAAAGAAGTTTTAGTTCATTTCCACCCAGTATTTCCTCTCTGTCTGCACACATCAGAATCAGAATCAGCTTTATTTGCCAGGTATGAGGACACATACGAGGAATTTTTCTTTGGAGCATCGTTGCTCCCAATGTGCTTACACAAACAAAACAACCAAAACAAAATATACATACTCTAAAATGTGGAGCATAGTGCAAAGGATACTGGGATAAATAGTATTGTTATTATATTACAATATGGACAGTATAAACATTATGAACAGTTCTGAAATAGGAAATGAGAATGATGAAGAATTTAATTGAACCTGACACTGTGGGTCAGAACTCAGCTGTTCATCAGGGAGATGGCTTGTGGGTAGAAACTGTTCCTGAGTCTGTTGGTTTTGGCGTACAGTGCTCTGTAGCGTCTACAAGAGGGGAGAAGCTGGAACAGGTTGTGTCCGGGGTGAGATGGGTCTGCAGTGATGGTTCCTGCCCGTTTCCTGACTCTGGAGGAGTATAAGTCATGAACGGAGGGCAGGTTGGCACCAGTGATCTTTTCTGCTGTCCTAACTGTCTGTTGTAGTCTGCTCCGGTCCTTTTTGGTGGCAGATCCAAACCAGACAGTGATGGACGTGCAGAGGACAGACTGGACGATGGCTGTGTAGAAGTGGACCAGCAGCTCTTTAGGCAGGTTGAGCTTCCTGAGCTGGCGCAGGAAGTACATACTCTGCTGGGCCTATCTGATGATGATGTCTTTGTTGGGCTCCCACTTCAGGTCCTCGGATATAGTGGATCCCAGAAACCTGAAGGATTCCACAGCAGACACAGGGCTGTTGAGTATGGTGATGGGGGGAAGAGTGGGGGGGCACCTCCTGAAGTCAACAATCATCTCCACAGTTTTGAGCGTGTTGAGCTCAAGGTTGTTCTGACTGCACCAGAGAGCCAGTTGATCCACCTCCCGTCTGTAGGCCGACTCATCACCGTCCCAGATGAGGCCGATGACCATTGTGTCATCAGCAAACTTCAGGAGTTTAACAGATGGGTCTCCTGAGGTGCAATCATTGGTGTAGAGGGAGAAAAGCAGTGGGGAGAGCACACACCCCTGGGGGGCGCCAGTGCTGATAGTCCGTGTGCTTGATGTGATGTTCCCCAGCCTCACCTGCTGACTCCTGTCAGTCAGCAAGTTTGTGATCCACTGACAGGTGGAGGCTGGCACAGTGAGCTGGGAGAGTTTGGTGCTGAGGATGTCCTGGATGATGGTGTTGAACGCCGAGCTGAAGTCCACGATCCAGGATCCTTGCATAAGCCCCTGGGGAGTCGAGGTGTTGCAGGATGTAATGCAGTCCCAAGTTGACTGCATCATCCACGACCTTTTAGCCCTGTAGGCAAACTGCCGGGGGTCCAGCAAGGGGACTGTGATGTCTTTCAGGTGGGCCAACACCAGTCTTTCAAAGGACTTCATAACTTCAGATGTCAGGGCAACAGGCCTGTAATCATTTAGTCCAGAGATGGAGGGTTTTTTGGGGACTGGGATGATTGTGGAGCGTTTGAAGCAGGAGGGAACTTCAGATAGCTCCAGAGATCTGTTGAAGATCTGAGTGAAGATGGGGGCCAGCTGGTCTGCACAGATTTTCAGGCAGGATGGTGATACACCGTCTAGGCCAGGAGCCTTCCTGGTCTTCTGCCTCTGGAAGAGCTGGCGCACATCCACTTCACAGATCATAAGTGCAGGTGAGGGGTCAGAGGGGGGGGAGGTGACTGACTGAAGTGTGAGTTGATGAGTTGGTGTGGGGGAGGAGTGTGACTGTGGGCTTTGCAAACCTACAGTAAAAGCTGTTCAGCTCGTCAGCCAGTTGTTGAGGACCAGCAGTGTTGGGGGATGGTCTCCTGTAGTTAGTGAGTGTCTGCAGGCCTCTCCACACTGACCGAGGATTGTTGTTTTTAAAGCAGCTTGTTAGCATACCTCCTCTTAGCTGCTTTCATCTCTTTGGTCAGTGTGTTCCTGGCCTGGTTATACAGGACTTTGTCCCCACTTCTGAAGGCCTCCTCTTTTGACTGACGAAGCTGCCGGAGTCTTGCAGTGAACCAGGGTTTTTGGTTGTTGTATGTGCAGAAGGTTTTAGTCGGCACACACACGTCCTCACAGAAGCTGATGTAAGATGTCACAGTGTCAGTTAGTTCGTCCAGATCCGTGGCTGCAGCCTCAAAAACACTCCAATCAGTTCAGTCAAAGCAGGCCTGTAAATCCAGCTTTGACTCGTTGGTCCATATTTTTACCCTCTTAACAACAGGTTTAACAGATTTAAGTTTCTGCCTGTATGTTGGGACAAGATGAACCAGGCAGTGATCAGAGAGTCCCAAGGCTGCACGTGGGACAGAGCGATAGGCGTCCTTTAATGTAGTATAGCAGTGGTCCAGTATATTATGGCGTTTTCCCACTGATGGTCACCATAGTTACGCAGCCGGTAACTGCCATGATGTAATATTCAACGCGACTCACAACAGCACGTTGGAGGTGTTTGTGTTGATTCTCGGCCAGAAGAAAATTTGTTTCAAAAGAAGCTGAAGGAAGATCACTGCTGAAAAAAAACAGGAGTTTGGGAATTCTGACGGAGTTCAGACGTCGACGTGACCATTGTTCACCGACACAAAAGGGTAAGTTAAGTTTCCTGTAACGTTAGCTAACATCTGCATGTGTTCAGGGTCACAGTCACTATTTACTTTACGCTATATAAAAGTACATTAACTTTAGCAACCATGATTACACACCAACATATGTCTGCTGTGTACTGTGTGTTTCAGATCCTTCACGCTTTGCAAAATTGCCGCCGCAGACCGTCTGTTTGGGCGTTCGATGTCCGACGGGTGAAATCTTTGGTTCTGACCTGCTGTGTTTTGTAAAATATTTATGAGAGTCATTGAGAGGCTTATGACGATGACTGGGATGCATCTGGGACAGCAGAGCCGGGGGGGACACTGTCGCAGGGTGCAGAAGAAGAAGACCGGGATGTACGGGAGGGTTTGATGCGCTACTTGAATAGCTAAATAAAATATTTTCTTTGATATATTGTCTTTTTTTTTTTTTTGTGTGCAATATTGGAAATGACATGCAAAATAATAGCCTTTAATATTGAATAGTGAGAATAGAAAAGTGAGAATAGTGCAGAGTAGATAATCTGTCGGTGTCTGGCTAGATTTGTTTTTTAAATGGCGCGGTTGTTCCGGACACACACTCCACACTCTTGTTTGCTAAAAACGCAACCGACCAACCAGTAGTCTGCAGGTTTTCACGTCACCTTTTGGTATCACCTCAGCTCGCTTGGAACCTCGACTAAGGTAGTACTAAAAAAAGTACCTGGTAGCAGGTCCCAGGGACGTTTTTTCGTAATGGAAAACCAAAAAAGGCGAGTAGAGTCGAGGCGAATTGAGTAGATACCACACAGTGTAAAAACGCCATTAGTGTTGTCACGATCTGGCTCTTGGACCATGACAAGTATGGAGATCACATTTAAAGGTATAACAAAAGTAATTTATTTTGGCCAAATGTCCAAATAGAATGCAAAACAAAGCATGTCATGTGAAAATCAGTCCAGTCAGTAATGAAGGTGTGAATGAGTGAAAGTATAGTGTAGGTGGACACCTGGTGGGACACTTAACATGCTGTCTATACTTTGGAAGTTCATGGCTGAGGTTTGCTCTGTTGAAGTCCCCAAGAACAATGAGCAAGGCGGATGTCAATAAAGACAGATGGAAGTGGACGGACGAGGAGACTTTTTGAATTTAAATTATCAGGAACTCGTGAAGGAAATGGCCGACAAAGGTTACGAGAAGCCGTGGGACATCCTCCGGACTAAATGGAAGGCGCTCAAAGCGCGACCCATTTTGTCTAGAAAAACTTCGCAATCACCTGTTCGCAAAAGTTTGCTTGAATGTTGTGCGATTCAGTGGGAAAATGAATGAAAACACCTTAAAATGTCTAAAATCAATTTGATATGCCAATTTGCTCGCAAAACAACATGTGACATCATTACACACAGGTTTTTATTAGCTTTAAAGCTGTTGGATGGAAACACACTTTCACCAGCTTTATTTGTACAAGGTTTTTTTTTACCAAACTTCAGCTAATTTGACAAGTGAATGGAAACTTAGCCACTGTTCCCCTCATTTAGAGGCTCGGCCATATGCAGACTTTTCTATTTAACAAGAGAGCTAACAGTAGTGATAGTGACGGCTGTTTTTGCATCCCACCAGATGCTAACGTTAGCACAACCCTTGCACAGCAGACTTCAATCAGATATGCCTAAAGACTGTATTCCCCAAATTCACCCAACATGTGAAATGTGACAGATAAGGAAATACCACACTTGAACATGTGTATTCAAACATTAAGCATGCTTACAGAGCTGTGCTTCTTCCACATCTAAGCCAGTCGGACCATCTCTCATGCTCCTCAACCCCTGATGTAGGATACTGGATATTAAGACCTGGCCTGAGGGAGCTCTCTGTCAGCTACAAGATGGCTTTGCACAAACTGAATGGGACATATTTGTACAACAGAACTTTGAGGAATACACACACACACTCCTCAGGGCCAGGGAAACCGCCTTCAGGTCAGGGGAAAGGACGCTTTACAGCACGGCTAGAGCCGACCTGAATAGAGGCATCAGAGATGCCCATGAGAGGAGAATTGATGATCATTTCAAGAACAAGGACAAGAAGGACAGCAGTCCCACAATCACCAACACTGACGCCTCGCTGGCGAAGGAGCTAAAGTGTTTCTTTGCTCGATTTAAGGTTAAAAGACCCAACTCGGACACATCGACCCCACTAGCGTGTAGGCCGCATTTTAGTGTCCGAGCCTGGGCTGCGTCTGACAGAGCAGTAACCAAACCTGACCCGAGCCAGACAGGCATTAAGATATTTACAGTATGTCCGAGCCGACCTGAGTTACGGTTAAAATCTCAGTTAAAAACGGAGAGTAGTGTATGAGTGCCACTGTGAGGAAAAGAGAGAGGAAAAAGAGATGGCAAAGATGATGTAAAGTGAGTTAAAAGTGAACATTAAAAAGGACATTATACCAGAAAGGTACATTTACACTTCTAAAAATCTTTGATGGAAAAAAATTATACATTTTATTATGTGAATATTAAGCCATATGAAGGACATCTTAAACTGTGAGAAACACATATTGTGCCATCTACGCCTGTTTTATGCTTGAAATAAGACATTTAAACAGCATTTCATGCCTTAAATGTCAGGCCCTGTCACAGACAAATTTGTCAGAAAGGTTTTCTAATGACATTCTTTTTGATCACATGTCCTTGATTGTATCTGACATGGTTTTGTAACTCCTATAAGAAATATAAGTGACTTTGTGGTTAATTGTAGTGGATGGTAAGCACAGAATAACTGGCAGCTACTCAGATTGTAAAAAATCTTCCTTTACATCCCAGATTTTAACAAATATGCAATAGTGGATATGTACCCCCACCTTTTGTGTACACATTTAAAGAGATTAATACATGAATAATTTCTTAAATACCGTAATTCCTCAAATAAAGACCGGTATTCAAGTAAAAGCCGGGCCTTTGATAGTGGCTGGTGGCGTGGTCAACACGGACAAATAAAAGCCGGGTACCTTCTGCAGTTCAGGTAAATAAAGGCCCCGGCTTTTATTTGAGGAATTACAAAAACTCCATTTTTTTTTTTTTTTAATCATAATGTGATGTGTGACAGGACTGATGGATTTGGTTGACGTTTTGTGTTCTTTAATTACATTTTGGTAAATATTCCTATTTGGAATTATTGTTATGAGACTAACATGGTCATGTTCAACCAATATAATGTAAGAATCTAATTTATTAAATATGACCAACTACTGATAGTTGAAACATCCTTTTTTATTTAATAAGTGATATAGTCCCAACGTATTTGAATTCAATAAGAATATTCATATATTCTATTCATTCATATATACTGTGTATATATTTACATATATTCATACATAAACTTTCATTTAGAAATTAGTTAACAATAATTTAACAATCCCAGATGAGTAGTTACATATGTAATTCTCAGAAAAGTCAATACATTGGTTCTCAGCCATGTTCCTGTTCACTTCCCTGCAGTATCTGTACTGTTGTCTGATGCTGAATGCATGGCCTTTGAATTTAACCAGCCATGCCATTGAAGAGCTCGATGAGATCATCAAGCATAATCTCAACCTCCTTTTTTATTGTCTTCTTAAAGGGTGTTTCAATGTTTTCCTCTGTGACCCGCTGCATGTATGATACCCGGGCGGAGCCTTCAGATTCCCTGAGCAATGGGACGTTCTTCTCTTTGCATTTCCCACAGTCGTTGTACATGCACTCTTTCTTGGTTTGGTCAACAACATATCTCTGTCATCAATGTTTCCAAGTGAGCATGCAAATTCATGCTGCAAAGCTTTTGAGCTACAAAGCCCAAGTTCTCGTTCAATTTGCACAAGCATGTTTCCCTGCAGAAAGCGTTGGGTGTAATAGGGCCGTAGTCGGCAAAACAGAGAATAGGACACGGATTTTCTTGGATTCTCTGCCAAGTATTTAAATTTTCATTTCAATTTTATTTATATAGCGCTAAATCACAACAACAGTTATCTCATTGGGCTGTTCATAAAAGAGGTCTAGACCGTACTCTGTGAGGTTATTTACAGAAACCCAACAATCCCCACCAAGAGCAAGCACTAGGCAACAGAGGCAAGGAAAAACTTCCTTTAAGAGGCAGAAACCTCGAGCAGAACCATGGCTCAGGGTGGGGGGGCATCTGCCTCGACCGGTTGGGGGTGAGAGAAAGAGACAGAAAGAGATAGACAGACAGAGATAGACATGAAGAATTGTAGCAGAGGGTGTTGAGCAGGAACATGGAGGCAGCAGGTGACTCCAACCACAGATCCAGAGCCAGAAACACCTGCAGGAAGCGATAGGAGGAGAGAGGAGAGGGGCGAGAGAGCACAAGACTCCGGGAAAGGGAAGAAGTTGAGTTAGTAACATGCATTAATGGAATGAGATTGCATTCAGATGGAGAGACGTAGGAAGAGAGAGGTGCTCAGTGCATCATGGGAAGTCCCCCAGCAGTCTAGGCCTATAGCAGCGTAACTAAGGGATGGTTCAGGACTCTCCTGAGCCAGCCCTGTCCGCAACAAATCTTTTTTGCATCCTGACCTTGGCTTGTGTTACGATCTGCTTTTTCCCTGTTATCACACGGCCGATGTCGTCTCTGGTTCTTATGTCTTTTTTGTATACCTCTTCCATGCGAACACATTTCTTTCTTGAGAAAGAGTATGGATTCCCTCCTACTGACTTCCATCGCCTTTGGGTAAAGCCAAGGGTACTTTGAGCATATTTCTGTAAACTGTATTTTTTTGTTTGTTTTGTTTTTACAATGTTCCCTGTCACCAGTCTTCTTTCCTGACTATTAGTCTGCTTGTTGAAGGTGTTGCTGTAGGTCCTGAATCAATGCTTCATGGTACAGGGAATTCCTTGCACTTTGTGTGTTTCTTGGTCTCGCATATCTTGCTTTTGTTTCTGGGGACCTTGACCTCATCAGCACCCGTGGAAAACCTTTTTTATATTGCTCTTTTTCTCATTTTTTAGCTGCTAAGGCCTCTAGTAGCTCTTTCACTTTGTCCAAGAGTTTCTTCCTCTCTTTCATTGAACGCTTTCGCCCGTCTAGCTTTTGTATGCAACATATCACACATACTGTCACAAAACCATTAATAGTCATTAAAAAACTCTTAAGTTCCTGTGTGGTTGGAAATGGAAATATGAATTCATAATGTATAAAGAGTATTTTACTATGATACAGCAAATTGAATCAATAGACATTTAACTGTGTACAATGTAAGGTAACTGTGGTACCACATCATAATACAGTTAGTAATAACATGATCATGTGTGCTCAAACATCAAGCATGCTTACAGAGCTGTGCTTCTTCCACATCTAAGCCAGTCGGACCATCTCTCATGCTCCTCAACCCCGGATATAGGATACTGGATATTAAGACAGTGGGAGCACTCCGTCAGCTACAAGACTGCTTTACACAAACTGAATGGGACCTACTTGAACAACAGAACTTTGAGGAATACACACACACACTCCTCAGGGCGAAACCGCCTTCAGGTCATCGGAAAGGACCCTTTACAGCACGGCTAGAGCCAACCTGAAGAGAGGAGAGGAGAATTGATGATCATTTCAAGAACAAGGACAAGAAGGACAGCAGTCCCACAATCACCAACTGACGTCCCGCTGGCGAAGGAGCTAAAGTGTTTCTTTGCTCGATTTAAGGTTAAAAGACCCAACTCAGACACATCGACCCCACTAGAGTGTAGGCCGCATTTTAATGTCCGAGCCTGGGCTGAGTCCGACAGAGCCGTAACCAAACCTGACCCGAGCCAGACAGGCATTAAGATATTTATGTCCAAGCCGAACCGAGTTACAGTTAAAATCTCAGTTACAAGCGGAGTAGTGTATGAGTACCACGGTGAGGAAAAGAGAGAGGAAAAAGAGATAGCAAAGCATAATACAGTTAGTAATAACAGGGTAATATCATGCTAATATTTGCATTATCACATGGTAATAGCATAAGTGCATGTAATATCCTTTAATATTGTAGATATTACAATGATATTGCCTTTATTATCAAACTGTAATATGAAGTGGCACCGTGACGGTAGATGTTTCTAATCTTGAAAGTCCTGGCTCTGGGACTGTGGCCCCTCTCTTGAGCCTAGATCTTTTCTGTTGCTCGCTCCATAATCTTTGCCTATGTCTTTGGTCTTGCTCATTCAACTCATAAACACTTTTCATTCTATCCTTTTTCTGATTCCATTTTTTCTTTCTGAAGATGTTTCCCCTTTCTCTCAGGATCTGCAGCATTGCCTTTGTCTCTCAGCTGCACTAATTGGAGCCATCTAATTATGTCAATTCATACAGATTACAGTTACAGACATTATAACTCAAAGTTCATACATATTAGAAATATATGTGTATTCCAATTTCATTCATATACAAAATGCAATCTCAAAAGCAATCATAGGCCTAAAGAGGGAACATATTCAAAACATTTGTCATAAAAGCTAACAAGCCATACATTCACAGTGTATGTCAGTAATGTATTTATAAAATGTTTTTCTATGACATGTTGAGAAGAACTCACCCTTTATCATCAGCTCAGTCAAATGATGTCACGTCCTCTGAGTCATAATAACCTTAAAGGCGTAATACACACTTTTTGACGTTTTTCATTAAACGTGACAGGGCTGACCGAAAACACGGGGACAGATGTAAAATACGATTTATTTGTAGAATTTATGTAGCATTTAATGTTTTTTTTTCAGCCGCTAGCTGCTAGCTTTGTCTGTCTGCCATTCACTGTGGTCAGGACCTTTTTAGGCCTTTATTTTCACAGGACAGATGAAGACATGAATGGAGAGAGAGAGAGGGGGAATGACATGTAGCAAAGGGTCACAGGTCGGAATCGAACCCGCGGCCGCTGCGTCAAGGAGTAAAGAGATTTGTTGCTGCAAGGTTGATGAGAGCAGAGTGTTGGGCCAGAAAACCAATTATTAAAAGATGCTAAAATGCTGAAACGATGCGAACTGCAGAGTCAGACAATAATTATCTGTGGGTTTGTCAGTAAAAAGGACCTCCTTCACATTATACACAGTCATTTGAGTCATTGGTTATAATAAATATTGATTAGTGCATCTTTAAGTTTCACATTTACTTATTAATAAACAATGAAGTATAGACAAGCATAATCCATATGTATTTGTAAATTTACAGCGGTATATTAACAGAACTTACTTCGGAGCATATTAAAAGCAGGAAAGTAGACAGCAAGTGATAAACAAGATAGAAAAAAGGCAGAAAAAGTATGGAAGGCATCACACAGGTCAAACTCAGCTCAGTGTACTTAACCTATGGCACGTTCCTTCCCCCCCTGACCCTCTGGGAGGACCCCATTATTGTCAAGAGCTGCTTCAAAGAGAGCAGTCAGCCAGCGTAGAGGCTGCCCCTGCATAAGCCCTGGCATAAGAAATCAAACGCACCCCAGCAGTGTGAGTAATCTCACAGCTAATGGCTAATATCTAATGGCCTTAATCAAAAGCCCCCGCTACGATGCTTTCAGAACCGTGTTGATAAATTGCAACGTTGATGAAAAATGGGCCCTTATCACAGTACAGTGCTGGTAGGCTGCGGCACAGCCCCATTTGTTAAGGCAGCTTCCTGTGGTTTTTGTCAGTTCAGTTTCCCCTTTACCTCTCTCTTTGCTCTTCCCCTGTCCATCTTCCATTTTTTAATAAGCATCTCCATCTCATTTCATTTAACCTTTCAGGAAAATGGCTATAATCTGTGTTGCTTTGCTGTGTTTGGTTGCTTACATGGCGCCATGTACTGGATGTGGGTACTGTTGATGTGTTACGGCAGGAACACACTGCACGCTTGAATGGCCACGAATAGCCGTGAAGCATAGATTTGTGCTGATCGCTAAACATATTGCATATAAACATATTTGTGCTGATCGCTAGACATAGCATGGGTCCCGAAATTAACACTGCACCGCTTCATGACTATTCGCGGCGCTTTAACTTGCGCAGTGTGTTTCTAGCCCTACTGAACTTATGTCTTCTTAAGAAAGCTTTTTTTGTTGATCTAGCTGTCTTTATGATGTCTTATTGACTTCTGGCTCGGTTTTATTCTGCACTAATGTCTTGCTCATTCCTGTTGCTCTGTTCTCAAAACATCTTTCCAAAGAACTACAGTTGAAAATTAACCGGTTGGCAAACACCGGCACATTTACAGAAATGTGCGTTTTCCTTTAAAAAAAATAAATAAATGAAATGAACTGCTCTTTTTCGTCCGTTTTAAGCTCTCCCCATTTTGATTTGGCCTTTCATTTATTCTCCAGCTTCATGGGGTTGTCTTCTGGTTACATCGCTGGTGTTTCCCCATTACTCTCCTCCTACTTCTCTTCTTCTTTCTCTCCCCACCTTTCTCACCCCCCTTCCCTTGCTCTTATTTGCTAGCTCGCAGCGTCCAGTTCTTTAATCTCATCTCTCCTTTTCCCCCCATCTTTTCCTCCTCCCCTTTGGTCCCCGTCACTGTTCCTTTGTTTCAGCGTCTCTTTGCCTCTCTGTGTAATTTGTTAACCAGAGGTGTCGTGTTGTGTTGTGTTCTGTGGTCTTGGTGGGTAGGCTGGATGGGCGAACAGAGCTGCTGTAAAGAGGTAATTAACCGCTTCTCATTTAGACAACAGGCTCAATCAGCGAGACAGAATGACTACATGTGGGCTGGAATGCCAATTGCAGAGGCTCCAGGCACATACACACACAGACTCAAACGCCCTTCACCGAAAAAAGGAACAGATCATGTTTAAAGCAGACCTGGGCATTGTACGCCCCCGGACCACATCTGCTTGAGGTCAATGGGAAGTTAGCAATCAAACGTAAATAAGTGTACATCATGCATGGAATACAACTGCATTGATTTTATTTTTATTTTTTGTATTCCGTTTTTTTTTTAACATATGCAGCTTCTTCTTCTCTGGTTGCAAGTAAATTGCAATTAAAACTAAGAAGAAGAAGAAATGTGTCGGAGAGCCGTGAACTGAGCTCACGAGACGTTAGCATGGACATGAATGAGCTCACTGGGGAAAAAAGAAAGGTTGAGTTTTTATCCAAACATGGAATTCTAAGTATTTATTTACTGAAGTTGTGCTGAGTTTGTGAATAACAGATCATTGTGTTGTTAAGGATTATTACAGCCTAGTTACCAATTTTTGTACTTTGAGATAACGGAGGATCTGGCAGCAATGCGGTCAATGCAAGGGACGACTACGTTGAGTGATTTGTTCATTGAGGTAAATGCATGTTTTGACAAAATGGGACTTAAATGGAACAAACTGGCATGTGCTACAACCAATGGTTGTCCCAATCTGACAAGAAAAAATTTAAGACTTTTGAAGCGGATGCAAGATAAAGTAAACTGAAATGGACAGTTTTTATATAGCACTTTTCTAGTAACGACTACTCAAAGCGCTTTTAATAATAATGTATGCTTTATTAGTCCCACAAGGGGAAATTACAATTTGCACACTGTTGTTATCACACACAGGCCTGAATTACACATACATGCTCAGGTCCTATACATGCACTAAAGCTACCAGTCCACTGTCATTCTTTTGGGCCGTATGTGGACTTGAACCAGCAACGCTCCGGTTCCCAAACCAACTCCCTACAGACTGAGCTACTGCTACCTTTTTTTTTTTACATAGTACAGGAACCATTCATCATTCACATCAACATTCATACACTGTGGCCGAGGCTGCCGTACAAGGTGCCACCTGCTCATCAGATACACACTCACACTCATTTACACTTCGATGGCGCAGCATCAGGGGCAACTCGGGATTCAGTGTCTTGCCCAAGGACACTTCGACATGGGACTGCAGGGGCCAGGGATTTAACCCCCAACATTCCAATATGCGATCGCTCTACTACAGATCTACACCCGCCCCTAAAATATTTTTTTATTTTTGCATTAGTATTATCCAGCTGGGAGGAGACCTCGGGGAAGACCCAGGACCTGGTGGAGAGATTATATCTCCAACCTGGCCTGGTATGCCTCAGGATACCCCCAGTCAGAGCTGGTTGATGTGGCTCAGGAAAGGGAAGTTTGGGGTCCTCTACTGGAGCTGCTGCCCCCGCAACCCGATACCGGATAAGAAGCTGAAGATGGATGGATGGATGGATGGATGGATTATACATCCGCAGGTGTTGTGTAAGTCAGTGCTAAAACAGAACCATGTTATTGATGTAACTAAAACAGTTAACTTCATCAGGGCAACAGCATTTGATCCCAGGCAGTTTGTGTTTTTTTTTTTTTGAGGAGCATGAAAGTGAACATGGTGACATAGGCTACCACACAGCTATCAGGTGGCTCACCCTGGGCCAGAGCATTAAAGGAGTATGGGACCTGAGAGCAGAGATTAGAGAGTTTTGTGATATGAAAGGCAAAGACATCCCAGAGCTCTCAGATGTAAACTGGATGGCTGACCTTGCATTTGCTGTTAATGTGACTCCACTAATGAATCAACTGAACACCAAACTGAAAAGCAAGATCCTATTTGTCTGTTTCACTTTTTCATGTTCTAAGAAAATAGTTTTAAAAAAGCCAATTTTGTACTTAGACTACAAAAAAAATAGTAATAGCACTTTGTAAAGTTAATTGAATGCTGTTCTTTGAAAAATGGCAAAAAACATGCACATTTTGGTCACAATTGCATTCATGGATGTTGATTAAATAATTACATAATGTCCTAATCATACCATTTGTGCCCTTATCAAAGACTTTAAAATGTACTGCTTTTTATAAAGAAATAAAATTAATATTGAACATAATTTACCCTATTTCATTTCATCTCAATGATATCTCTTTGTAGGGGAGGGTGGGGGGTGGAAACTGGGTGTAAATCATCTATCTGTTAGTACCTTGTGTCACAGATTGACTCTTTGTACTGGTTTCATTCTATGGATGAGGTGCATTATGTATCTGTTATCTGAAAATCCCATAAATAAATCATCCCTTTGGGAAAATTCATTGCCCACCCCTGATGTACATTGATACTGATGATGCATAGGTTTTTCTGAATATGAAATGAGAAAGTTTGCCACTGCTCATTATTGTATTTTTTTCAAATTCAAAAACTACGCTTGTAAATGTAGCTGGTAAATGTTTGAAATTGAACTACAGTTCCCCCATATAATGCATACATATGCTAACAGAACCCCATTATTATTGAAAATAATGCTTCAACATCTATCGGCACACACATTTTGATTAGGTTGTTGGGTTGTAATATTGTAGCAATATTGCTTTAAGTAATTGAAAGAGATCGTTTCCTCTGCTGTATACTGTAAGAGCATTTGTAGTTCCTTCTGAATGTATATTTTATTTATAGTCAGAGTAGTGGTGACTAATGGGAATCCAAATACACAGACAACAGGCACTTGACACACAATCTCTCGCAACTCCTCTCTTTCTTTTTTGCACACATACCCAAAAAATTATTACATTCAGTTTGCTCTGGTGAGATAACGTGAGAGAAATACAAATAGGATCAATGAGAATTACAGTTTTTGGCAAAGACAAAATATAAATTCTAGTGAAATCCAGTGAAGTTATTAAAGTTCCCCTTTTTGTTAATCCAACCTGGATAATTTACTGATCAATTGGACCTGATGGCCAGAACTCAAAATGGGGAAATACAGACAGTAGTTTAGTTTGAGTATTCGTGATGCTCTGAAAAATACATTTATGACTTGTTATTCCAACTGTGACCACTTCAAAAGAATTGTTCCACAGCCCAGCATTGTTCCTAGGAGCTTGGGAGACGTAGGCAGCTTTGTCAACTGCAGGTTTTTTTATTTTGTTTTTACATTGTCTATACTATTATTAGTTGTATACTATTAAACATACATGGCCATCATCATATATTACCATGTGCAGTTCTGTTCATGAATGTATAATTAAAAGTGGATATAACTTATCTGACTTATCTGAAAGGAAATTCCTCAGTGTACTATGCACTGCCCTACAAAGCAATGCAATTTAGGTGTGAACGCATTTGGAAGAACTAGAAAACAGAGGTAAAAACCAAAATGATGTCAAGGCTAGCTGGAAATCTTAAGCTAATTTATACACTGATGCTGTCCTGTGATAGATAACGCAGCAGCAAAATCTAATAATAATGAGAAATAAAAAAGATAAGCTAGTCCTGCTAAAATGTAGCTTAGCAGCTCCCTTAGCTTAGCAGTGTAGCAGAAATTGCCTTATTAACCTGAGTTGATGTAGTTAAGCTACCTTTAAATCACATGTTGAAACGTATTTAATTAAAAAACATTACAAATTGACAAGAAAATTGTTAAAACGGCATACAACCTTTTATTTATTTATTTATTTTTTTACTAAGTTAACTTTCTGTAGTTATACTGCTCTCTGCCATTAAGGTAATTAGGTAATAAACTGAAAAATATTCCTCGCTTCCTTGTTAGCTTTGGTAGAGTGGGGCCCAGACACGGCATTTAATTAACCCGTAGAGTTTCCATGGTTGCGATTCTAGGCTCTTGAAAAGTATTACAAATATACATAACATGTATGGTTAAAAAAATAATAGATATATAGTTAAATAATTTACCCTTCTTTGCAGCTTGAGGTTTCCTGTCAAAGTTATGTGGAGTCTATATTGGAAAAAAAAAATTGTTTGCAATAGGGCACACAGAAATCTAATGTACATCTGATTGTACAGCTTCTTCACTGACCTTTGACCTAGGCTTCGCTGTCCAAGTTCACTAATTTCAAATCACTAAGCCAGTCACCTGGATGCATGAAGAATAAGGAGTTGTCACATAGACAATATGAATTTGGTGTAACGCTGTGTTCACACCAAGTGCAAAGCAAATGTTCGCCTCGCGTTACTCACACAAGTTTGACTGTGGGGTCATGTGTGTTTGATTACAGGCAAAAAAGAGAGCATGACTTCATTACAGAGGAAAGCAGAATACATTACAGTACATATGGAAGATGATTGCTGAATTTCTAGAAGAATATATTTAATATAGTGTTTCTCTCCTCAAACAGCTCGGTAATGTGAGTCATAGGTCTAATGGGAAAACATAGAATGTGCCGTTGTATTTATTCAGGTGGAGCACTGAAGTTGTGTTTGTATCAGTTGATCATTATTTTATTCTATTCATGCTTCAGCATCATTGACAGATCGTGCGATTGGCTACCATCGGACTTGTACGCATTATTCCAGTATCTATCTCTGTGGTGGATCTGCTTCCAGAAAGCTGTGATACACACACACACACACACACACACACACACACACACACACACACACACACATTAATCCATTAACCCAAACACATGAACACACACTACAGGAATATTGCACATCCAATCACCATAAACAAGTTATTTATGGTACTTTCACAAATTAAGCCATAGCTTTGTTTTCTAAATAATCCATACCACACACACACACACACGCACACACACACATACACATGAACACATTGTTCCACTAAGTAAATCACTTGAATACATAAACCTTTGAACTTCAGATTGATTTTAACCCTCCTGTTGTCCTCGGGTCAAAGTTGACCCCTTTAAAAATGTCTATATCTGAAATATGAGTTTCTTTTTAACCATATTACCACAAAAAAATTTATTGGATTCCTTACAACGCTCTTTGATCACTTTCATTCCTGGCAAAACTCATCAGTACGTTCCTCTGATCTTAACTATTAGTCAAAATAATTTATAATTTCTGCTTTTTTAACTCAAATATTAGGTATAATTCTATATAAATGAGGGTTATTGACCATAAATTCCAAAATGTACTGTAAAACTAAGGTGGTGTTAGTGAAAACTTAAAAAAAAGTCTGAAAAAGGGACAAAATTGTCAATTTTTTGGCAGTTTTTGAACAACACAGAGGACAACACAAGGGTTAAAGATATACAAGCACAGTAAAAACAAATATAACATACATATTGACGATATTATCACTGTCAAGTTTTTGCAAAGCAGAAAATACAAGTATTTGCCAACATGCCGACTTCAATGCCCTTAATCGCAGAGACAGCTTGAAGATAGGAAAGTGTGGGGGGGGGGACAACTGCAGCAAAATGGCCGCCGGTTGGAATCAAAACTCGGGCCGCTGCGGTAAGGACTGAGCCTTGGTAGAAGAAATAAAACATTACAGCGATTATTTTAACTGATTGCGATGATTTACAGTATTGAAGGATATGACCATTTTTGTATCATTATTCTCATTTTCATTTAAATATATATATAAAAATGTTTTATTGATTATAGTGTGACTTGCAACGTTTTTTTCTGTCTGTTGGATTTGTGGGCTGGGACATCTCTTCAGCGCTACAATACTCAATTTAGAATGGTATTGCACTAGTCCATATTGCGAATTTTGATAAAATTGCGATTCATTTTGCAGCCGTAATATGACTATTACACTCCAATTCCAGAGCAATCTTTGGATCAGACCTTTTTGTTGGCTTTTCTTAAACTGATCAGCCACAGGGCCAAGTGCTTTTCCCCCCAGTCTGACCCCTTTAAATGAAATTCCCTGATGTACTGATTTGAGATACACAGCACAATAGAGGGTCACAGGTGTTATAAACCAGCTGAGTTGAACTCATTCTACACTCCCATAAGACCTCCAGGGACTGTGGTATATTTCATACCTGATGCCCTGGAAGGACCAAGTCAACAGAAAATACAAATGTATTTATCATCTGTTTACATACATGTGGTGAAACTCTGGATTTGTGGTTGCTTATAGTAACAGACAAAAGTATTGCATACATTGATCAGCTTCTCCGGCATAATCTTAATTATAAATGTCTTTTTTCATATATCTTAAGCTGTGTGCAAGCTGTCTCCTTGCACACTTCAAACTTAGTTAAAAAACTTTTTTAAGGATAGGGTGTAGATAACGCAATAAGTCGAAGGAACAATGGACACTACGCACACTTTCTTGACTACAAAGCAGAAAGGGGAGGGACCAGGGACGTTGACCGGCAGCTGATTGGACAAATGCGTCACGTGGGTCTGGCTTCTCTTAATGGTGGACAGATGATGGCTCGTTCAGAAAACAATCACAAATTTTACAAAAATAGTTCACCAAAACGTGTCTGTGAACACATTTTAAGCGAGAATACAGTTGCCATACATGTCTAATTTTTTTTTTTTTATCAACAAAGGTCAATTTAATAGATTTTCATGTCAGTTACAATTCTTAAGGGGTTATTTTGTTTTTTCCAACCTGGACCATATTTTGCCCATGTTTTTATGTCTAACTGACTGATGAGAACAATCTTGAATGAGAAATTGGCCCACTATTGAACAAGACCGCTGCAGTCGGCATCGGCGAAACAAGCTAAATTTGGTTAAGTTATTGGGCAATTGCGCACCTTTAATTTACATCCACGTTTTGCCACTGACATACTCAGATTATTGTTCCAAGTGTCTGACGACCTTATGGAAAGGATCACTACAGAGGTCGACCTTTTTGCCACGGCGCGTCCCAGAAGTTTGCGTGAAGAGGCTGTCCTCTCCGCTCTGCTAAAGATACGTGCCAGGTCTATTTTCAACCGGCCAAGAAGTGGAACAGCAAGAGTAACCAGTTAATTTACCAAAACACCCCCCCCAATATCGTGTATGTCTCCTTTACAACACTGCAGATAACAAGAGATTTCTCTTGGAGGTTGAAAAACACAATACGACAACAAAGCTCTTTATTATCAGAACACCAGAAAAGTGAAGGCATGGAGTTTAACTGCAGGAGTGCTTGAAGTGGAAGGTAGAAACTAGCTTAATAAACACACGATTGTTCTGTAAAGTACTTGTAGAGAAAAGAAAATCTGCAAGTCGGGCAGGCAAGACGCTCCTGGTGTGGTATGACGTGTTGCGGAGGACAGCACGTGGCACAGACGTGCCCAGTGGAGAATCGGAGTAAATGGCAGCAATGGGGATTTGAATCTACACCTTCTGACAGACTGAAGCCTTCAACACTAGAAGTGCCGGGATTCCATAACTACTGCAACTGCCGTGAGTGGTCATTTTGACTCCAAACTCTATAATCTCTCATGATAAATACCTAATTGCAATATTAATGCATGTACTGTGTTAGGATATCTTTAGAAAAACCAAAAACAACACCAAAATATACAATTTAACAAGTTTAATTAGATAGATAGATAGATAGATAGATAGATAGATAGATAGATAGATAGATGGCACTGCACTCTGCGTTCACACATCTGGACAATAAGAACACTTATGCAGGAATGCTGTTTGTTGACTTCAGCTCAGCATTCAACACTGTCATTCCCGGCTAAGTTAATAGCCAAACTTGGAGACCTGGGCATTAACACCTCCATGTGCAACTGGATTTTGGACTTTTTGACCAACAGACCCCAGAATGTTCGATCAGGCTCCAACTGCTCCACATCCATCACACTCAACACTGGTGTACCACAGGGCTGTGTGCTAAGCCCGTTTCTCTACTCCCTCTTCACCTCCAACTGCAAGCCTGTGTACGAATCTAATTCCATCATCAAGTTTGCGGACGACACTACGGTGATTGGTCTCATCAGCAACAACGATGAAACTGCCTATAGGGAGGAGATCAAGCACCTGGCCACATGGTGCACTGAAAACAACCAGCTCCTCAACACCACCAAAACGAAGGAGCTCATCGTAGACTTCAGAAAAGAGTCAAGAGGCACGCACGACATCATCCACATCAATGGAATGGCTGTTGAGCGTGTCTCCAGTTTCAAGTTTCTGGGGATCCACATCTTGGCGGACATGACCTGGTCAACCAACACCTCCTGCCTGTTCAAGAAGGTTCACCAGCGCCTTTTCTTCGTTAGGACACTGAGGAAGAATCAGCTTTCCTCGACTATCCTGGTGAACTTCTATCGCTGTGCAATAGAAAGCATCCTGACCAACTGTGCAACAGTGTGGTATGGGAGCTGTTCTGTGGCAGAGCGCAAGGCACTGCAGCGGGTGGTGAAAACCGCCCAGCGCATCACTGGGACTCCACCACCCGCCATCGAGCACATCCAGAGGAAACGCTGTCTGCATCGAGCTCGCAGCATCCTTAAGGACTCCTCTCACCCAGCCCACAGACTGTTTTCTCTCCTGCCCTCCGGCAGGCGGTTCAGGTGCCTCCGGACCAGGACCAGCAGACTATAGAACAGTTTTTTCCCCAGAGCTGTCTCTTTATTGAACTCTAACCCTCATTGATCCCACTCCCCTCATATACTGACAGACTCTCCTCTCCCTCCTCACACCTGCCTCCATTTTGTTATCTGCAATACTATAATGTTTACTTGCACTGCTGACTGTTACTATAGTAACAACTGTTTATATCTGATCTTGCACTACTTACCTTGACTGATATTTCAATCTGCACTGCCGACTGTTTATTCACAGTACCAATTGTTTACATATACATCTGCAATATCTTACTTTAACTGTAATATGCAATTACTCTCCACTGCACTTTAATTTGGATAGTTTCTGCCCAAACTTTATTTGTACTGCCTTTAAATCCATTGTTATACTGCTCATTTTAGCCTAACTTTATATATATATATATATATATATATATATATATATATATATATATATATATATATATATATATATATATATGTGTATGTATATGTATATGTATATATATCTGTAAAAATTCTGTTTATAGTAACAGCCATCTGTATATATATTCATAGTACATACTCAGCTGTAAACTCTGTAAACCATCAGTATATTATGATCATTGTACATTTCTGTAAAAATTCTATTTATGGTAGTATCCACCTGTATATTATATTCAGTACATATCCACTTAGTACAAGTATTATACGAGTAATGCGAGTCAATATCTGTACTCGGATTGAATAAAACTCCTCATTGACTGTCTGCGTTCTGTGATAGGCTAGTCACAGCGCCAGTCACAGTGCCCGCATACAGATTCCTCCTTTTGTTGTGCTCTGCTCACTCACACACACGCAGAACACGGAGAAGTGATCAGCTCTCCCTCAGTCTCTCAGGTCTGCGGGTCTGTTCCGTTAACATTTAGGGTTTCTTCAAGCTTCAGCTTTGTTTTTTACTTCGGTCTAACTAGTCCTTAGTAACCAGTAGATTTCTGGTAAACGTGGGGTTAGTTCAGACATGGTGATGGTAGCATGCGAAACGCGTCGCGTCTCTGCCTGTCGGAGTTATTTTTTTTTATTTATTTTTTTTTTAAACTGCCTGCTGGCTCTAAACTTTCTTGCTGTATTTTATAAAAAAATAAATAAAAGGCAGTTGCGGTATAAATAAACAATATTACAAATTAAGATACACACAAACACATTTCAACCCCTCTCTCTCTCTCTCTCTCTCTCTCTCTCTCTGACACACTCACACATACCTGGTGTGGAAATAAAAAAAATAAAAGAAGAACCAAAAAAAAAAAGATCACACTGATTATGAGTATGAAAATTCTTGTTTATTACATTTTACTTCATAATTGCAACCGCATTGTTGTATTCATTGTTGCAAAACTTGTTCTGTATATAGTTCGTTTGTTACCATGACAACACCATTGATCTGAAGCTCAATGCTGATGCTGTCATGGAAATAGTTTTCTTATCAGCAATAAATATAACAATTTCTGATCAACACATATCAATTGCATGCTGAAAATTACATACCGGTTAAAGCCACGCCCATTTTAAGACAACCCAACCCACTTCCGGGTTAAATCCTGCCCACTTCTGGGTTAGGCCCCGCCCAGTCCGAGTACAGATACGGATACAGATAATTCATGTGGTAAACAGATACAGATACAGATACAGATAATGCTGTACTCGCTCATCCCTAATATCCACCTGTAAATCCTGTTCACAATACTTGTTATCTATATATTATATTCATAGGATAATCTAGCCGTAAAATTCTGTTTATAATAGTATTCATTTCTATATTTATTCAGTACATATCCATCCTGCACTATGGAACCATTGTATATCCTGCACTTACTGCTGTTGCACTTCTGGTTAGACCCAAACTGCATTTCGTTGCCTTGTAGCCTACCTGTACGTGTGTAATGACAATAAAGTTGAATCTAATCTAATCTAATCTAATTATTTCATAGGCTACATTTACATCTGAAAAATATGGTATGGAAATTCATTCAACATAACTCATAACAGGCTAATAACACCAAAAAGTAAAACATTTGTAACCTAACCTAAGCTGGCACTGCCTCCGTGTTGGCTCTTTTTTCTTCCATAAACTCCGCTCTCAGTTCCTCTGCTAGTTGATGAGTGCCCCCCTTGGAGAGGATGTGTGCAATGATTCCAGCCAGTTCGAGGATGTATAAAGTTATATGACCACGTAGGCAGCCAGCGGCCACTAGCTCCGTGTACCAAGCCTTCCACAGAACGAGCGCCCGGCGCTGCCTTCTGATTCAGAACAGAGTCCATCCACGCTGTATTTATTGTGGTCGCCTATGTTACCGACTCTGGCTTTGCCTTTGGCCTATCAGTGATGCCCACTCTTGTTACTCGAGACTGCTTATCATGTTTCTCTGACGGAGACGATGACAAGCAACCAATACGCATCTTCAAGATTAAAAAACAATACCGCGAAAATCTGAGCAGTCAATATGACCATGTATGGCCGAAATAGGTCAAAGTGGTTGCATTTGCTTTGCCTTTTGTGTAATGTGTATAAAAACAATTTTAAATGAAAATATAGACTCTTTTAAGAAAAGTCAGGTAATCAGCACAATTGTATTTTTTTATCCAGCAAACTTATTACATATATAAATTTAATAACGGTCAAAATGACCGTCATGGCTGTTCTAGTGTTAACGAAGCGCCTTAGACCACTCAGCCACACTACCAGACAGAAGGTGGACCTGTAACAGCTGTGGTCACGGTTCTGTCAAATCTTTACCAATAAAAAAACATTGCAGCCATAATGTAGACAAGTCTTTAAACAAAGTGCATGTAAGGAAGGAGAATAGACAGAATAGCTTTTATCATAAAAAATGCCAATGGTGAAGTGAAAGTGAGGAGTTAATTGCCTTCCTGATCACAAGTTAGGTCTTATTTTTATTTATTTGGGAATGTTTAATGAGTTGTTCAGATGAGTTAGCCCAGATTTCTGCCATAATCCCAAGCTTGTGGCCAGAAATGTTAAGTACCAGGTTAATAGAACAAGTCAGTCATGACAAGGCTGCAGTGCTTAAGGAATGATGTACTCCAAATTTGGAGAAAACTGGCATAAAATATCGAAAAAGTTGAGCCAAGTTTTTAAATCTTCCACCTAAATGGGTGGGGGCTGACATGCACTACTACTATGGAGTCTGGCAAACGTCTGAGGGGAGCTGGATGGTTTTCAGCCTGGGCTCAGACCAAAGACACTGATTTCCATCTGTAGCTGCTGGCACATTAATCCTATCTTTTTGTCTTGATTTAAACTTAACAGTGTCATTCTTGTGGCCTTTTTGTGCGTTGTTCCAGATACTAAACAACGGCTTCATTGTAGTGCTGTGTAGCTGCAATTGTAGAACATGAGTCTTTTTACAGTCTGGTTTTGGAGTGCCATTCCCACTCATAACCCCTTTTTAAAATAATAAATTAATAGAATGTATGTTACAATAGTTTGTAAACATGCTGTATGTATAACTTTATCATCAATAAATCATTTTACATTACGACTGGCTGCCTCTGTAGAGGATTTTACATTGTGTGCCATCAGATTTTACCACTCTCCGCATAGGAAAGCAACGGAACCACAGATCATGGGTAGACAGTTTTAGACTGCCGGGCCCTTCCTACGACACACTGAGATACTCTCTCCTCGTCTCTCTCGCCATCTGTGTGCATTCATGTCCCATTAATGCACGTTACTAATTCAAGCTTTTTCCCTGGAGTCCTTGCACTTTCTCACCTCACAGATTTCCTGGATTGTGGTGGCACCTGGATCGTGGTTGCAGCTGCTCATGTGGTCTTGGTTGACGCCCACTGCTACTACAATTACTATTAGTCTATAATGATATATTATTATATTTACTCTTGCCACTGTTCATTATGTCATCATATTATACACGCTGCTTTAATTCTTTCTCCATCTCTCAGATGGCCGCCCACCAAGAGCCAGGTTCTGCCTGAGGTTTCTGTCTGTTAAAAGGAAGTTTTCCTCGCAGCTGTTGCACTAAATGCATGCTTTTGTGGGAATTTTTGGATCTCTGTAAATTATAGGGTGTGGTCTTGACCTACTCTATCTGTAAAGTGACCTGAGATAACTTCTATTATGATTTGACACTATAAATCACATGACATATACAAATAACAAATCAGTTGTGGCCTTAGCATATAACTATCTAACATGCTACAGTGAGGGAAAAAAACTATTTTGTCCCCTACATTTGCCCAATGACAAAAAATGATCAGTCTATAATTTTAATGGTAGATTTATTTGAACAGTGAGAGACAGAATAACAACAACAAAATCCAGAAAAACGCATGTCAAAATTTTAATTTTAATTAATTTTAATTAGGGAACTATGTATTTGACCCCTCTGCAAAACATGACTTAGTTCTTGTAGCTGGCCAACAGGTTTGCACACATCTCAGGAGAGATTTTGTCCCACTCGCCTTTGCAGATCTTTGCCAAGTCAATAAGATGGCTAAGTTTGGCAACTCAAAACTTTAGCTCCCTCCACAGATTCTCTATGGGACTAAGGTCTAGAGACTAGCTCGGCCACTCCAGGACTTTAATGTGCTTCTTCTTGAGCCACTCCTTTGTTGCCTTGGCTGTGTGTTTTGGGTCATTGTCATGCTGGAATACCCATCCATGACCCATTTTCAATGCCCTGGCTGAGGGAAGGAGGTTCTCACCCAAGATTTGATGGTTCATGGCCCCGTCCATCGTCCCTTTGATGCGGTGAAGTTGTCCTGTCCCCTTAGCAGAAAAACCCCCCCAAAGCATAATGTTTCCACCTCCATGTTTGACGGTGGGGATGGTGTTCTTGGGGTCATAGGCAGTAGTCTTCCTCCTCCAAACATGGCGAGTTGAGTTGATGCGAAAGAGCTCCAACACTTTCACCCAGTTGTCCTCTGAATCATTCAAATGTTCATTGGCAAACTTCAGACGGGCATGTATATGTGCTTTCTTAAGCAGGGGGATCTTGCGGGTGTCCTTCACGGCGTAGTGTGTTACCAATTGTTTTCTTGGGGACTATGGTCATTGACAAGATCCTCCCATGTAGTTCTGGGCTGATTCCTTACTGTTCTCATGATCCTTGCAACTCCATCTTGCATGGAGCCCCAGGCCAAGGGAGATTGACAGTTCTTTTGTGTTTCTTCCATTTGCAAATAATCACACCAACTGTTGTCACCTTCTCACCAAGCTGCTTGGCAATGGTCTTGTAGCCCATTCCAGACTTGTGTAGGTCTACAATCTTGTCCCTGACATCCTTGGAGAGCTATTTGGTCTTGGCCATGGTGGAGTAACAAAATGAGATTAGGAGCACTGCCTTTAGGAGTGTGCTCCTAATCTCAGCTCGTTACCTGTATAGAGGACATCCGGGAGCCAGAAATCTTTCTGATTGAGAGGGAGTCAAAGACTTATTTCCCTCATTTAAATGTAAATCACATTTTTGACATGCTTTTTTCTGGATTTTCTTGTTGTTATTCTGTCTCTCACTGTCTCTCACACAAATAAATCTACCATTAAATCATTTCTTTGTCAGTGGGCAAACATACAAAATCGGCAGTGGATCAAATACTTTCTTCCCTCACTGTATGTGAAAACAAAGACATCTTTACCATTATCCTGTGTCATTCTCAGGCCGGTAATAGACCGTGCTCTACCCCGGCTGCCGCCCAATGCCGTGATCTATCTGCCTGCACCCTTGAAAAGGATCATTGGTTTCAAAAAAGGATGGATGGAAGCAAGCAAGCACGTGCACATATAGACATCAAAAGGTGCTTGAGCACCGGCCCTTTTTCTTCATAGAGAAAAAGTCACTTTTTTTCAGGATGCATGTTTATTTTTGTATTTTTTTTAATGATAAATATAGCCTAAAAATGTTGAACTTTGAAAAGTTCGCACACATCTTCCCTATTAAACAAATGTATTTCTTGAATTCTCTCTCTCTCGCTCCGCGATGCGTCCCCTCAGGCCCCACACACATTTCAGCCTGCATGCACGTTCTGTAGCCTAAACACAGCATCTTATATTGGTTTTATTGAGAGAGCAAGAAGTTAGACAGCCCCCAACCAAGCCTTCAAGACAGCGCTGTGACTGTCCTCTTCAAGGCACCTACCCTAACCATTGCCTAATCCTAGTGCTAATCCTAAACCCCCAACATCGTCTTCCAGGCAGCGCTGCTGGGGGGCTTAAACACCAAACACCGCTGTGCTCTGAAGCATCTGCCCTCAGCATTGTCGGCAACCTTTTTTTTCCTTTTTCCTTCATTGACAAATTGTCAAGTTTCCAATTGACTGAAGCTATTCAGTACATAAGTTATTCTTACATTATGTTGTTAATAAATGTTTTGAATTTGACAATGTACACCGCAAAATTGCAAGTGTAAATTCAACTTGCGTAGTGTTAAAAGTAAATTTTTTCCAAAGTTATTTGATATTTTCAATGTTGACATTTCCAGCGCTTATTTTGAAGGCCCACTTTTTGTGATTAAAAAAAACTGAAAATTGGTCAAATTGGACCCAAGGACAACATGAGGGTTAACCCAGTTAGAAGAGAAAATGTCTTAAAGTACAGCGGAATGCATGGCTCGGGCAAATAGGTCACTAGTGTCCTCATTGTCCACATTAAATGATTTCAGGGGTCCATACTCAATATAGTTTGAAGGTGATGTCTCCCAGTGATAACCTATGGACATTTGGTGTTTTCTTGCAAGTGATTTAGTGATGTTCTTGAAGTTCTAAGATTGTGTTTTTCCTCAAATCTCATGCTCCACACGTGTATTAGGTCTTATTTTTCTTTTACAAGCCGGGTAGTGATATTAAAGTGACATAAAGTGATGTTTTGGGATCAGGTTTCTATCTGGATAGACCTTTTTGAACAAATCATGGTGTTCCATTATTAAATGCACAGTCAAGTGTAAGAGATGGAGAAAATATGTTAATTATCTGCAGTAAAAGCAGCAGCAGAGTCCAGTTTTGGTTTCCTTCCTCCACAATGTCACCAAAAAGCAAAGGAATGTTTCTTACCAGACAAAGAGTCTGAATGTAATTGAGTCCTATATTATTGCCAGGTTAATCCTTGTCAGGTGAAGTACCCATAGTCAAAAGCCTAGGCTCTTGACAACAGATTGTGTTTTGACAAAACAGTTTATGAGAGATACTCCAAAAGTAACTTTGGCTCATACTGAGCCATTCCTTCAAGAACGTTGTGCATTATGTCCAAAGAAAAATTGTGACTAACATGACAGAACTGTAGGCTGTTAAGAGTTGAATTCTGCTTTAAATAAAACATGGACAACTTCTGTGGATCTGATTGCAGCTCGTTGCAGTGCATTTCAAAAAGCTCTTTACCGAGCAAGATTGCCTTGGAGTCATCCTCGCTGGAAACATTCTGGGCATCGTGTTTTTCAATCAAACACAAACGACAGAAATAACGTCCACTGAAAGACTCTGTAAAACCAAGAATGGCGTGCATGCCCAAGTTGTCCCCAGTTATGGCATATAGGACCACAGACCTTTTTCAGATGAGAAGGGCAAATCAAGGCCATGACTCTCCTGGGTTTTGATGTCATTAATTTGAGGCTGTAGAATGGGACCAAAGCCATATTTTTTCACATCTTGTGTGAAACAGTGCAATCTAATGAATGTTTATCACAGTAGAGGCATTTTGGTGGCAGATTTCTGAGGACAAAACAGAGAGCACCTACTTTGTGAACACCCCTTTGGACCCAGTGGGTTAGCAGTTTCAAAGTCGTCATAGTACATCTGAAGTCTGTTGTTTAGAGAACAATGGATGTGTCTTAAAATAACTCCCATCAAAAAAGTCTTCATATCGGTCTGTTTTTGATACACAAGCTTCCCCAAGCAGTTTACAAATTTCAGAATTGCGGCACATACATTTTATTGTTTCCAAAATGGGAATGTTAACTAAAGTGTCTTTGACTGGGACTTGATCATTATTGCCTCTTTTTGTCTATTATTTCTACTGGCTCCACAAGCCCACACTTCTCTTTGACATATTTCATTCTTTTAGTTTCAGTATTAAAGCCAACAAATGGATTTTCAAAATGATCGACTTTGTCTTCTAAAGTAGATCTTACAGAATCATCTTCAGGCACAGCAGACAGTTTTTCATGTTTACCTTGGGAGTGTAATCCAGTAGGAAGCTCTTCCAAATCACTAACAACTGCTGAAACGAAACTATTTGCTATCCCACTTCCTTGGAGTTTAGCAATGATTGAAATGCAAATATTTTTTGGATTTTCATTCAGACCTGATCCATTGTCCTCAAAACACCTAGCCTCTGGGCTCAGCGTGGCAAAACCTCTGTAGAATCTTGGAGATTATGAAAATTAGCTTGAAATGACTCTGAGTTTGAGAAAACTCCTTCTTATGAACACTGCTTAAATGTTTTTTGAAACCCGAATAAGTGACGCCTACAATGTTCTAACCTGGTGCTAAGATAGATACTGTGAAATTCTTAAATGGGTTATCAAGGACCGACAAGCCACATGTACAGCTTGACAAATGACACACCTGAACATTTTTTACCCTAGTTCAGCAGTTTTGCCCGTAACTCACAAACTCTTGGGGACTCATTTCTTGTTGTAAGATAGATAGATAGATAGATAGATAGATAGATAGATAGATAGATAGAATATTTATTGATCCCAATAAAAATGGGAAATTATGGTGTTAAAGCAGCAAAATCACTCACACAGAACAGCATATAAATATAAATGAAATACTAGGATAATATATATATATATATATATATATATATATATATATATATATATATATATATATATATATATATATATATATATATATATATATATATATATATATACACAATACACATGAAATAACAACAGGAATAAAATATAAGATCATGTAGATGTTGTAGACTGTTGTCAAAAGTGAGCTGGACCAGGGACTCGTCATAAGTCAGGTTGAACATGTAGTGGGATTTAAACAGTTCATCAAAAGCACCCAATGAGCTGCTGGACTGGCAGAGGATGAGCTGTTTGTCTACGACGATGTAGAAAGAGTCAATCCTGTTCTGGGTCTGTGTTAGGATTTTCGTGTGACCCAGAACACACAGATACAAAACAGGAGTCAATGAATGAAGTTCAGGTTGATTTAATGTTCGTAGGTTTATCCAGCAGGGGCGAAACAGGTGGGAGGTCAGAGTGGGGATGGAAAGCAGCTCGGCGGTAGACAGGATCATTGGGATCTGTACTGAAACAATGGTTACTGCGAGGAATCCACAATGATTACACAAGACAATATCTTAACTAAAGTGTATGAAACGATCTGGCGCTGAAGCGGTGGTCAACCCGGGATTAAATGCTGTAGAGGAGTGATGATGAGATGGAAATCAGCTGTGCAGGTGACGGAGCAGAGATGAGTGGCCACGCGTATTGACCTACTTCCTCAGACAATGATAGACAAGACAGACAGACACACAGAGGAAAGGGAGAAACGACACAGGATGGGGGAATGCAGCTGACCACAACAGTCTGGCCAACAGCAAGGATGTAGGATTGTTTGATTCTTATCCATACAGTGGTTTTGCTGCTCCATGCAATGTCATAGGTTCTCCCTTTGTCCAATTATGTGCACCTATGTCGTGAGAACATGCACTCTACTGGAACTATGTCCCACATAAGAATCTGAATTATCACAAGGGGAAGAACACTGAGCAGAGTTTCAACTACTCACTGCATAAGTCTGTATGACACTACAAAAGTTGCTGAACAGACAATGGTAAATTTCATTGATGTACTGTATGTGTGTTCATGTGTCCCCAAGAAGTCTTTCCTGTTCAGCAAATATTAAGTTTTATATTGTGTTTATTGCTTACTTCCCGTATATCTCTGAAAGAAGAAAATACCACTGCGAGTTGTCTCGTATTACTAATATTATACATTTTTGTGCAAAATTGTTACTGTGACACTGTTTTATGTGTGTTTTGTGTGTGCATGTTTTAAATGACTACTACGTTGTTCTGTACAGCACCTTGTGCAACATTGGTTGCTTTTTAAAGTGCTTTATGAATACATTTTGATTGACTGATTGATTGATTGATTGATTGATGGATTGATTAATTGATTGATTGATAGATAGATAAACAACCTTATGGAATTTAAACAGATTAGAACAAATGTACCTTGTGAAAGTGGAACATTTTGTCCACGGCATCACTGGGACTTATTTTGATCCTCTTCCGTCCAGCTGTGGGTGGCAAGAGATGAAGGAGCAACAGGGAGGCCATATCACTGTCCCAGTCTATAAGGAGGGAATACAAAGGAGAAAAAGTCATTATCTATTATCTACATGGAACGCATAAAGTAAATAGCACCAGTTATTTGGAATATAAACAAAGCATGTCATGTAGCGTACTGGTGTCATCGTTCTCTGTGAGTTTCCCGGCAGATTTCAGAAGTCGGCATAGACTGATTCAGGTGTTTGGCCTCCTCAATAACCTTGGGCTTGAATGCTGTGTCTGACTTCTCAAGCATCTAAGAGGCAGTTTCAGCAGCAAACAGCAACAGAAAGTCTTGGTTCAAACATGCATGCATGCATATAAATCAATGGAGAGTTCACTGTTTACTGCTTACAACCAACACAGTAAAAGACTGGACCTTAAATAAAATATGCTTAACTCACTAGGCCTTTGACATCTAAAAGACGTGGAAATATCTTGAAGACATCTGTGGTTTTCTGAGGGTCATGCTCTAGTTCCTGGCGATGTCGGAAGGTCATCTTCATCTTGGTTGTTGATATTTATTCCTGGTCATGGTCTTAAGACGCCACGCTAAATATCCTGTACCTTTTTCCCCATCGTAGAAGTGCTCGTCATTTGCAAATTATACACACACACGTTGATTTACTTGAAGTTCCTAACAGTTTCAGCAGTACTATAGGTGTAGGAAGGAGAGGTACCGCAGGTCCTTCATCCCGGCCGCTGTCAGACTCTACAACACCTGCACTACCTGATAATGTTGTAGTTTCTGTTCCTTTTTATCTCCCATCTACACCACACACTTTCTGTTTATATTTATTATCGGTATTTATATTATTTTATTACAAGTACTTACTTTTTCAATATTTATAGTCACAGGTTAATATAATTTATATTGTGCTACCGACTCTTGCTTTACTACTCCAATTACACATTCAATTTAATTTTAACATCACTTACACTGCAATATTGTTTTCTTGTATCATGGCCGCACTTTAAAATATACTTTAAAATACCTTTATTTGACGCCATTCTGCTTACTTTCTGTCTACCTTATAATTATTGTTTATTGTTTTGCCTGTATTTCTTGTGTGTTTACTTGTTTGTGTTTTTTTGCCGTATAGAAGAAAATGCTGCTGCTGTAACAAGGAAATTTCCCCGTTGTGGGATAAATAAAGTATAATCTAATCTAATCTAATCTAATCTAATAGTGTGCCATTAAACCAAATGTAAAAAAAAATATAAACTTACACAGCCCTTTGGAGAGAAAGGATCCTTTAGCAAGGGAAAAGGCCTTATGATCCCAAAGGCATATTTTTCCTTTTGCTTGCGGGAGGGGATCCTCCTTTAAAGCAAAGAATACAAACACATACAATTCAATATGCTCCAGGATGAATATAGGACCATGCATGTTAATTAAATGCTTAGTGTTTAGAAAATTCCTCACATTCCATTCATGTATAAACCCTTTCTGTCTACAACTTTGAAAATGTTTAGGAACACTTACCCATGCAGCTCAGTCATATGGCTAGCCAGTAGGTTGACGAGCTGTCTCCGGGTGCTTCATGGAATTCTCTAACTTGTATTCTTCAAGTTCATCCTCCCCTCCAGGTTTCCTATGCAAGGAATTTTCCACCATCCACTCACATAACTCGGAATAGGTTTTCAATGTTCAAGTCAGTCCTCCAGATAAATTCACCTGAACAACAGTATACCAAACATTGGTAAGGGTAAAAATAATTCCCTCTATCAGAGGAAGGTCAAAAAGCAGCAGTACTGGCAACACCATTTTTGTCAGGTTAAAAACCTAAATAGACAAAATGGTCTGGTTTTTGTATGGGAAATGTATGAAAAGAAAATTAATATAGCAGTTAGGGCTGTTATGATTCTGAAACCAAGACCAAACGACACAAAGTTGCCCGCTCCCAGGACTGAGCTCTCATAAAGACAGTGGCAGCAGCAGTCGCTGGTAGGGTGGAGGCTGGGTAGCAGTGTGTATCCTAATTATACCAATAGTAATAGAAGGTATTCTAGGTAGTTTTCCACTTTATTTTAGTGTCTATAGTGCCTATATTTTCTAACCTTTGACCTATTTTATTATCTTCCAACTGCGTGTGTCACCTGATTATTTTAGTCCAGTCATGATTGAATGATCACACCTGCAAGTTTGAGTTTAATTAACCCAAGATGGAATATAATAATAAAATAATAATGATAATAATAATGTTAATGATGCCCCCAAAAAAAATAATAGCAGTGCATAAGGCAAAACCTGGGTTTCATTTTGTCTTCTCCAAAGTTTCCTCAGCCTGTCATTCACAATTGTAAATATCACAAGTCAAAATTCTCCTGCTATCAAGTACCTCTTTTGCAGCCTCTGACTCCGAAAGCTTTGTAGTCCGGTACCAGTCTCCCACTTTGACACCGTTGTGCAGCGGTGTTCCAGAGAGAGAGGGAGAGGAAGCATGAGCGCTCAGCTCTGCTGTCAAATATGATTTTAAATAGGCTCAAGTTAGTTAAAAAAATCAAAAAAATTCAAATGTGGAGGTCAGCGTTGATATTGTAGCGGGCCGCCACCAAGAACTAAATGTATGAGAAACATTAATAATATCTGGTAAAACAAATACTGTTCAAATGTTATTAGTTATCCTAACCTTGGGCCTGGAAAGCTTCTGTTTGTTAGCAATAAAAATATTAGCTACTCTGTGGCAGGGTTGGTAGAGCGGGTGCACATATACTTTGAGGTTTATACCTCAATGCAGAGGTCCAGGGTTCAAATCCGACACTCTCCCTCTCCCCTTTCTCACCTAGCTGTCCTATCGCATAAAGGCGGAAAAGCCCAAAAATATAATATTAGCCACCTTACGCCATTTTCCATTACCAGTACCAGCTCGACGTGGTTTTGGCCTAAATGTTAAGTTCAGATAAGCGGTATGAAAACCTTACAGCTGTGTTTTCCTCTGCCGTTGTAGCTGCAGCGGTCTCTGTGACTGTGGGACCAGAGGACTCTGTAAGCGGGCGGCTCGCCGGCCTCCGATCTCCTCCCGAGTCCCGCGGGCTGACGCAGGCTTCCCCCGCCGCCACATGTGGTCAGTCTAAAGTTCAAAGCGCCAGTATTTTGCCTAAAGCAGCTAAACCTGCTAAAACTGATTGCACAGTGAGTTTATTTGGATATCCTAAATGTCATATTAACATGCCACTATCGTTATTACGTTAATTGACCACCATTAACATAGCCTACTGCTTGTTAGCTAGCGACAGCTAAGCTAAATTAGCATCAGCTGGTATCCAGCTTCGAAATACAAGTCAGCCTACACCTCAGTCAACGTTAATACAACATTTATATAGCGATTAATGGTGAGTATAAGTAAATAGACTTGTTCTTACTGTTTTAAAGAGTATATTGCCATTACTATTCTTCTCTGTCACCGTGCACCCACGAAAATGACCGCGTAAAAACTGTTTCAGCGCTGCCAGGGGTCAAAATCACACCTAAGTCAACTTCCATCAACTCAGAATAATTTTCACTGGAAAATTAACTCCAGTTCACACTACAGATTTTGCTGTGTAGTGTGGTACATTGCAAACAAAGGTCAGATAATACATTGCATAAAAGTCTAGTCTAAAAAATAGCTTAGCAACCTGTGCTTTAAAAAAAATGTAAAATTTAAGAGTCGAATCAAACCTTGACCTTAGAATCCAAAATGTAATCAAATCGAGGATTTGGAGAATCGTGACACTCCTATTTATTACTTACTAGGCCTTTTTTCCCTTGAGCCCCTGCCCCCCAAAATGTCTGAACACTTCCCTGGATGGAAGTTTCTTTTCTTTGAAGAAGTTTTTGGTAACTTCTGCAGCTGCATTTCAAGCCATGGTATACTTACACTGCAGAGCGATGGACATAAGATAAAGAAGGAGTCTTGATGGTCTGATCTCTGTGGAGACAGATTTTCATTGACAATTTTGGAAAGAGAAATAATAACTTTTCCACTTCTTCTAAAGCTCAGCTCGCATTGCTTTGCTAAACTCCACATGGGCTATGGAAGCTGCAAAGGGCACTCCAGGGAGGAGATTAGTCAATGTCAAAATATGTGATTCAAAACCCTGAAGTGAAATATTTTCTGAATATAAAGCAGTGGCCTTCGTACACAAAACAATACTATTAATATTAGTTCCATAGGTGAGTGGTCTTAATGTACTTTCATAGGCTTTTCCATCACAACGTGAGCAGTACAGTATATGGGGAAAACACTGTAGGTATTTGTTTGTTTTAAAGCTGCTGCCTGAAAATGTGGTCCATGTTCACAGAAAAGAGGTGTGAGCATCATTGCTGAATTAATGCCTTTACCCACATCTACTGTAAAGTCCTTTTACTTGTTACCATTTGGCATACTGCATGTCTGTGTGAGTCGTTGACATTTCTGACCAACTACTATTAAGGACTTGAATGACCTGTTGGCTGGTTTATTTTACTGATTTTGTTTCAACTTCTGTTCTAATCTACATTCCATGTGGCATGTTTATGCTAACGCTAGGAGAAAAAAACCCTCTGGCTTGTTGGATTTTCTTTAAAGCAATCACAATCGTCTTGGGAAGGTGCTAAGTTATGGACACAGCGACAGTAGTCCATAATGTTCCACTTCTGGGATTGATCCGGTGCTGCAGGAAATTCTGCCAGATGCATGGATTTTCCGTTTCCTTCCGCTTTTTTTGTATTGGAATTTTAAATTCGGTGGATTTATGAGGACTATGGTTAACTGCTCCTCAGATCTCTGCAGGGTAAACTGAGACAGCTAGCTGGACTATCTGTCCAATCGGAGTTCTCTCTCACTATTTTGCAGCGGCCATACCGATTGTGATTGCTTTAAAGAAATGCCATTAAACCAGATCACTGGCAAAGCGAGACTACAGCGATGGTGGCTCTCGTATAATTTTCTTAGCAGTGTATCGTCGTGGCAATCCCCACCTAACGGTCCCAACACGTCCCAATTAGAGAATAACTGGCAAAAACATGCTCTTTGTAAATCTTAACAATCATTCCCCAAAAGAACCAAGCAGGCCTGCCTTGTTGCGTGATCCAAATTATCTTCAAAACTTGTCGTTTTTAGAGTGTAGCTTGCTAGCTCAAAGTGTGTGGTTGTTCTCCGAAGCAAACAGAGTTTAAGAACAGCAACACACACAGAGCAGAAGGTGCTTGGGATGTCAGGTAATTGTCCTGCGCCTGAAAAGACCACTCCAACGTGAGACTTTTTGGATTGGACAACTAAAAGCAACAAAATACCCTGGTCTCAATGATGCCATAGACGTCTTCCTTTTCTGTGAACTATCACTTCAGCAATAATGTGAAAAGAATCGGATTTTAATATAAAAAAAAACTACTGAGGGACAGATTTTTCCTCCTCTTTCTTTCTCCCTTCTATTGACAATGTATCACTTCCTTGATTTTGACCCATAGATTTGCACATTGATAGAGAACCACCCTCCCACTCCACTGATGAGTGTAACACAGAATAGGTGTGAAGTTACTGCTGACATTGACCCTGATGAAGACCTATTTAGGTCACAATGCGTTCATTTTAAATGCATATTGCCATGTAAAAGAAGTGCATTTTCATTTTTTCACAAACCCTACAGGGATTCTTTTTGAAGATGAGCCCACTGTTGGTGCTGTTGCACCTGTTATGGTGGGACAAATGACACCTTTGTCATCCTTATTGGTAGAAAGAATTTGTGACGTGATAAGTTCCCATCAAAGCTCCGGCCCACCTTAAACCTGAAAAGAGTCTAATCAGCCAGAACAATGGCAAATACCTGTGTGGGTGTTCAGAGGCTTTAAAACCAGATTCAACCCATACTTCACAAGACGGAATAAGCACAGTACACCTGAAGTATACAAAGAGCACCTGTATGTGATCCCCACAAAGACCCGCAGCGCTTCTACTCCATTGTCTTCACGAGTTCTGACTGACAGCCCAAGGCGAACACGACTTTCTGAACAGTACTAGCGCATATTCAGTCCTGTTTGAATACCCATTCAACATGATGCCAAGATTATTATTGTTCCAGCGCTTAAAATTATTCAGTTGTTATTCACTTGTATAATTTCAAAAGTGTTCCCTCTCTCACCTCCAGAAGCCAAAATGAATACCTGGGGTTTATACATGGACAAATAAACAGGTAGGCACTGACTATAATGTAATTGGCAATAATAACTCCATCACTCTTCTTGTTTACATGAAATTCAGACACATAATCCATCAACAGTGTTTTAAGATCCTCATTGAAAGTAATAAAATCTGTCATAGCTTTGCATAATAAATTTAAAAAAAACCTTGTCTGTTATTATTCTACAAAAATCAACATAAAATCAAAGAGCCCTCATTTAAAGAAATCTAATTAATCCACCACACCAGCCTCGTTAATAATTGGCTGTGTATGTATCCTGTTTGGCAGACTAGTGCATTTATGGTCTTTGTGTTCACTTTGGAAGATTGTTGTCACAGCAGTGTCACATTTACAATCTGGCAAATCAGCCACGGATCACAAAAAACAACTGATCTTTGTATGCAGCTGCTGGGGCAAGCATTGATAACCTGTGGAGCTGCCAGCAGCATCGCTACATGCTTCTGTTGAATGCAAAGCCTTTAAAAGTAATAATGTGTTAAACATTTCAAATAACTAAGTTACTAAGCAAAAGCACTGAGCAAGCCAGCATAATTACATGGCAGCCACAGAAAACTGCACTGATGACCAAACTCATAACCAATGACTCAAAAAAGGAAGGAAAGAAGAGACATTTATTACATTTGTAGAAATTGGCACTGGTTTATTTTCTATTTTCTCTGGCTTGACCATAATTATTCCCCTGTATGACTTTGATGTCTTTTCCAAATGGGAAATATCTCTCTCTCTCTCTCTCTCTCTCTCTCTCTCTCTCTGTAGAAGTGTCCAATAATTTTTCTCTGTACACAATCGTGCATTAGCAAGTGCCAGCACCAAAATAAATCTAAGACAGATTTTCAGTGCATCATTAACCTCAAATAAGCATCAATATGGTATAATTATGGAAACATGCAAATGCTAAAATTAAACATTGGAAGCTGGAATATAGTTCCATAAACATCTTTCATAACAGTAGCCATGAATGTTTTAGCAAGCATTTCTATTTTTAATATATTTACATTTTATACTATTACATCCCAGCTTCATCACAATTAGGACTGCATTCAAGTTTGGCAAGATAGAATCACAGCACTTAAAGGGTAGGTCCAGGTATTTTTAAGTCTATATTAATACCATACCAACTTACCAATATGTGCATTAATTGTAGTTTCCATATATACTGACCCTGAAAAGACCCTAACCTCGTCCCTAGGTGGGGGTGGTAGTAGCTCAGTCAGTAGGGAGTTGGGTTGGGAATTGGAGGGTCGTGGTTCAAGTCCCCATACGGACCAAAAGTATGGTGGTGGATTGGTAGCTGGAGATGTGCCAGTTGACCTCCTGGGCACTGCTAAGGTGCTCTTGAGCAAGGCACCGAACTGCTCGGGGCGCCTTCCCATGGGCAGCCCCCTCACTCTGACATCTCTCCATTAGTGCATGTATAGGTACTGAGCATGTGTGTGTAATTCAGGCCTGTGTGTAATAACAACAGAGTGTAAATTGTAATTTCCCCTTGTGGGATTAATAAATTATACATTGTTAGTCCTAATTCAGCCCAAGCTACTATGAGGCCTCTACAGCCCAAATTGTAACTTTGGAAGGTAGCCACTTGACTTGGCTAAGTCAGACTGAACCTTAATATTAGCTTTAACTGGGCTTTAAAATACATTTTAGCAAAGAACAAGTGCTGTGGATGTTGTTACCCATCTCTTCAAGCACAGTACGGGCAAGAGAAATCCAATAAAACTTTTGACCTACATGTGGGCAAGTATTAAGATTTTCAAGTCTGAACATAAATACAAATATAGATTAATATAATAAAAATGCTTCAATCATGGAAATCAAAACTAGAAGTAGGCTTTTAGCTGCACTAGTATGTCTGTTGAATGGATTGCATTGAAATTTAAATACCGACATTTGTGGTTTTCAGAGGATGAAGCCTATTGACGTAGGCAATCCCGTGACCTTCCCTCTAGCACTACATTCTTTTCATTTGTCCAATACTATCCCCGAACAAATTAATTTATAGTCCTACAATGGACTGTATCTGATTATCCATCTACTAATGTCACTCAAGTCAACTCCTGTTAAAGGAACATGCAGACTTATTGGGACTCTAGCTTATTCACCGTAGCCGAAGCACTGCTACTTCTACTACTTGGGCGGAGTGATTTGCGCACAGCTCCTGAGAAGCCCCTTGGTGAGGAGAAGAGAGTAAGTAGCAGTGCTTTGGCTTCTGAGAATATAGTTCCCAGTATGTATTCGGTTAGAAGATGGCTGTGTCTCATGTGACCTTGTTATTTGTACACGCTGTGACTATACCAATCACAACATGTAAATAGGAAAATGTTGGCATTATTTAGTCACTTATTGGGAGCAGTAAGCCAGGTGGAGCCGGTTACCTCCACGATCTGCGCTGAGCTAGGCTAGCGGTGGGTGCGTCAGACAGATGCACGGAGATGAGAAGGGTATGTATGAACTTATCTAACTCTGGGGGATACAGTGAATAAGTTAAAGTCCCAATAAGTCGGCGTGTTCCTCTAACTGTTAATGCAACATGAGACATTTTAATTTGTCGTATGGATATTAGGGCTGTAATGATATCCGATGTGAAACCGAAACCACTGTGAGAAGGCAGAATCACGAAACACCCCTTCCAAGTCCCAGAGTTATCCTTCCTGTCCAGATCACACCGCAAGTTATGTTTTAAGCTCCTTTTTTCTGCTTGTGGATAGCTACGTGACACATGAAAGGTCAAAGAAACACAGGACTTTGACCCAGGAGATCGCTGTTCATGTCCCACGTGAAACCAAAAGCTTCCATATTTAACTTACAGTGGTGCTCATACATAGAGATTGGCATGGGATACTTTCCATAAAATCATCTCTCAATGCAAATCAAACCAGCTATTAGTCTAACTGAAATAAAACCATGCCAAATCTAATCAAATGTATGGTGAAGGGTATGTGATGATGGGGGGCTATTTTAATTCCAAAGGCCAAGGGAACTTTATCAGGATGCATAGTATCAGATCCATGAAATAACTGGCCTTTCATAATAAAAAATCTGCCTGCCTCTATGGGAATTTAACATAGGGGGGTGTATACTTATGCCCCCTGCATTTTAAGGAAGAACATTTATTTATTTACAATACATTATTCATTCACAAAGAAAATTGGTGTCCTTAAAAAGTTTGATTATTTTTTTTTTTAATTAAGGCATTAAGATCTATGTACAAAAGATGATTTTTTTTTTCAATTTAAGCATGGGCATGTAAACTTATGAGCACCACTGTATGTACGTGTTATTTTAACCCGAACTGTAATCTTTTCCTAAACCTAACCAAGTAGCCTTGTGGCCTTAACTTAACCAAGTATATTTGAATTCACAACGTTGACAACATGTTAAAGTCAGACTACCCTGCATGTTGAATAATGATGCTAAAGTGGTACCCAGTGCGTTAAAAAGTGACACCAAGAGATCTTGACCCAGCATCTGTATGTGACGAGTTGGGAGCGAGAATGTGTTGGTTAACCCTCATGTTGTCCTCGGGTCAAATTGATCCTTTTTCCTATATTAATGCTCTTTTTCACTACCCAATTGTCATTACCCCAAATAACATGATTGATTCCACACAATACTCTTTGGCAAGAACAAATCTCTACTTTCATTCATTTTGGGGTGTCTTATTCAATTTTACATTTATTTGAAAAAACAAATTGAAGTGATTATATTCCAGTCTCTCATTATCCATCAACATACAGTACATTCCTTTAATTTTAGTCGAAATAATTCCTAATTTCTGCTTTTCTAACTCAAACATAGGTATGATTTCCTATAAATGAGGTTTATTGACCATGAATTCCAAAATTAAAGTTAAGTTAGTGTTACGTAGTGTTGAAAACAGGGACAAAAACATAAGAAAAAGTTAAAAACATTGATAAAAAAAAGTGTCAACAAAAGTGTTGATTTTCAATTTTGACGGGAAGACAACACAAGGGTTAATATGATGCTTTGGAACAGATCTGAGCCAAGTTTGCTACTGACTGGCCCTGAACTTACAAACTCTCCAGCAGAGCCTGAGAAACACAACATTGAATGATTGAATTGAATTGAACATGTAGAGAGAAATCTCCTGAAACCACACCAAAATGCTGATGCTTGGGAAGGATGAGGTTGAATTTCAAACCTCAGTAGTGCAGAAGTCTGAGGAGCAGCGGCATGGCGGTAAAACAATACATCACCCCCACTCTTGATTACACACACACACAAGTGCACTGACGAACACTTTACTCCCCTTAAATAACTCTTTTTTTATTATGGTCTGCTCTGTTTTTCTCTTAACTTTTAAAACCCCTCATTAACTTGAGATGGTCTACTAAATCCTCCATGATAGAAGGGAATATATTCTCTGCTTTCAGCTTATCCTTAGGGATAAAATGGAGAGAATGGTTGGACAGTTGGACAGAGGGATCGGGTGAATATGTAGAGGCCACAAAGTTTTATTTCTCGCTTGTGGACAAGAGTATGAGTGAAGGGATTGATTGATGGATATGTTGAGGAGAAGTAATAAAGTGAGAGGGTCAGCGTTCTCTGATTGAGCGATTGGATAAGAGTTGGCAAATAGAAGTCGACAAAAAAAGAGGAGTAAGATGAAAGTCCTTAATGTTTATTTTTTTCCCTTTCATTACAATGATGCACTGACTGGAAAGGGGGATTTGAACCCTGCTCCGCTGCAGGACTCTGCCAACATGGGGCGAACACTCATCTTTATTTCTGTACTATGTTGTAGGAGGTGATAATGAAAGCTGACTCCCAGCTGACCATCTTATCTGTGTTCCCAAGCATATATTCTGGGCGAAGGCAGACTATTTTTATTTTTATTTTATAGCAGTAGTAGGCGGATGGTGTGCCACTTTATTGTTTTGCAGGCACCAAAAAGAGCATGAAGGAAGGTGACAACAACATTTTATCAAGTCGTTATTATAAACATTATAAAATGCAACAACAAAGTAAGACAAGAATAACCCCTTGGTCCAACGATAAAATGGTAGGAAGACGTGAAGCAACAGCAGGGGTTCCAAACAGACTTGGAGACGGGGTCTAATCTGCTAATGTAACTTTTGCCATTGGCTTCTGTGAGGCACAGTTTGATGTTGGGATTTCGTTTTTCGGTATTTAGGTGTCCAAGCCCAAGGGTGCTGGGAGCCCGCGTATGCAAGGCAATCCGGCTCACAGTACCAGCGGCGCTGGGAACCCTATTGAAACTGTTCAGATTTTTATTATTGCGTATATGAAAGTTGAAATGAAGTTCTGCAAGTGAAACTTTCAGTTAGTGTAACTTGGAAAGGAAAGATTACACATATCCACTATCATACATTTTGCGCTATAACTCCCAGACCATGAATCCTATATTCAATCCAATCGTTCCTTGTCAAAACATGAAATATTGCGTATATTGAACAGCTATTCTGATTAAGATGAAACTTGACACCCAACGTGTTTCCCAAGCCCTACTGGTGCTCTGTGCCGTTAATCGACCACTAGGTGGTGCTGTTATTCAAACTTTTACCATACTTGCTCTGAGTCACACGAAACTCAACTCAGTGGTCGGCTGAGACTTTTGTGAAAAACCATCAGCCTACAATTATTTTTCCAAACTACTCTTCTCTCAACTTGCAACCGTGCAAGTCCGTGGGCGTGCAGATCCGACTTGCATTGCCTCTGCGGTCGGCCGGAGGCGACTTGGGACGGCTTGGACCCCATTCATAACTGCTTCCAGTTCTAGTTACCGTTTGTGGCCGTGTTACAAAATTCAAACTTTGGGACGGTGACTGCTGCAAAACAATAATTTTGAGTTTGTTTTCTTTTGAGGAAGCATAGGTAACACTGTGTCTCATTCCGCATACTTCCGTTAGTACACTGCTGATGTGCACTGACCACTTACTGCCGCAGTGCCCACTTTCCATGGTTAGTATTGTCCCAAAAGGAACACTTGTGTTAAAGCACTTACCGTGATGACGAGCGGTCGGCTCGGCTCGCCGCCTCTCAAAATCAGACGAAAATCTATTAAATTGACCTTTGTTTGATTAAAATAAACAACCAGCCAGATTCAGCAACTGTATGGCCTATTTCTCGCTTAAAATGTGTTCAGAAACATGTTTCGGTGAACTATTTTTGTAAAATTCGAGATTGTATTCTGAACGAGCCATCATCTGGCCACCATTATGCTTGGTTGTGAAATCTGGGAGAATCCAGACCCATGTGACACGTTCATCCAATCAGCTGCCGGTCGCCGTCCTTGGTCCCTCCCCTTTCCGCTTTGTAGTCAAGACTGCGCAGGGTTAGTGCGCGTAGTGTCTACCGTTCCACGCTAAACTTTTTGACCGTTTTTAGCGGGTCATCCGGGCACTTTCAGTGCATTGACTTATTGTGTTATCTACACTATATACCTAAATAAGTGTTTGAAGTGTGCACACAGCCTTAGTAACACAAATATATTTTTGTCATAAGTCATAAGTAGTGATGGCCAAATGAAGCTTCATGAACCATTTTCTTTGATTGCTGAAGCTTTATTTGGACATTACTAGGCAGCACAGGCCGCATTTGCGCCTGCTCAATGAAAGTAAGAGTCTCACTTTAAATGAAACTTTGTGAAGCTTCATAAACCTTTATTAGATGACGCTCTCTGTTCATCAAAGGGTTCAACGCAAATTGAATGCCATTCATTGAGTTGTTTTCTTAAAACCCACAGCCCAATAAATTGTTGGGTCAACAAATATAACCAATGGTTCATGAAATTTAAAAAAAAGTAGTTTCATTTAAAGTGAGAATCTAACTTTGGCTGTGCAGTGCTCACCAGCACTCTTAAACTCTTAAATGAAGTTCCACAAAAAAAACACATTCATTCCACATACTCAGTAGTAAAACGGCATCATAATGCAGACAAGCAATATCGCACATTCACTGTCATACACATCACATACGGGAGGTTTACCAGTCAGACAGTGTAGGAGGAACAAACAGTCAATATCACATAGTTTTGGATAAGCAGGCATCATATCGAGCAGATCCAAGAATCAACATCTGACCTTTACTGCAATCACAAGTACAGCCTTGTGTTTTGCTTCAGGCAGTCGAGCGTTCTTGAAGAAGCAATGAGGGAAATGGGTAACATAAACAAGATAATCATAGCTGAGGGCTCTCACTAAAAGCACTCCCTGTGTTAAGGATTGGGAAAAGCTTTTGAAAAATTGGCAGAGTGGTCTATTTTATACGTAGAAGAACATTCAACCATAAACTACAACGTAATACAACATCAATCACTGTTTGATACACTTAATGATTTATGTGAAGAATTGGTGCTATGTAACTTTTTGTGGCACCCACTCCCTCAACATTACTAACCTAACTTAAATTGACACAACCTGTTGTTGCATTGAATTCTAGTCTACTTAGGGCTCCTGCACACAGCCTGCGTGACACGCATGCCGAAAACGCGTACATGCTAGATATAGCCGACACCTATTTTTGCATGTTGGAGGCAGTTCCGAATATAATACAAAAAGATGTTTATATGTAATTTTGACACAAATTAATTTAATAAATGACATTTTGACGTTTGAAAGGTTCTCTAGGTTTTGACAAATGCAGATATGAATGTAATTTAAAAAGAAAGCAAAAATGTATTCTCAAATATTGCACCTGTCAATACAGAATGAAATATTCTGTAGCCTATTTGCCAACGTTGTCTTTGTTGTTTTCAAATCATTGTTAATGATCATGTATTGTAAACTTCCATACATGTCTTTTGGAAACCACTATTAAAAGACATAATATCTAATATAACCTATATCATATACAATTGTAATGTGTGTCTTGATTTTTTTTCTTTCCAACACCCTGAAAAAAGATCTTATGGGAGCAAAATAGCCCAACATCTTCAAATTGACCAGTGCATGAAAAATCAATGTGTTTGCCTGCAGTGCCTGGCATTAAATGAGCGGTCGTGCTGCATGTAGTCTCTGCTCCTCTTCATCAAAGCGAGGCTGTGGTGGTAGAGTAGTTAATTCGATGATGAAGAGACATGTTATACACCACCACTAATAGCAGCCTCGTAAATTAACCAATTCCTCTGTTACTCTTTCAACAAATACGTTTCCAAGACAGGAAAATAAACAGCATACACACCTCAGCTAGTATATGTCATTAACTCAAATCGTCATGCACATTTAATTAAAGACAATTGGGCGATCATCACAGCTTAGTGCACCAATAATTACATTTTTGCAAACAAAAAAGAAAGGTTGCCTTACACGGCGCCTTTCCGCTTGCACATTATCTTCTTTGCACACTTGCCTCACGAATCCAAGTGTGCCCACACACACACACACACACACACACACACACACACACACTCACACACACACTTACACACATACAGTTCTGTGTGCTCATTTCACACATCCATGTTCTCAGTTATAATCAGCATGCTCTATTTACTTTTGAAACAAAGTAATTGTAATTATGGTCACATAGTGCCCGGGGCCAGTAAAATCCTTATCTTCCATTCAATTTACCAAGTTGCAGACATGTGCTCCCTTCACTCCACACACACACACACACACACACACACACACACACACACACACACACACACACACACACACACACACACACACACACACACACACACACACACACACACACTAATTTGCTAAAATCTCTAGAATAGAAAGTACGGAATGAAAACATGAAACTTTTAAAGGAGAACTTCGCCTTTTTTTAGCTGAATTTACACCTGAGAGCGGAAAAACCACCCTTGCAAATTTTGGCCTGGCGAGTCGCTAGACGCAGCATCAGGAAGTATTGCGTGATATCAGGTCTCGCGATGTAACAAATTGCTTCACGGCACTGCGCACATACGCTTATTTAGGAACCAGCTAACAAGGTAGCAATAGTTATTATTATTATTATTATTATTATTATTATTATTATGTTAATAGTTGTTTTTTTCAAGTGTATCACACTATCATCATGGTTGAGCCAGCAAAAAAAGAAACAGAAAGCTAGGAAAGAATTGTCAGAGGAAGAGAGAAAGAGGAAACGGCAGACTGGCCGAGCGAGGAGTCGGACACATAAGACTTAACATAAGAGCTGACAAATATCTATTCCGAAGCTGTGGGGGGGGGGCTCTATAGAGAAGCCTGTGAGCAAAAAGCGAGAAAACAGCGAAGAATTGGCCAAAACTGCATCCCTTTAAGTTATAGCAAAAAAAAACAAGAGGGCTTTATGGTCATTTTTTGCCCTGGCCTTGTCCCCGAACACAACTTGCCTTGTTTCATGGGAAAATTCGCCTCCTCTCCCGTTACCCTGGCTGCACAGCATTACCACCGCAAAGCACAAAATGCCACTCACGTGTTTGTGTCCCAGTTGAAAACATGAGCAGACACCTGTTTAACTGCCTCCGAAAATCCTGCTGGGTCACCTTTAAGCTGCTATTAGTTCTTGGCAGATTTTATGGCTAATCTATGTGATTCTGTTTCTTCCTTCCCTCTCTGGGATTTTCTAACAGGACATGTACAGATTTGTTTTTTACTAATCTAACACAGATTTCATGGCTAATGAACCTCCTCTCTCCCCCCTTCCTTTCTACTTACTTCCCAATCTCTCCGTGTCTGTTTTGGGGTCTTGTTGGATCTCACAGACTTATTATTGCATCGGTTTGTGTCTCAGAGGTTTATACCATAGCTTGTTCAGTATTTTCCTCAGTAATAATTCACTAGACATCATTATGGCTTAAGGCGTGGAGGCCAGTATACTAGGCCGCTCTTGTCACTACGCTCAGGAGCATTAAGGCTGTGCTTTGATTTTGTTCGACAGTGATGCAGCAAAAAAGTAGCCAAGAACACACAGAAAACAGCCAGAAGTAGCAGGATCACATTGATTCAGCAAAATAGCATTACATCAAAAATAGCCTTAAGTAGGGAGGGGAATCAAGCAGGAAAATGGTCTAACGAGGCAGAATGTTAAACAGATTGTAGTCTGGAAGTTCCTGCTGGTTCAACAAACAAATAAATAAAAACGGTAATATGTACCTCATAATATTAACCTCTAAGACAGGGGTTGTACATTTGTCCAATGGCCAGTATGTTACTAAGCAGACACTGGCTGCACCTTTAACCCTTGGGTTGTCTTCACTTTCGGGACCCTCTCATCCCTCGGGTCAAATTGACCCGTGACTTATTTGAGGTTTTAAAAACAATTCTGAAATCAAATTTTACATCATAATCTATTAACAGATATTCTCTTTATCTCAATTTCAAACAATTGACATAACATATATGTTTAGGGAATGCAATCAGTCTCTACTAGAACACTATTCAAAATGAAAGTGTGGTTTGTTTTTTATCATAAGGTTATAATTCATGTTTAAAATCCACTATGGAAAAAAACATTAGTAGTCATATCCGGAATAAGTTTCTGAATTGAGTCAGGAATACATAACTAAGCTTACTTCTACAGCTGTTCTCTCACTCTGCAACTGGTCAAAATTGGGGGTCAGCCTGTAGAGAATACGTGGACTGTGCTTTTTATATTTTCTATAAATCACTCTTGCTGGCGTTGTAATATTCTTTTATCACATTTGACAGTAGATGGCTTGTGAGACAGTGAAAGCACACTCTCCACCTCTAGTCTGTCTTACTGAAGATGTAAATCTAGTGTCATTTAAAAAAAAAAATAATTTCCTCAACAATCAGGGCCCTGTGGGTTTTATCTATCTATCTATCTATCTATCTATCTATCTATCTATCTATCTATCTATCTATCTATCTATCTATCTATCTATCTATCTATCTATCTATCTATCTATCTATCTATCTATCTATCCATCCATCCATCCATCCATCCATCCATCCATCCATCCATCCATCCATCCATCCATCCATCCATCCATCCATCCATCCATCCATCCATCCATCCATCCATCCATCCATCCATCCATCCATCCATCCATCCATCCATCCATCCCCATGTCCTGGCATCTTTCTCCCCTCTAGTCTGGATCAGGATAATTGCCATCATCCCACGCGTCCCTCACCTTCCGCTCTATGTTTCTGTCCTCAAACCATGTTCTCTTCAGGGAAACAACAACAACCTTCGAGCTAGCAAGCAACACGCTGAAGAGTTTCTGAAGAAAAATTGGATCGTGCAACAAGGCAGGCCTGCTTGGTTCTTCAATCGGGGTTTGATTGTAAAGATTTACAAAAAAATAGCATGTTTTACCATCTAACTGGGATGTTTTGGGACCGTTTAGGAGTGATTGCTATAGATGAAGTTCACATGGCGATACACTGGTAATAGCAAATTATGTTTAACCATGGATCCAGCTATGTATCTCACCTAAGCAACCTCCCATGTGTCAGTGTGTTCCTAAAGACATCACTCCTTATTAAGTAGGACTTTGACTAGATCCTGCTCTACACTCTGTAATGATACCTGGGGGAATGTGCAGTATGAGGTGTATGAAATACAATGTGATACAGAGAAAGAGAGGGGACGACAAAGGCACAGCAAGGAAGATGACGGAAGAATAAGGAGGAAAAGATTGCATGGACAATGAATGTACAAAAGGGAACTTAAGAAAACAAGGAAACAGATCCTGCTCCCACTAATACTTTGAGTGTGTGTGTGTGTGTGTCCACACTGGTGTTAGCTATACGCAGCTATTTCTTTGTGTCTCGGTGGGCCTTTTTAAAATGATTCATGTTCCAGGCTTTAGAAGCCATATTCACTGTACCCTTAGCTTTCATCCGTTCTCTTCTCCTTCCTTATTCACCACTGGCTTTGGATGAAAAAGCTCCCTTTGTTCCCATAATGCAAGGCTCAAACCTAGCCAAACCATATTTGTTGGGGGAGATACAACTACTGTACATTTGTCATCACAGTAAAAAAAAAAAAAAACACATGACAATGTAGTAGCTTATTTAAAATGATCAATGGAGCCTGAAGTCCAGAGACATTATGTATTCTTTTTATGACCTGGGTGTTTTCATTCATCTCTCTTTCCTGTAGTCTGTTTGAAATACTTACTATGTGTTAGCGCTATGCCATATAATTCTAATACTAGCAGAGGTTTTACTCCCCCAAGTCCTCCAAACCATATAATAATATAGGTTGTTTATTTCTACCCTCTAATCACAGAACATGTGTGCGTTAATCTCACGTCACTTTGCGTTAACTCGTTATTACCGCGTCAATGTAATAGTAATGTAAATAGTAATGTTGCTTTAAGACCAGAATGTAACCAAGGGGACCGGCGACCAGATAACGATCACAACCCAAACACCAACTTTGAACAGAGACAGGAGTTACCTCCGAACCCATTTATAATGTGCTTGAAGTTGTCACATTATAAATTAAATGGATTAATATGCTTTTACCTGAATATGTAATCTGTGTATCATTGTGGGTCTGCAATACATCTGCACAGAGACAATCATCCATTCCTTTTACTGCTTTTACTGTGTGTGTGTGTGTGTGTGTGTGTGTGTGTGTGTGTGTGTGTGTGTGTGTGTGTGTGTGTGTGTGTGTGTGATGTCAGACATTGTTGGGTGAACATACAGATGCTTGTTGTTACGTTTGTGTGTGTTTTTTAATGTAACCTGTTAACTGTTGGAGCAGTCGATGCAAGACAATTTTCTGTTTTAAAGTTTTATCTTATACCAGCAGAGTAGAAACACATCCAAATACTGGATCCCAAAAATTGTTTATCAAAAATATTGTTGGACAAATTGTATCTAGTGGTCGCATTAGAGAATAGAGTGAATACATCAATATGCCTAAAAAGCAATCTTTTTTGCCTATTATCACCATCCATACGTATAGTTCTAGCCGTTAAGCATGTGAGCTGAAAGACTACGATTCATAATGACTCTATAAATGTGGATATTCTGTGTTTCACTATTTTAAGTGCTGTATGCCTTCACTTGACAACCAGCGGAATGCATCAATATGATTCCTCTTGGGGAGTCTGATAGGGGCTGCAGCTGCATTATTTCGGTGGGTTTTTCAGAGCCAAATTCCTAAATTGCTATGCTTAGGGAGCTACAGGCACTGTGTCAGACATGGATTTGGTTTAATGTGTCACGAATGGCTTCATTTCATTCTCAGTCCCTTTTCAGAAAGTTGGAGGCGTCTCGAAAATTGAATTATTGAAAGGCATGAGCTTGTCACATCCAACCTATGAAGAACGAAGAGCGATAACTTTGAGTGCTGTGCTGTATTGAATGGACTGGGGTTTGGAATTCAAGTCAATTCAATTCAACTATAAATTTGAGCTGACCCTGGAATGTACAGAGCAAACTCTTTACCCACTGTGTATCCATCAGTGTGGTCATTCATCACAGGAAAAAAAGAGGATGCATGTGGTTCATTTTGACAAGAGGATTAAAATTCCCCCTTTTGACGTTTGTGTGTGTGTGTCTGCGAGTGTGTCATCGCCATTCAGTTTGGCCCAGAGTATGAATCCTTTTGCATTTAGTGATTTCCTGACATTTCCTCAAGTCGGTTTTCACTTACATACTGACACATCTCAACATTTACGACATACATAAATTATATATATATATATATATATATATATATATATATATAAATGTCTAGTTACCAGACCATGGGGCTCATGCAAGAACATGAACATGTTATATTCTTATCCTAAACCGCTCTAACGTTCTTTTGTTTGTGAGGTTTTGTGAGTATTCAAAGTTGGATTCACTAAACTCTCTTGCTCATTTCCACCTGCAATTTACACAGATGTGATATAATCTTACATTTAGATTTCAAATCTAGTCTGATTCGTTTTGAGTATGGGTTGGATTGTCTTGTACTAACTATGCTAGACTTAATTCAAGGTAATGTCACTTTCCTTGTCTTGTATAGCAATTTTGTTGATACAGTACCATCATCAAGAGAACTTTAAGTCTGAGCCTGAGTCATTAAATCAGACAGTACTTGCTTCCTGTGCTTCCTGTGCCTCAAAGAATTGATTTCAAAGTTCTTTTGCTAGTTTATAAATCACTAAACGGTTTAGGGCCAAAATACATTTCTGATCTGCTAGTACACTATGACCCCCCCAGACCTCTCAGGTCATCTGGGACAGGTCTACTGTCTGTTCCTAGAGTCAGAACTAAACAGGGGGAAGCAGCTTTCAGTTTCTATGCTCCTCATATCTGGAACAAACTCCCAGAAACCTGCAGATCTGCTGCTACTCTCAGTTCTTTTAAATCAATGCTGAAGACCTTTCTTTTTGATTTTGCCTTTCTTTAAATGATGCTCATTTCGTTAATGTTTAATTTCTCATGCTGCACTGTAACTTTTAGTTCTTGTGTTTTATGTGTCTTAATTTTTTAATTTTTAACTGTCTATTCATGTGTTTTATCGGTTTTTAATGCTTATGACACTTGTGTTTTATCTGTTTTATTATTTATTTATTTTTAAGTATAAAGGTTGTGTAATATAGAGAAAGAATGACTCGAAGGATAACACTTGAAAGAAAAAGTGTAAATGTGTAGTGTCGAAAATAGACACAAAAGGCAGCACTAGATTGGCTTAATTAGTGTAAAGAAGAGTCCGAGGAGACGAAAGGAAACTTCTCTAAAAATAGTCGTGAATGGTAGTGACGCTGAGGGTGATCACGAAAGGTAGCACTAAAATTGACTAATTAGTGTGAAGGTAGTCTCAAGTGGGTTAGGGTTTTATCTGTCTTAATGTTTTTACTTTTAACTGTTTATACTTGTGTTTTATCTGTTTAACTGATTTTGTGTAAAGCACTTTGAATTGCCCTGTTGCTGAAATGTGCTCTACAAATAAAGCTGCCTTGCCTTACTTATTGTAGGTGATTTTAATATCCATGTGGACTTTGACAACGATAGCTGTCACGGTTTGGGGTTTTATTGGGGTTATTTTTCCCGTCTTGCCTCCTTGTGTTTGTTTCTTAGTTTTCTCCCCAGTCTTGTGTGGTTATCTCTGTCTTGTGATTCCCCGGTAAGATTCTTTTGCCCGTTTGCCGTTGTCCTGTAATCCCGCTCAGTGTTCTCGACCGGTCTCCTGTTGAATTCGTCCCTGTGGCTTTTGCTTCCCTGAATGTCCGTTTTTGTCCCTTTGGATTTTTTTTCCCAGTGAGTTTCCAGCCCTTGTGCTCCGGCTTTTGTTTTTCCTTGGCTCCCTGAAATGTTGTCGTTTTATTTGGATTCTGTTGCTCTCCCTTTTTGCACAATAAAACCTTTTGAAGTTCCTGCCTGCTACTCTGCATTTGGGTCCTCCTTCCGCTCCCGCAACAGATAGCCATAGTATTGCTTTCAACTCACTACTAGATTCAATTGGTTGTGCTGGCATATGGCATCGAAATTGAAGATTTTATAGTATTTCTGCAAAATCCTTTATTATGAGACCATTTAATAACTTTTGAATTCTTACTACCCGACTACACAAAATTAATAAAAACTTCTACACTAGATCAAGTAAAATATTCCAACAGCATTTAATTCAATGCCGTTCCTAAATATAACAGAGGACTCCTCTGTTAACATCCCAAATTGATTGAATTTTGTGGATGTTTGTACGACCTCGCTACGGACGACTTTAGACTCTGTTCCTCCTCTCAAAAATAAGATGATGAAGCAAAGGAAAATACCTTGGTATAACTCCCAAACTTGCAAATTAAAAGAAACCTTGTGAAAACTGGAAGAATCTCATTTAGATTGGCAAGACAGTCTTAAAGCATATAGGAAGGCCCTCAGAAATGCCAGATCAGACTATTTTTCATCACTTATAGATGAAAATAACAACCCAAGGTTTCTTTTCAGCACTGTAGCCAGGCTGACAGATAGTCCCAGCTCAATTGAGCCATACATTCTTATAGCTCTGAGTAGTGACAACTTTATGAGCTTCTTTGACGATAAAATTATAACAATTACAGATAAAATTCATCACCTTTTGCCCTCAATTTCTAACGGTTCACCTTTAAACGCAGAACTGCTAGAAAGAACAACAAGACCTGACATATTTAGACTGTTTTTATCCTACAGACCTCCAACAATTAATGTTAACGGTCTCTTCAGCTAAGCCATCTACCTGTCTCTTAGACTCCATCCCAACGAGGCTACATAAAGAAGCGTTACCCATGGTAAACACTCCATTACTAGATATGATCAATATGTCTTTATTAACAGGTCATGTACCACAGTATTTAAAGTATATGTGATAAAACCTCTCCTAAAAAACCTCACCCTCGACCCTGAGGTCTTAGCAAACTATAGACCTTTATCTTGTCTTCCTTTTCTCTCCAAAATCCTTGAGAAGGTAGTCGCTAATCAGTTATGCGATTTTCTACATAACAATAGTCTTAGGATTTAGAATGCATCATAGAAGAGACAGCACTGACAATATTATTAGGAAACACTCAATTAACTTTCATTGTTATGCGGATGACACCCAATTATACCAATAAATCAAGCCAGACAAAACCAGTCAGTTAGCTAAACTTCAAGCATGCATTAAAGATATAAAATCATGGCTGACCTACAATTTCCTGATGTTCCTCTGAACCTCATTTTCCAAAGGTATAGTTTTTTTTTAACAATATATTTGTTTTGTAAATAGAAAATATTTTTGCAAATAGAAAATATACAGTCACAGGCACAGTAACGTTATGAATCCAAAGATATAGTTGCAGCACTACTGTCAGAAATCTAGGAGTTATCTTTGATCAGGGTTTATCCTTTAACGCCCATCTAAAACAAACCTCAAGAACAGCCTTTTTTCATCTTCGTCACATTGCCAAAGTTAGGAACATCCTGTCTCAAAACGATGCTGAAAAACTAGTCAATGCATTTGTTACTTCCACGCCAGACTACTGTAATTCTTTATTATCAGGATGCTCAAATAAGTCCCTTGAGATCCTCCAGCTGATCCAGAATGCTGCAGCGTGTGTTCTGACAAGAACTAAGAAAAGTGGTCATATTTGTCCTGTTTAGCTTCTCTGTATTGGCTTCCTGTAAAATCCAGGATTGAATTAAAAATCCTTCTCCTGACCTACAAAGCTCTAAATGGTCAAGCAGCATCATATCTATAGAGCTCTTAGAGCGTTATTGTCCCACTAGAGCACTGCACTCCCAGAAGTCAGAGTTACTTGTGGTTCCTAGAGTCTCTAAAAGTAGAATGGGCCAGAGCCTTCAGCTATCAGGCTCCTCTACTGTGGAATCAGCTTCCGGTCTGGGTTTGGGGGGACACCGTCACCACATTTAAGGGTAAACTTAAAACTTTCCTCTTTGATAAAGCTTATAGTTAGGGAGTGAAGAGTCGCAGCATCCGCCTAACTCGGCCCAACTGCTTCTCGTCATAGTCGTCAGATTCATTTACTATACAATCAATAATATATTCAAACTAGAGGGAGGCAGGGTAGTACGGTTGCCACAGAAAGTTCCGTCCGATTTCACTCATACCGGCCGGTTGTCCGTTAGCTTCTGCCTTCTTTGTGTTGGCATCAAGGTTATAATCGTTAACAAAACTAGGTGGTCGTTAACCGAAATGAAAATTAAAAACGAGGCATTAGAAAAAAACAATAACTAACTAAAACTGTAATGTCTGTTTGCAAAACTAACTAAAATAAAATAACTGAGTAAATGTCGTTAGTTGTCGTCTTTGTCAATGTTTTCCAAAGAGCAAATAACGTTCAGAGTTGACATTTCCGACCATATACCTGTTTTATACAGTATATGCCATAGACATACAGTTTTTGACAGGGAACCCAGAACTTCCAACATTCCATGTAAAATTGAACACAACATAGTCTGTGGCCCTTGCCTGGCATCATGGCGGTACCGAAACTCGGAAAAAAAGCTGCAGAGTCCTAATTGATTATGGGTGTATTACATAAATCCAAATGCCTTGCAGTGGAAGGTGGTAAAATATGTCAACAATTCATGAAAGGACTTTGAAAGTACATTTGAGAAGCGCGCACAAGGAGGCTAACCTAGCTTACCTTAACAAGGCAAAGGAGAACGCCAAGCCCCCCTCCCCAAAACAGAACCCCGGTACAGGGCATGGATACATGGGTACAGAGGCAGGCAGCATGAAGGAGACAACAGCAGGACAGAGAACACTTCAGGAGGGCTTTCACTGGCTATCTGGTAGCTGCTGGTTAACATGTTTAACATGATTAACACTGGGATGTCTACACAACTGTGTGAGTTGATTGACTTCAAAATGTTTGCCACTTTACTCAAACCAAAGTTCAAAACACTTGATCATGTCTGTCGTCTATTAGCTGTTAAGGTTTATCTCCTGGAACACGTCACTTACACATGCTGCACTTATTGCAGTGTCTTGTATAGACCGTTTACATATCTGTGCTCATCATCATATGTACATGTTTAGATTAGATTAGATGACTTTATTGTCATTACACATGTACAGGTACAATGCAACAAAATACAGTTTAGAGAGTTTAGAGAGCCTCCGGGCCGCAGCTAGTGAAAGCGCCGCCACACGCACTCTGAAAAGGATTTATGCAGATAGCTAGATAATACAAGACATAACAACATAATGTCCAAGACTACATACATGAAGGAATATTTGGTGTCTGTGGATGTGTGTGTGTGTGTGTGTGTGTGTGTGTGTGTGTGTGTGTGTGTGTGAAGTATGAGACACAGACTGTCTGCGTTGTGCAAAAACAGCTCAGTTCAGCCCGGCCTTGACCATGGATTTTGAGGTGTTGTGGACACAAGAAAGAAAGAAACAAGGCAGTCAGACGGATATGGGGATGGATGGGGAGGTGGGGGGGAGTGTATGGGGTGTGTGTGTGTGTGTGTGTGTGTGTGTGTGTGTGTGTGAGAGTGAGTTGTGTGTGTGAATGTGAGGCGTCAGACTGTCTATGTTGTTAAAAGTTCAGTCCATCGGCGTGACCTTGGAGAGATAAACCAGTGCACGGGACAAGATAGGATGCCAGCTGTTTTCCCGCTTGGGCGAAGGGTGGGTGGGGGGGTGGGGGCTGGGAAATAGTTGATCAATTTCAATCCAAATTTAGGGTGACTCGATGGAATTTGTTCGAATCAATGTCCATCACTCAATTGTTACCGACCTCAGCGCCACACGAGCATCCAGTTCATGTAGTGATTTTTGCAGTCCATCTGCCTTCTCTGCCAGTCCGGTGGTCGCGCGAAGCAACTCCACCGACTGGGCCCTGATCGTATCAATCCCCTTCTGCGCTTCGATGGTCCGGTCTGAGATGTTGCAAGACAGTTCACTGGACTGGTCAGCCCTTAGATATAAAACCTTCATCCTCTCAATCACTCCATGTAGGTACTCTTTAAGTTCCCCAGACGGCTGGTGGGTAAATTTGCTGGCGGCTGTCTTACCAATTTTACGATAGGTCAGCGAGACCCCAAGGCTGATGATCAGGAGTCCCACCAACAGAATTCCAACTATCCATACGTCTTCAACGTCTTCCACCGTCAGGGCGTCCAGGTAGACCACCTGCCAATTCTCCCAGGAATCGCGAGCGTAGCCTGCAGGGACAGAGTGGCTCCCCGGAGAAGCATTTTTAGTTGAAAAAATCTTGTCAATAGCGCTGAGCGACCAGTTGATTAATTCAACGTTGAATATTCCAGGAAAAAAGCACAAAAAGTACCACAAGATAAGACAGACAGACTGAGAAGGAGCCAAGCTGAGATAAGAGGGGAGAGGAGGAAAAACACGACTGCTCTCGCCAGAAGCAGGAAGACAGGCTTGTACTGATGGTAATGTTGAATACATTGTTGAAAACATTTCTTAAATTGTATGATGCTTTTGTTAAGTTATTATTACACAATACTTTATCTGACCTGTTGGCCCCGGCAACCCATATTACAAAAAGACTAAAACTAATACTAAAACTAATAAAAACTAAACTAGCAAACCCGCTTTAAAAACTAATTAAAATGAAACTGTATTTGGAAAAAAAAAGTCAAAATTAAATTAAAAATAAAAACTAATTAAAAATGCAAAACTAAAATAACCTTGGTTGGCATTTTAAACAACGGTGGCATTATGATGACTATGGTTACCTGGTCCTCAGATCTCTGCAGGGTGAATCCATACAGCTAGCTAGACTATCTGTCCAATTGAACTTTGAACGTACACACGTTCCACCAAAACAAGTTCCTTCCAGAGACTATTTTGCGGCAGCAATGCAGCTCAATGATGACTGTGACTGGTTTAAAGTAATTGCAATAAAGCAGATCACAATTTTCTCCCATCCCAGAATGCTGTATGGACCAGCCAGACCCTCCTTCGCAACGCTGTGGAGGACGGACTGGCAATGCAAGACTAAAATAACCATGACACTTAGCCTTAATATCCTCAGAGAGCGAGTGTTTGAGAGGAGAGATTGATGGAGAGACAGGCAGAGAATGGAGAGTTGCTCTGCATCAAAGTCTTAATGCTGTGACTATGCTTAATGCATAATGCTAGATAATACCCAGTCATGGAGAAATACACTTTTTATTTGCAAATGCCAACATAATTTCTCACATCAGGCTTTTGCTTTAAAATCTTCTTTACTTTACCCTCTTCCGTCCACTGAAATCCCCCTCTATATGGTAACTGGATGACAGAGCAAAGCTTTTGAATGTCACACTGGCATGATTTTGTGAGCTCAATTCTAGTAAGTTGTGGTAAAAAATACATCTTCAAGTTATTATAGTGTTAAACTTCAAAGGCCTGAGCGAGCTCCTGTATGTTGATGTGAGGATCTGCTACCATATATTCTGTGTTTCATCCTTTCTTTTTCTTTGAATTACTCGTGCTGCATTGTTTTTGATATAAAGACTCAAGGATTACAACTCAATGTGTCAGGACTTTATGAAATTTTGATACCTATTGGTACCCTGTTTCTCTTGTCACTCTCCATGCCCTGTCAGGGTTAGACAAAAAATGCCTAAATAAAAGAAAAAAGGGTTAGGAAAAAAAATCAACAAAGAGAGTTAAGATGTGATGGACAGGACAAAAGTAGGACCAATGCAAGAGTGAATGGGGTTGTCGTGTGAAAGTAAACAACATGACAGTGTGTAATGGAGCTTGATAATAATTAGTGAGTCATCGCTCCAGCTCGCTTGATGGACAACATCTACATTCAAAAACAGGCATACGGCAGAAACACATTTAAGAATTACAAATTTAGATTTACCAGTGAAGATGCTAAATACAATTTCATGTGATTGCTTTACTCAAGGAGGGTCAAAGTGGGCAACATGTGTGTGTGTGTGTGTGTGTGTGTGTGTGTGTGTGTGTGTGTGTGTGTGTGTGTGTATTGCGTTTGCTCTAATGTAGCTCAGCGTAAATTCTTTGAGGAAGACCTAACTTAGTCAATGCTCTCTTCCTAAGTGGAATCAGCTGTTGGAGGCGTTAGTCGTCCTGCTTTAACCAATCAGAATCATACACAAATTTCAAGAGCCAATCACAGAGTCACAACCCTCCTTTTAAAAATCAGTTTCTCCCTGTGCCATTCAGCTGTTGTTGTAGGCAAAGAGTGCAACTCTCCACCCCCCCTTCCACTTCCAGTCATCTACTCCAGCTGACGGGTCCGGAGCCTCCTTTGGTCTGGTCTTCGGGCTCCTTCGTCCCCACCACAGGTGTCTAGATTACATTGGGGGTCTGATGGTTCTCTACCCCTATATAGATATACGAAATATTCATATAGCGATGGAGTCTAATCACCAAAGACTCTGTACATTTTTTTGAGCTGTACAATAAATCTCATTATTATTATCATAAACCTCAAACATGTCTCTCCTGATTGAAATGCCTACAAAGATTATAAGTAACTCTACACAATGATTATGGGTGTTTTCAGAAATTTAGACCACAAAAGACAACTTTGGTTAGCATCTAGCATCATCATCAGGTCAAAATTTCAGTTTGTCCAATATTTAGTTAAACTAAGTGGTAAGTTGGTGTGACATCCCCCCCAAATTTGGGGCAGTCTGTCATGATGTCATCATTGCAGCCAGTTTTTTCTCTTTGTTTTGTGTTCCTTGTCCGTTTCCCCTCATGTTTTCCCCCTCCTGTGCTATCTGTGAGCTGTGGGTGTGGCTTAGCTGGCAGGTGGCGCCCGGTGAAGGTAATTGCCAAATCATCCTGCTACAGTACTGGCTCTGTGATCCAGTCATCGCCAGATCGTACAGTCTACCAGAGCGGTATAGTGGCACTCCTGGCTCCATGTTAATCTGTGTTTCTGGTGTTTTAGCTTATGTGTATGTGTTCTGTGTTCTCTCTTGTTGCAGCCTGCCTTGGTTATTCATGCTCACACTTCCTGTTTGCCTGCCTGCTCCCCCGCTCACTCCACGCTGATTACTAGGATTGGATTCAGCCTCGAATTGTTTGTTGGACTCTGGAAGATTCCTCATTATCACCAAGTCAATGGGCAAATAAATGTGTGTGTATATATATATATATATATATATATATATATATATATATATATATATATATATACCCTCTCACCCCTTGTGGGGTGGTATTTGTCATCCTCAAGCTCGGGTCCTCCCTGAGGCCTGGGAGTTTGAGGGTTCTGCGCAGTATCTTAGCTGTTCCTAGGACTGCACTCTTCTGGACAGAGACCTCTGATGTTTTACCTGGAATCTGCTGGAGCCACTCTCCCAGTTTGGGGGTCACAGCCCCCAGTGCTCCGATTACCACCGGCACCACTGTTGCTCTTACTTTCCACATCTTTTCTAGCTCCTCTTTCAGCCCTTGGTATTTCTCAAGCTTCTCGTGTTCCTTCTTCTTGATGTTGCTGTCGCTTGGGATCGCCACATCTATCACTACTGCCTTCTTCTGCTGTTTGTCGATCAACACGATGTCTGGTTGGTTAGCCATCACCAGTTTGTCAGTCTGGATCTTGAAGTCCCACAGGATCTTAGCTCGGTCATTCTGGACTACCTTAGGAGGTGTCTTCCATTTTGACCTTGGGACTTCCAGCCCATACTCGTGGCAGATGTTCCTGTCCACTATGACAGCTACCTGGTTATGACGTTCCATGTACGCACTTCCTGCCTGCATCTTACACCGTGCTGTTATGTGCTGTACTCAGGGGCATCCTTGCACAGTCTGCACCTGGGGTCCTGCCTGGTGTGGTAGACCCCAGCCTCTATTGATCTTGTACTAAGTGCCTGTTCATACATATATACAGGTAAAAGCCAGTAAATTAGAATATTTTGAAAAACTTGATTTATTTCAGTAATTGCATTCAAAAGGTGTAACTTGTACATTATATTTATTCATTGCACACAGACTGATGCATTCAAATGTTTATTTCATTTAATTTTGATGATTTGAAGTGGCAACAAATGAAAATCCAAAATTCCGTGTGTCAAAATTAGAATATTACTTAAGGCTAATACATTTTTAGAAATGTTGGCCAACTGAAAAGTAAGAAAATGAAAAATATGAGCATGTACAATACTCAATACTTGGTTGGAGCTCCTTTTGCCTCAATTACTGCATTAATGCGGCGTGGCATGGAGTCGATGAGTTTCTGGCACTGCTCAGGTGTTATGAGAGCCCAGGTTGCTCTGATAGTGGCCTTCAACTCTTCTGCGTTTTTGGGTCTGGCATTCTGCATCTTCCTTTTCACAATACCCCACAGATTTTCTATGGGGCTAAGGTCAGGGGAGTTGGCTGGCCAATTTAGAACAGAAATACCATGGTCCGTAAACCAGGCACGGGTAGATTTTGTGCTGTGTGCAGGCGCCAAGTCCTGTTGGAACCTGAAATCTCCATCTCCATAGAGCAGGTCAGCAGCAGGAAGCATGAAGTGCTCTAAAACTTGCTGGTAGACGGCTGCGTTGACCCTGGATCTCAGGAAACAGAGTGGACCGACACCAGCAGATGACATGGCACCCCAAACCATCACTGATGGTGGAAACTTTACACTAAACTTCAGGCAACGTGGATCCTGTGCCTCTCCTGTCTTCCTCCAGACTCTGGGACCTCGATTTCCAAAGGAAATGCAAAATTTGCTTTCGTCAGAAAACATGACTTTGGACCACTCAGCAGCAGTCCAGCTCTTTTTTCCTTAGCCCAGGTGAGACGCGCGCTGTTTCTTGGTCAACAGTGGCTTGACACGAGGTATGCGGCAGTTGAAACCCATGTCTTTCAAGCGTCTCTTGGTGGTGGATCTTGAAGCACTGACTCCAGCAGCTGTCCACACCCTTTTTCACAATCTTGACTAGGCGCGGTGATCCCTATCGCTTGTACACTTTCTGACCACAGTTTTCCTTCCCTTTGCCTCTCTATTAATGTGTTTGGACACAGAGCTCTGAGAACAGCCAGCCTCTTCAGCAATAACCTTTGTGTCTTTCCCTCCTTGTGCAATGTGTCGATGGTCGCCTTTTGGACAGCTGTCAAATCTGAAGTCTTCCCCATGTTTGTGTAGGCTTCAGAACTGGACTGAGAGACCATTTAAAGCCCTTTGCAGGTGTTTTGAGTTAATCAGCTGATTACTTTGTGGCACCAGGTGTCTTCAAAATGTAACCCTTACACAATATTCTAATTTTGTGACACACGGAATTTTGGATTTTCATTTGTTGCCACTTCAAATCATCAAAATTAAATGAAATAAACATTTGAATGCATCAGTCTGTGTGCAATGAATAAATATAATGTACAAGTTACACCTTTTGAATGCAATTACTGAAATAAATCAAGTTTTTCAAAATATTCTAATTTACTGGCTTTTACCTGTGTATATATATATATATATATATATATATATATATATATATATATATATATATGTATATATATATATATATGTATATTAAAAACACACAGCCAACACTCTTGGTCAAACACTGGCTGTCTCTGTGTGTGAAAGTGATAAAGAAACAGGCTGAAAGGTTTCTGAGTTAAACACTGAGAAGCTTTAAGCTTTAGTGAACAGCGTTAATCATGCCATGGCTGCATACTGCTGTTATTCAACTACCATGTGTAATGAAACTAATGAAGTAGAAAAGAGAATGTTGTGCCATTAATTGTAGCTCTTTTAAATGTAAATGTCACAACACACAAACACATCTGTAAGTAGCCATATTTAATTGTTGTTGGTGAGAAGCTTACAACACATGCACACAGAGACGTGCAGAGTTCACAGGCTGTTAAGCATTTTTTAATGGAATTTTCTGTCCTCTTCCAAGCAAAAACACCTAATTGTGAGATTAGGTAACAAAAACGCTGGCATTCAAACAGATCAACAGATTGACAAGCACATGGCAAGTTTGGGACTTTTTTTTCTATTTCCTTTGCTAGTGGCATCTGCTGTAATATTTAGCACATTTCTTGGTGTTATATTTTAAACTTTTCCCAGATACAACTTATTGCCACACTCTTCTCTCCTGCTGTTGTACATCACCATTCTATCACTTTAGTTGACAGAAAACTATGGGTAGCACGCAGCCCACAGCTACACCTCCTCTGTACTGCTGGTTATTCACCATGCTAAAGCACATAGCAGGCAGTTGCAATACTTTAGGTGTGAATCAGTTTCAGAATGTTATATGCTGTTTCCCCTAGGTTTTTTTTCCTATGCTGAAAGCTAAAATCCTATTGAATCCCTAAAAAAGGTCCATGTTAACAAAGTCTGGCTTAACAGATGTACATTGCTGGGATAAAGCCTGACATTCGGTGCGTGAGAAACAGATGTCAAATTTACACAAATTTAAAAAAGCCACAAATCTTTGATCCGTTGCGTTACAACTGGAATTTTAACGGTTAAAACACAAGTAAAACAGACAAAAAAGAAACCATTTTATAACGTGACCTATTTACTTTTACTAGTGCAGACCACATTCAAAAAACATGACTTCACTAGCATGGACCACGCCACAACGATATGTTAGTTTAAAGATTTAATGAACATTATGAATGTGTAGAACATTATGAATGTGCAAATGTATGAATTAGAGTAGATGTCGTCTGATGTCTGGTCTGGGAGGATGCAATGATGACCGGGTGAAGGAGACTCAGGGTGGGGGTTCCGTCTCGAAAACAATTTCTTGTGCCCGAACAGTTTACAGGCCCCCAGACGGTACCTAGAAGAGACGAGAGAGAGGAGCACACCGGAATAAACAGGAAGGGATGAGAGAGAAGATGGAAGGTCAAAGAGAGGGAACGGGAGGGTGGGTCAAACGATCAGAGATAACGAGGCTACTGCGTAGCGTGGTATATGTATAGTCTGGTCTGGTGATTAGAGGCGTGTTTTAGGCGTGGCCCTGCTCCCGAACCTAAGTTAATAAATTAACTACATTTCACTAGCATGGACCACGCCACAACGATATGTTAGTTTAAAGATTTAATGAACATTATGAATGTGTAGAACATTATGAATGTGCAAATGTATGAATTAGAGTAGATGTCGTCTGATGTCTGGTCTGGGAGGATGCAATAATGACCGGGTGAAGGAGACTCAGGGTGGGGGTTCCGTCTCGAAAACAATTTCTTGTGCCCGAACAGTTTACAGGCCCCAAAAGAGTCAGATTAAGTATAACCGAGTTGTGAGTGGGCATGACGGAGATCGTGCAGATTGTTGTAAGTTCGGTATGCCTGGGATGACCATCGGCCTAGGACCTGAATGGTTTGATCGGATATGCCTGCTCTGGCGGCTGTGGATGCTGCACCGATGCGAAAAGAGTGGCTGGAATAATGTGTGGGTGAAATGCCTGAAATGCGGAGGATTCTGTCCAAGTGTTTCTGGAACCAAAATCGTTTTAGTGTGAGCCTGCGAAGGAATTGTGCGATGACCGGGGAGCGAGAGCGACCTTTATTTAAAATGTCCACTACGGCTGTGTTGTCGGAGTGAATGAGTATAGATCTTTTGGACCACTCGTGCCCCCAAAGAATTGCAGCCACAACAATGGGATAAAGCTCATGGAGCGCCGACGAAGGACACCCGGACTCCGTGTCAAAGGCATGGAACTCCGAAGGCCAGGCAGAAGCGAACCACCTCCCACCGTAGTACCCGCCGAAACCCACAGAGGGAGCCGCGTCGGTGAACAGCTGAATGTCCTCGGGTTGGGAGAGAGAGTCTTCGTAAAAGAAGGAGATGCCATTCCAGGAAGCCAAGAAGTGCCGCCACAGACGCATCTCCATCCGACACGCCTCGTCCAAGACGACTCTGTCATGGAGAGAGGGGACGGAAGCGGCCATGGACAAAAGGCTAGACAGAAAGGATTTGGCCTGGGGAATAATGCGGATGGCGTAATTGAGATGACCAAGGAGAGCCAATAACTGGCGTTTGGTGCATCTGGCCGCTATGAGAAAGTTTGACAGAAGGAGGGTGATGCGCTGCACCTTCTCAGAGGGCAAAGAAGCCTGGAAGGACACGGAATCCAGGGTAATGCCCAAAAACTCCAAGGAGGTGCTGGGCCCCAATGTCTTCTCGTCAGACAGAGGGACGCCCAGTTCGCGGAAAGTCGTAACGAGAGTACGAAGCCCCAAATGAGGAGGAGAAGACGGAGGGGTGACGATGAGAAAATCGTCGAGGAGGTGGAGCACGTAAGGAAGCCTGTGATTGTTAATCAGAATCCAGCACAAGGCCTCGGACAGAGAGTCGAAGATTTTGGGACTGCTCCTGCAGCCGAAGGCGAGGCGCACGGAGAAATAGTAGGCCCCCTCCCAGCAGACCCCGAAAAAACGCCAGTAATCCGGATGAAACAGGTAGGATTATGAGGGCAGGTGCGCCTGGCGTGAGCCCCGCCGCAAAAGGAGCAGACGTGCAGGATCCGGCAGGAAGACGAAGCGCAGCCGAGGTCGTTGAAATTATTGCAAACCATCCTGCCACCCTGATAGAGAACCGGCCGTCCCCGCCTGTCGACCCCCTTTGGCAGGGGGGCGCGGCCGGAAGGACGAGTGTCCGCCGGCCTGGGGATCACTGAGGGAGGGGGCGCCGCGGCAGACAGGCGGTCGAACACGGAGCCGGTGCGAGAGGAAAAAGGGCGAGGATGAGGCGGAGGCGAGGCGCCAATGGCGCACGCTGAGGCGGGGTGGGACGGGGCCCCGCACAGCCCGCAGGAGAGGGACGCACGGGCAGTGAAGATGCGGCAGTACAGTTCGGAGTCTAGGGCGCCCCAGTACGTACCCCTGTTAAATTGCTGGAGGCGACCAGCCGACTGAGTGGCAAAGTGCACATGATAACTGTAGAAACCCGTCCCCCCGAACCGTAAAGCCATGTCGAGCACGATGGACAGATAATCATCCAGCTCCCGTCTCCGAACCGGGAAGGCCGAGCAAACAACGTCGCGGAAGAGAGAGAAAGCGAAGGCGAATTCGACCGGAGTCAGGTCCCGGGACCTGGAGGGCAAGGGGGCGACGGAGAAGCGCTGAGCCCAGGCTAGTCTGCAATTCCCTAGGCAGGCCGGCGTCCAGCAGTGACGGTTGGAGAAGCATGGCCAGATCGACGTAATTACCGGAGAGAATTTGCTGGCGCAAGACGGGGGAAACGGGCGAAGGCCTAAGCGCGGACGGATCCGGCTGAGGGACAGGAGCTGCAGTGGAAAGGGAAAAATTGTTAACAGAAAAAACATCCGGGTGTTGGGGAAGGGAGGGGGAGAGGGTGGGGGGAGGCGGGAGGGGGGGCAAGGACAGACCAGGAGGAAAAGAAGAAGGCCGAGAATTGCCCGGGATGACGCCGGGCAGGTCCTGAAGAGCTGCGGGGCAGGGCACAGGAACGTCGGAGCGGCCATCGTGGAAGGAGACAGGAGCAGAAGCCGCACGGCTGAGAGCGGCAGAAGGAAGGGTAGAGGAAGGGATGAAGGGATGAAAGGATGCGTGTGCGCGGGGATCTAGTGAAGCCTGCGAACACAGGGATGAAAAGAAGGCTGAGTTAGCCTGGGACATAACAAACATTGAGGGAGCAGGCACAGGGGGACATACAACCTGACCCCCACCAGGGGGAGCCGGTGGAGCATGCGGCGGCGGTCGACGACCGGTGACGTCATGCACGACGCCACTGGCCGAGGTCGACGCTGGCGGGGGACCCGGAAGGGCCGGAGGCCCGGAGGAGGCGGCCACGGGGCTAGCGACGGAGGCCAGGTAGAGCTGGAACAAGGCAGTTTTATTGTCGCTGCGGCGGAAGGGAATGCCTTTCCCGCCGAGATACCGGTGAAGGCGAGCCACGGTCCAGTCCCTGACATCGGGTGACATCGGTGGAGGCGGAGACGGCCATGCCACGGAGGTGGGCGCGCTGTGCCGAGGAGAGCAGCGGGCGCCTCCGCGAGACGAAGACCGGCGACGAAGAGGCTGGGGACGCCGCCCCTCGTGGCCGCGAATGTCCGACCCGGCCGAAGGAGGCGAAGAAACCAGAGAATCGCTGGGAGCCGGGGACAGGTCGGTAGAGCCGCGGAGATCCGGGCGAAGCCGAGGCTCGGCGACAGAGGACTGCAATCGGCGCCGGGGAGACGTGAGACGGGGCACCGACCGCCGCTTGGCGGCCGGAACAAACTCGGACTCGAAGATATCGTCGTAGAGATCATCGTCGACGGCAGGTGAGTTCAGTTCGATCTCAGGATCCATGACGGAATGCGGGGAAAGCAGGTGTCAAACGATCAGAGATAACGAGGCTACTGCGTAGCGTGGTATATGTATAGTCTGGTCTGGTGATTAGAGGCGTGTTTTAGGCGTGGCCCTGCTCCCGAACCTAAGTTAATAAATTAACTACATTTCAGAAAAGGTGGTATTGCTGCTTGCAATCCTTTTTGAGAACCAGACATACAAACAACTACACACTTGCTGGCGTCACCATTTGGGGGCAAAAGCTGACACTAACTTTTTTTATTGTTTAAATGGAGTCAAAGCCCCATGCAATTAGTGTGGGGGGGGTTAAAAAAATGTAGAATAGGGGCCAGAGCCTTCAGCTATCAGGCTCCTCTCTTGTGGAACCTACTCCCAGTCTGGGTTTGGGAAGCAGACACCGTCACCACATTTAAGAATAATCTGGTATAATAATCCCTCCTCTTTGATAAAGCTTATAGTTTGGGAGTGATGAGTCGCAGCGTCCGGCTACTGCCCACCTGCTTCTCGTCAAAGTCGTCAGATTCATCTACCATATAATCAATATCATAAAAGTAGAGGGAGGCAGGCCAGTGCAGCCCGATCCGGTTGGGGAGAGCTCTAGCCCGACCAGGCTCCTCTCTTTACCCTGTCTCTCTTAGTTATGCTGTAATAGTTCTAGACTGCCGGGGGACATCCTTCATTTGACGCACTGAGCTCCTCTTTCCTTTATCTTTCCATTTGTGTGCATCCATGTCACAGAAATGCTTGTTACTGACCTAGCTCTGGGGAGTCATTCCCCGGAGTCCTTATGATTTCTTTTCATCCAGCATATTTCCTTGGATTAGGATGGTACCAAGATCTTGGTTGCAGCTGTCGCCCGGGTCCTGCTGAACTACACCCTGCTACGTTCTGCGGTGCCCTGCTGTGCCGCGCTACATACTGTAAGGCCCTACAGTGCCATGCTATGACATGAACTACTAATACTACCATTTTTTAGTCACTGTTTCGTTTTCTTTGTTGTGAATGTTATTGCCACTGTGCATCACCTCACCAACCGGCACTGTCAGACACGGCCTACCAAGAGCCTGGGTCTGACCGAATTTCTTCCTAAAAGGTTTTCTCGCCACTGCGCATGGACGCACCATGCTCGTTCTTGGGGGAATTGTTGGGACTTTATAAATTATAGAGTGTGGTCTAGACCTACTCTATCTGTAGTGTCTATTGTCTCGAGATAACTGTTGTTATGATTTGATACTATAAATAAAATTGAATTAAATCCGCACTAAGGATAGGCTTACTGGCCTATAGGTAAGGTAGTGAAAGATTCACTGTGCCACATGCATGTGTAACATTAAAAGATGATTCATAAAATCATGCTAACAATTATTATTTTAATAGCTTAGTATTCTATGCAAAAAAGGGTATAAAGTCTTAAGGCTGCCCTACACATTATTCTAGGCCCAGTTTAATATGCAACTTCATTTTATACAAAATATGTAGTAGGAGGGTGGCCGGATTAGCACAGTTGGTAGAGCAGGCGCACATATGTTGAGGTTTACTTCTTGAAGTAGTGGCCGCGGGTTTGACTCAGACCTGTGGCCCTTTGCTGCATGTCATTTCCCCCTCTCCCCTTTCATATCTTCATCTGTCCTGTGGAAATAAAGGCCTAAAATGCCCGAAACAATTATCTTTAAAAATACACACACCCACACACACATATATACCCAGTATATGGGGGTACCTGCTCCGCCTCTCTTTCAGTAAAGGGGTCCTTGGCTTAAAAAATCTTCAAGACTCGATTTTTAAAAAACTATATTTTTTTTTTACCCAGAGCAGACAGGCATGCCGCATCAGGAGTGTGTGGAGTATTACCAAGACATGGGGTGCAAACGCATGCTGGAACATCTCCAGGTGTGGCCATAAAACCAAAGCAAAGCAGACTGTTACTGAATGACACAGCTCTTAGTGTGTCTAGGTTAAGTTCATAACCTTACATAACGTGTGTTTTGTAAAGAGAAGGCAATGCTTCAGTGTTGGGTCGCTCACTCTCAAGGTTGCCGGCTGCCTCAAAAGCCCAAATCCCAGACACTGCAACCTTATCACACATGAAGCATAGCGTAAGTTCTGGCAGGTCACAGATTCAAGCTCGGCTATTATCTCTGGTCATAGCTGATCAAAGTTTCTAAGTAGCTGTTATGTCTGTTGTTGGAGTCACTCGATCAGCTCAACAGAGAACGCAGCTTAAGGTGCAGCTCTGGGCCTAACTTTGCCAAATAGTTTTTTTATGGTTCCAACGCTATTTTAGCACTTTGTGCTCGATAGTCATTTGAAGCAGAATGGCAAGCAAGAACAAAACCCAATGCGTTGATACAGACGCCACTGCAGATGCATTACTGGAGAGACACAAAAGCTACTTTGAGCCACGTTTCTCTCAGAGCGACGAGAAGCTAACTGCTTTAAATGCTCAGTTAGCATCCCTGACTGCAAGCATTGGCATTATCAGATCTGATGTGGACACTCTAAAAACTTTGATGGTTATGGCCACGCTTTTCAACAGCAGGAGGTGAAGCTAGCAGATATGGAGGATAGAAACCAAAGACGTTGTCCAGCTAAAGGAGGGGCTGGAAGGATCCAACACTTTTCAGTATCTCTCGCGCTCTGTCTCAGTGGTTCCCAAAATTGGCAGATGTCCAGATCGAAATAATGAGAGCTCACCAAATTTACAGTAACAACGCAAAGAAGAGCACCACTGCTAATTGCACGCATGATTTTCAATGTGCTTTGTTACGCAACCAGACGGGCAATTCTTCAGGCTGCACGGAGATCTGGGCATAAAGATCAGTTTTGCTCTGGACTACAACATATTCTAATAGTCTGTATTCTAATCCCTCAGCCCAAGTATTAAAGCGCCCATATTATGCTCATTTTCAGGTTCATAATTGTATCATGTCAATCATGTAACATTGGTAGCAGTAAAAAGTGATGCGCAGTCAATGCTAGTCCCTGCTAGATGCACAGAGTTTCTATTTTTGCCAGATGCTGGATGTGCGGGACAGGAAGTCGAGCACAGAAACAAAATAAAACATCCGGTTAATTTTCAAAATAAAATACACCGTACTCAAGGCGGATTATATTTCCCGGCACTACAACTTGAAAATGTGATAATGGGCAGAGACAGACCTAGTACCCAGATAGAAACTACATCCTGTTATATTGTGCGATCATATGTGAATTCGCGAGATCTCGTGGGTCCTTGTGACTTCATCTGTCAGTCATGGCCGCAGCCTATGTGCAGCGGAGCCGATCAGCAGCAGTTCTGCATGCAGTTGGTGGAAAATCCATGGTAAGCGTCATTTAGCCATCATTAGTTAATACACAAATGTGTGTGTAAAATGGAGGAAACTAGACTTGAAGCCCAAACAGTGGCCTATGTACACAGTTGTATTGATTAAAACAGAAGTATATCTGCTTCCTTACACCCATGTGAGACAGACCAAATGTGTCTGAAACCCCTCCTGTGCAGACAGTGTCAATCTAAACATTTCAAAGCCTGACCCTGTCAAAACTTTCCATTTGACTGTGCAGTTGGAAGACATTTTTCACACTTTAGGTGTTGTCAAAGCAGGCGGACAGGCTGGCGTACAGAGACAGAAGCTGGGAAAAGATTTGTTTGATCACTCTGCATGTGGAAACACAGCAACTAACTACATAGGTGGTAAAGGAGTGCTCAAACAACTCGGGATTTCCACTCACTGTTTCTCTACACAGTCTGACAACCTGACACAAAACTTCCTAGACTACCGTGTTCATTTGACTTTTTATTAATACTTCTTTCCCTGTCTGACTCTCTACACAAATACAGTGTTGTCTGTCTAAATTGAAAGTCCAGAGACACAAGGACACCTACTGTTACATACAACCAGCATACCTGATTCATTACACTGAGCCATTTCATTCAATTTGAAACTCCATCCACTGAGAAATTAAATTTTAATATTTCTTAAACTTATTTAGTCTCATATTTAATTAATACACAAAGGAATGTATTGTCTTAGTAGGGTCATTGTCAAAGTCTAGCTTTGCTAGATCTTTCTCCACAACGCTGCGTAGGGTCTGGCTAGTCCACATGGCATTCCAGGATGGGAGAAAAACGGGCTCTGGTTTACTTTATTTCTTTAAACCAATCACATCTGTCATGGGCGCCGGACAGAGCCGCGGTGTCGTTGCAAAATAAACTTGGGAAGGAACTTGTTTTGGTGGAACATGTGTATGTTCGCGCAACAGAAAACTCAGATTGGACAGCTAGTCTATAGCTAGCTGTCTGGATTTACCCTGCAGAGATCTTAGGAGCAGGTAACCACAGTCCCCATAAATCCAGCGGAGCTTACAATTCCAACAGAAAGAAAGCGGCAGCTGACGGTCATCCGACCAAAAAGACTGACATCCGGCAATATTTTCAAGCAGCAAATGAAAATGGAGCCATCCCGGGAGTGGAACATTGTGGATATAGACTAATTATCACAATAAGCAACATACCACCTAGTTTTAAAAATTATGATTTCCACCCTTAAATTTTAAATCAGAGAATAAAAGTGTATCCTGTTATTGAGGTAATCTTCTGAAAAACCGCAGTTTGTGCAGCTTCATACCGATTGCAGCATGGCAGGGCGACCGTTTTAGGCTTTAAACTGGATTAGATAGAAGTGAACCAACTCACAAAGCTCTTGGTTTTTGGTCAGAACAGAATGGCTGACTAGAGCTGCAAAGATAAATCGATAAGCCGTCAACTATTAATTAATCGTTGACTTATTGGTTTGAATATTTTTTTTATGAAAAATAGTAAAAGAAAATCTTATTCCAGCTTCGTAAATGTGAATATTTTCTCGTTTCTTCACTCCTTTGTGACAGCGAACTGGCTGATGATGTGTAGAAGAGAACCTTGAGCCCCTCTACTAGTGTTCTTCCATATTATGCACAAATACATACTGCATATTATCTGTTGGAATTTCATCTTTATTCATCATCATCCGTGATGTTCATGTGACTATCTCAAAAACTATGCTCAAAGGAAAATTCTATTTGATAGATGATGAGGAGCAGGGAGTCATCATCCTGCATCTTCTCCCCCAGACACCCAACCTATTTGAATTTGCGTTAAATAATGAATGAATGGATACATCATTTATTCATTTCACTTCATTTATTTGTAGTCACTTAATTAAAAGTTAACTAAAATCAAGAAATTGTCAAATCAAGAATGTTAAATGTATTTGTGTGTAAAACAATGTCTAGCTATTAAAACTATAAACTACTATTAAAACTACTATAAAAATATAAAAATAAAATCATGAAAATATTCAAAAGAAGAGCTAGCAGAAATAAAGTAAAAGAATAAAACAATGCAAACGTTCGTCCATCTCGCTATTAATATGCAGGAATTGGAAGTGTTTCCATGGCAGCAAAAAAGCAGCACTGACTTGGTTGCTAGTTAGAAACGTGTGTGTGTGTATCAGTCTGTACAGTGTGTGAGATAAACTGCCTATGCATGAAAGAGGGAGGGGTGAAATTGTGTAAAATAAAGGATAACCACTAATAATCTGCATATTTGTGTGTGAGTGTATTCAACAAGGGTTGAGATGGTAAGTCCCTTTGGGTGGGGGACTTTGGGCTTTTTCACTTTGTAAACCTGTAACATGCTCAAAAAAGATATATAACACAATAAACTAAGGGGGGGAGCCCAAAAGCATAATATGAGCACTTTAAAGTTAAATAAGTAATTACCCTGGGTTTTAAAAATGGATTCATAGGTGACACATAGCCTGCATGTCAGCTGCAGCGTTGCATTTAAATCAGGCAAATATTACAATGTTTGAGCACAAAAACATCAGCTTGACAAATAATTCTTAAATCCATTCTGGACGGTAAAGCGAATATTGATCGCAACCACAATTTTGGCTTCCTCTGATTGAATTAACCAGATTACTAACCTACTACAAGAGTGTCAAACTACAATTTTACTAAGGGTCAGACATGCTTATTGACATGCTTTTATCTATAAAAAGTCAAATATCTTTGATTGTGTTATTGCATTCTCATATGGCTTTCTCACTTACAGTTTGGGCCTCATAAAACTCTAAAAAAGGTCCTGAGTCATTATAGAAATAAGAAACAAAAAATGGTGGAAATAGCAACAAAAATGCTGTAAAAAAGTGACAAAAATGCCGAAAGATGCGTAAATAAATGACTAATGCGCTAAAAAACAGGGCCAGGTTGGATCAATAGTAGAGCAGGCGTACATGTGTTGAGAGGTTAATGCCTTGATGCAGAGGTCTAGGGTTCGAATCCTGCATGATGATGATGATTTCCTGCATGTCTCTCCCCTTTCTCACCTGTCATGTCAAAAATTAAAGTTGGAACAAGCGACAAAAACAAGGTGGGACAAAACATTTTGTGAACCTAAATTGATATGTGGGCCAGGTCAGAATCTGCGATGGCCAGATTTGGACCTTGGGCCTTAGGTCTTAACACGTGGCCTATGAAATTGACGTTTAACCCTTGTATGGTATTCGGGTCAAATTGACCCATTTCAAATTTTTACAAGAAGAAAAATGGTACAAATATATCTTTTTTATACCTGAAAATCAACAGCCTTACCTTATTTCCTGTTATAAACATGTATTCCTGACTCAATTCAGAAATTATTCTGGATGTGACCACTTTTTTTCCATTGTAGATTTTTAACCTTATGACAAAAAAACGAATCACACTTCCATTTTTAATAGTGTTCTAGTAGAGACTGATTGCATTCCATAAACATATATGTTATCTCAATTGTTTGAAATTGAGATAAAGACAATATTTGTTAATAGGTTATGAAGTAAAATTTTATTTCAGAATTGTTTTTAAAACCCCAAATAAGTTACGGGTCAATTTGACCCGAGGGATGAGAGGGTCCCAAAAGTGAAGACAACACAAGGGTTAAAATGCGTGGTCTGCCAGTGATATTGATACTCAGCACAGCGGCTTGGAGTGGCTTTGAGTGAAACAGTGGAGGAACAAACAGCTCTGTGAGGGAGTAGTGTAAATTCTCATCGTTCCACTCAGCTCACATGCTCTGATGGAAACAACAATTGAGTCCGATGTCAAGCAACCTGAAAAGGTCCCTGAACTGCAGGGAGAGCAAGTGTGTGGAATGTGAGTTTAAAGAGATTGACCCCACTTAACACTGGTGAATCAGGATGAGGACCAACGGTCAATTGTAAGGATTGTAGTCATCTCACCTCTTAATCATTAAAAGCCTTTCTAGCCTTTTTGTTTTACACTTTTGACCTGAATGACTTTTTTTTTTGCTGACAACACTGGGAATAAAGCTTTTGTGTCTTTCCGTCAAGCTTCTCTTCACAACTCTCAACTTTTCATCTTTTGCTGAGCTTTGTTAGGGATTTTTAAACTGTCAGCATCCTGCATGTACCTCATACATATGAAAACTAAGCTGTCTTTGAACAAGAAGTAGCTTTTAAAAAATAAATAAAGATGTCCTCATAGGCAATGGGTTTATTTTACTGTATAACACAAAGTCACCACTGTTTATGTAAATGCCTGAACATGGTTGTGCAAAAACACATTTTATACATTTTAACATATCTTAAAGTCTTGCAATTTCGATTGTTGTGTACATTTGAATTGTCATTGATCCATACTCCAAACTAGGAATGCCCTTTTTGTCTGTCATCCTATTGGCCTGTGTGAGATGCTGCATAACAGTTTTTTTTCAGTTTGCAAACATAGGAACCAGGGCCAGTTTTAGCATGCTATATTAGGGTTGGCTGGTTTAAATGACACACTGTAAAAACAAGTGAACAACAACTTGAAATTGCTCATCTGACTTTGATTTTCAATTAAAACTGAATAAAAAAATACATAATGGCACTGTAAACGTTGTTGAAGTAGTTACTTCAACTCATTGTATTAAGTTTCTTGTGATGATTGTAGTTGGACTCAGGTCATGTGCTCCCCACATGCTCCACCCTAAGACAGGGTTTCCTGGGCAGTTCTGTAGGGGTTGTCATCCACATTTTCATACACGTTGGATTTCGCCGAGAACCTACCATTATATATGTGTATAGGATAAACGAAATATGTGTGACCCTTCTCGTTGTATAGTAAATAAGTATAACAGAGATTCAATTCAAAAACTCATGTGCTTCATGAAGGATGGATTTAATTCAGAGCTATTGTATGACACTGAATTAGTTTAGCCTTGGTGTATCTAATAATAAACTGACAACGGAGTCTAGTGTATACCTGTATGTCCCCACACAGTATTTAGTACATTTCTGCATTTTTACATCTACAACGTTGACCCTGCATATTCCTCACAAAATATAAACAACTAATTTGTTCATATCTCTTCTAACTGCAGTTGTTCTGCATGCTGCTCTGTGGTCAGTCCCACCGGGAAAGGTTTACTAATGTACTATCACAACCCTCTCCTGTTCGCTAGAAGTAGAAATGTTCACATGACGAGTTGTGCATTTACATCTATAATATACACATTTGCCAGTTTATAAGGAACACCCAGATATAACCAGTGTTGGAAGTAACTCAATTACAGTAATGTATTCCTTTTTGCTGTAACGCAGTAATAAAACGCATAACTAATTACATTTCGGTAATATTATACTCATTGCAATCTCAGTAACGTGAGTTACAATGCATTTTAACGCAACAAGTTGTGGTCTTTTGATTTTTTTTTTGACCATGAAACATTTCTTCACAGGAAAAAAAGTAAGATGAATACATAATTTACATACTGTTTGATCGTGTCTTCTTTTAGCAGGACACGGATGCAGAAGATGGGCAGATCAGAGGTGTCAAGACGGGTATCTTGACTGTTTTCGTAGATTATGCACCTACCTTGCAGTCCACAGTCAACAGTATTGACATTGTGTTGGATGAGGCCATTGTCTTCACAGATCTTCCAGACCTCCCCACTGCATTGGCATACCTTTTCGGCCTGCTCTATGCCTTGGAACATGGAGTTTCCAAAAGAACACTTTTGAAGCTATTCAGCACATTCTTCATGGAACTTTCTATTAGTTGCTCACAGCGTGTCAGGAGCTTAAAAACAAAGCTCTTACTGTGTTAGCTGGTCTTTTTGATTTTACATTATGGCTGGCCTAATCAGCCTTAGAGACATTTAAACCTTGTGTTGTCTTCCCGTCAACCATTAACCAGTCATTTTTTCAAGCATTGTGGTTGCTTTTTATGATGTTTTTTTCCAAAGTTATTTGATATTTCTAATGTTGACATGTTCAGGGTTTATTTCGAAGGCTCATTGTTTGTGATTAAAAAAAAACTGAAAATGGGTCAAATTTGACCCGAGGACAACATGAGGGTTAAAAAATTTGGATTTAGTAATGCCCACATAATGTTTGCACTGTTTTTATCAGCGTTTGAGATGTAGGCCTGTTTTATGATCACTCAAAGAGAAGTACAGTTGTGATGTAGACTAACATATTGTTGAGGCAGAGTAAATAAGCCTATTTTAAATTGCCCCAATTACATTTGCACCGTGATTGTCGGTAGTTGTGATCCCTCAGAAGTACATTTGTTGAGACTGTTGTCATGCCAATGTTTCTTGTGAATATTTGACCTGTTTTAAAAGTGGAGTAACATGTTGCTGTTGAGATGGAGTGAGTAAGCCTATCTTAAATTGCCGACGTTACATTTGCACCGTGATTGTCCGCTGTTTTTAAGCTCTGGGGCTGTTTTGTGATCCTCAAAGTACAGTTGTGTTGGACAAGACAATTGTCTTGCCAATGTTTTAAAGTGGAGCAAGCCAGTTGAAGCACTTAAGATAAAACTGAAGCTCTTAAATTCAGGTTGAGAATTGTATAAGTCAAGTTTAATAACTGTTTAAATTAAAGTGATGAATGTTGAAATTGGTGATCAATTCAATTTTATTTATAGTATCGATTCATAACAAACATTATCTCAAGACACTTTACAGATGGAGCAGGTCTAGACTCCATAATTTACAAGGACCCAACAGTTCTAGTAGTTCCCTCCAGAGCAAGCAACAGTGCGACAGTGGCGAGGAAAAACTTCCTTTTAGGCAGAAACCTCGGACAGATCCAGACTCTTGGTAGGCGGTGTCTGACGACCGGTTGGGGTTAGAATGAAGAGTGGCAATAACAGAAATATAAAAAATAGTAGTTTGTAGTAGTTCTTTGTAGTAGTTCATGGCATAGCAGGACACTGTGCGGCATTACAAGGCACAGCAGGACGTAGCAGGGCATAGCAGAGCGTAGCAGGATGAACATGGCATCGCAGGACGTGTAGCGGGACCATGGCGACAGTTGCTACCATGATTTTGGAGCCTCCCTGATCCAAGGAAACATGCTGGGCGAAAAAGAACATAAGGACTCCGGGGAATGACTCCCCAGAGCTAGGTCAGTAACAAGCATTTCCGGGACATGGATGCACACAAATGGAAAGATAGAAAGATAGAGGAGAGAGGAGCTCAGTGTGTCAAAGGAAGTCCCCCAGCTGTCTAAAACTATTACAGCATAACTAAGAGAGACAGGGTAAAGAGAGGAGCCTGGTCAGGCTAGAACTCTCCCCAACCGGATCCCATCCCTCTGTCTAGAGGAGATGGGAAGAGAGAGAGAAAGAGAGAGAGAGAGAGAGAGATATCCATCCCTCTGTCTAGAGGAGGTGGGAAGAGAGAGATATCCATCCCTCTGTCTAGAGGACATAGATAGATAGAGAGAGAGAGAGAGAGAGAGAGAGAGAAATCCATCCCTCTGTCTAGAGGAGGTGGACGAGAGAGGGAGGGAGAGAGAAAGAGAGAGAGATATCCATCCCTCTGTCTAGAGGAAATGGGGAGAGAGAGAGAGAGAGAGAGAGAGAGAGAGAGAGATCCATCCCTGTCTAGAGGAGGTGGACAAGAGAGAGAAAGAGAGAGACATAACCATCCCTCTGTCTAGAGGAGGTGGATATGAGAGAGAGAGAGAGAGAGAGAGAATTAAATTTTATTTATATAGTGCTTAATCACAACAACAGTTATCTCTTTGCCTATAGCGGCGTAACTAATGGATGGTTCAGGACTCTCCTGAGCTAGCCCTAACTATAAGCTTTATCAAAGAGGAAAGTCTTAATCCTACTCTTAGGAGACGGTGTCCCGAACCCAAACTGGAACCTGGTTCCACAGGAGAGGAGCCTGATAGGTGAATGCTCTGGCTCCCGTTCTACTTTTAGAGACTCTAGGAACCACCAGTAACCCTGCATTCTGGGAGCGCAGTGCTCTTGCAGGGTTGTAAGGTACTATGAGCTCTTTAAGATAAGATGGTGCCTGACCATGAAGAGCTTTGTAGGTGAGAAGAAGGATTTTAAATTCTATTCTGGATTTTACAGGAAGCCAATGTAGAGAAGCTAAAACAGGAGAGATGTGATCTCTTTTCCTGGTTCCTGTCAGAACACGTGCTGCAGCATTCTGGACCAGCTGAAGAGTCTTTATGGACTTTTTTGAGCATCCTGATAATAAAGAATTGCAGTAATCTAGCCTAGAAGTAACAAATGCATGGACTAGTTTTTCTGCATCATTTTTAGACAGGATATTCCTGATTTTTGCAATATTACGTAGGTGAAAAAGGCGATCCTTGAAATTTGCTTTATGTGGGTTATGTGGGAATTAAAGGACATGTCCTGATCAAAGATAACTCCAAGATTCCTCACAATGGTGCTGGAGGCCAGAGTGATGCCATCCAGAGTAACTATAGTAACTAGAGTACTCTTTGGATAATGCGTCACAGAGGTGCTTGGGCCCCAGAGCAATAATTTCAGTTTTATCTGAGTTTAACATTAGAAAATTACAGCTCATCCAGGTTTTAATATCCTGAAGGCACATTTGAAGTTTAGCTAACTGATTAGTTTCATCCGGGTTAATCGATAGATATAATTGAGTATCATCGGCATAACAATGAAAGTTTATGGAGTGTTTCCTGATAATATTGCCTAAAGGAAGCATATATAAAGTGAACAGGATTGGACCGAGCACAGATCCTTGTGGGACTCCATGACTAACTTTGGCGTGCGCAGAGGATTCATCGTTAACATGAACAAACTGAGATCGATCTGATAAATAAGACTTAAACCAGCTTAGAGCAGTCCATTTAATGCCAATTAAATGTTCCAATCTCTGTAATAAGATATGGTGGTCAATGGTATCAAATGCAGCACTAAGATCTAATAACACCAGTACAGAGATAAATCCTTTGTCTGATGCAATTAGGAGGTCATCAGTAATTTTCACAAGTGCTGTCTCTGTGCTATGATTAACTCTAAATCCTGATTGAAAATCCTCAGAAAAGCTGTTGCTATGCAGAATGTCACACAGCTGATTGGCGACTGCTTTCTCAAGAATTTTAGAGAGAAATGGAAGATTGGATATAGGTCTATAGTTGGCTAAAACATCTGGATCAAGGTTGGGCTTTTTCAGAAGAGGTTTAATTACAGCTAATTTAAAGTGCTGTGGTACATAGCCTGTTAATAAAGACAGATTGGTTATATCTAGTAGAGAAGTGTTGACTAATGGTAAAACTTCTTTAAGTAGCCTAGTCGGGATGGGGTCTAAGAGGCAGGTTGATGGTTTAGATGAAGAAATAACTGAATTAAATTAATAAAGATCAAGTGAAGCAAAGCAGTCTAAACATATATCTGGTTTTACAGCTGTTTCTAAGGTTCCTGAGTTTAGAGATAAGTCAGTGCCAGTTAATGGCAGGTCTTGGTGAATTTTGCTTCTAATAGTTATAATTTTATCATTGAAGAATCTCATAAAGTCGTTACTACTAAGAGCTATGGGAATACTTGGCTCAGTAGAGCTGTGACCTTCCGTTAGCCTGGCTACAGTGCTGAAAAGAAACCTGGGGTTGTTCCTATTTACCTCTATTAATGACGAGTAGTACGCTGCTCTGGCATTACGGAGGGCCTTCCTATACGTTTTAAGACTATCTTGCCAGATGAAACGAGAATTTTCCAGTTTGGTGGAACGCCAAATCTTCTCAAGTTTCCGTGATATTTGCTTCAGTTTGCGAGTTTCAGTGTTATACCATGGAGCTAACCGTCTTTGTTTTATTATCTTCTTTTTTAGAGGGGCAACAGAGTTGAGTATCGTTCGCAGCGAGCCTGCTGCACTATCAACAAAATGATCGATTTGGGAGGGACTAACAGCATAGGAGTCCTCCGTTACTTTGGGACTTGGTAAAGAACTAAATGCTAATGGAATCACATCCTTAAATTTAGCTACAGCACTATCAGATAGACTGGCGTGTAGTTCATCAGTATAAACTCAAAAGTTATCAAACAGTGGTCAGATAAAAAGGGATTCTGTGGGAACACTATTAAATGTTCAATTTCAACACCATATACCAGAACAAGATCAAGGGTGTGGTTAAAACGGTCAGTCGGTTTATGAACACTTTGAGAGAAGCCAATAGAATCTAATAGAGAGATAAACGCAGTACTAAGGCTATCATTCTCATCGTCCACATGAATATTAAAATCCCCTACAATAACAACTTTGTCTATTTTCAGCACTAAATTTGACCAGGTGTGTATATATGTACATTATTTTGTACATTTACATTGGACTTGCAGGATTCCAAATTGAATGATAGTAAACTTTTAAATGTGCTTAATGTTTGTTAAAAATAAACATGGTAATTGAATTGGCTTTGTTATCTTTACAAGACAATTAGTTGGCACACATGTCTTAATTAAGTTGTCATTAACATGAAAATTATCTGAACAAAAGGTAATTAGTTGGCACGACAATTTTTTAAAACGTAGGAGTTTGTCATTTGAAAGTTAACTATCTGAACAAAAGATATTTATTTGCCACAACTATTTTTTAAAACGTAGGAGTTTGACTTGGCCTCAAAAATCTAGTGCACTAAGTTACCTTGAAATTTTGAGTTTTCACAGCCTTTTCGTTTTTACAGTGTAGGTGGGATACTTGGGCGGTTGGTAGCAAAGAGATTAGAGAAGCACAGAGATTAGCGGCCTAAAGGTTGCCAGTTTCAAACCCCTGGTGAGTTGGCACAATAAAAACCTGGCCTAATCACAGCTGGCCTGGCAACCCACACATTTCATATCAACATTCATGGGGATGTATTAAGTAGAGGGTTTGGGGGACCTCCCCAAGAGATTTTTTTAACATCAAACACTCATTTTCCTGCATTCTGATGAATTGTCATGAACCTATTTCTACCCTTTTCTGCATCGATTTATGGTGAACATGTCTTTATTTATGCAAAGGTAAACACAGGTGTCAATTCAAAATATAAATACACAATAGAATAAAATGCAATAAGGCTCTCAGGCATTCTGTATTGCTTCCAAATATATATTCTCCTGTAGATTAACTTTTATCATTTATCTCTGGCATGATTTACGCTTCCCTTCCCTTTTTTATCTTCTGTTTGGGGAAGTAACCTCTTTAAATGTGCATGTGGCACTTATTAATCTCAATCATACATTAATTCACAATATGTAAGTATGTATGTATGTATGCTAGCGTTTGAAAAAGTTCAAATTCAAAATACTGGAAAGAGCCCCCCCACCCTCCAGCTTTAGAGACTTGCTTCCACCCTAACTTTGGTGATCCAAAACCTGTAGGCTGTGTGTCCACAAGTTTCTGAATACATTAATTAAACAATACATTTACCAAAAGTGAAGAATTTTATTTCTAATCTCAAAAGTATTCGGAGCCCGCTGACCCTCAAATACTTAGCTACGTCCCTGATTCAAACGTACGAGCAGCGTTCGCTCAGTCTGGCACAGCGAGTCTGCTGCCGTTTGGAGGCCCTGCATCCCGGATGGAGCGACTGAGATCCCGTTGATATTTCCCAACATGGCCATGATGAATCGAAAACCTGAAAAAAACGGGAACTTAGCTCTTGTGAGTCAACATGATACCTTAGTGAAAAAAAGGGTCCCATATGTAAAATACACAAGCAAAAGCACTCAAAATGAGATTTTTAGAGTGTTTGGCAGAAATGGTGAGAGAGGAAATTTATAAAAGAGGTTAAAAGAAAGTGAGCGCTAAAGACTGATAAATACATTCTAAAAAAAGGAGCAGCCGTCTCTGGTCTTAAGATATTATAATGTGTGCGGTTCAGGAGAGCTGCCTTGAATACCAGAAAGCAGAGCACTTTGATGCAGCCAGTTTGATGGAGAAAATTATTTCATGTCTGAAAAAGCATGGACTGGAATACAAAGAGAATCTGGTGGGCCAAGGCTATGATGGGGCTGCAGTCATGAGTGGCCGGAGCTTTGAGGCCTCTGGGGTTAAGGAAGTTGTGAAATATGCATTTTATGTTCAATGCAGGGCACACTGTTTGAATCTTGTCATTGTGGACAGTGTAAAAAAATTTCCCAGAAGCGGCATGTTTTTTTCCACTTTGATGGAAAGACTGTACACTTTCATGTCAGGCTCATGTTCACATTAAGTGGATGGATGTTCAAAAAAATGTTCAGTGGGGCACCACGAGATTTGACTTTAATTTCATTAAAACCTTACCAAAGCAACTGACCCTGAGACCGACATTGGAGCATTATCGCAAAGAGGAGTGCTTTAATGAGCTGTGGAGTACAGCAATTGAAACATGCAATGGTTGCAACATTTCTACCATTGTCAAATCAAAAAGAACCAAATGCACATCTGGGAGACTACATGATACTCTTGCAACATCTACACTTGGACAGCAAACACATGTTGACAGCAAAGATGCCTTTAGAATAGTAGTATATTCATTCCCATCATAGACTCAATGATCAGTGAGTTGGACAGACACTTTTCAAACTCTAGCAGCAAGATAATGAGGGGTATACAAGCTTTAAACCCATCAAACAATGACTTCTTAAAGGAAGAATTGGTTTTGTTAGTGGCTGAAGAATATGGCTCTGACTTGCAAGACTTGAAAACTGATATACACCAGGCAAAGACTTTGTGAAAGAAACAGAGCAAATGGCAAATTAAACGGCTCCAGTCTGAGTTTGTGACGTTTTTTTGCGCCTTTTAAGGAGGTTTTCTTTGAGCTTTTTCGCCTGTGCAAGATCGCTATTGTTTTGCCAGTGAGGACTGCTGGGTGTGAACAAAGCTTTTCAACTTTTAATCTTGTAAAAAATCACCTGTGTCCAACCATGGCAGATGACTGTCTGAGAAATCCGTCTTCTCAGTATTGAGAAACAGCGTGCAAAAGCACTAGATTTAGATACGTTTGTGAAACGTTTTACTGCAAAACACAACAACCATTGACTTAAGCTTTACTAAAAACGATGGGTGACCATGGGTCATTTGTGGACTGTTATTAAATTTTTAATTATAATAAGTACTTGAGTATTGTCAGCTGTTTTATACTTGAAGTCCACTGCAGTGGAAGTGCAAGTAATAATATTGAGAATAAAGTCACTATTTGAATATTTCAAGAAAAAAACACCTGCCTGGAGCTTCATTTGGCCATCACTAGTAATACTGGATCCATTAGACACAGAAGAGACCTTTGGGTCCTAGACCATTGGAAAAACAACCCAAAGCAATTACACATCTGTCTTATGAGAGCTCCTTAAAATTCCTAGTGTGAAAGTTGCAATAATGAAAGTATAAAAAGAGTGTATTATTGAGGTATGTGATTTTCTTCTCATTTAATTTCGTAATTTAATAATGGGAGATGTTGGACTTCTCTCAAGGGCCAATACAGTCTACAGAGAATGGCATAATTTTCTCTAACATAACGTAATACATAAAAACATGTCATGTCAGATGTGAAAGAAAGGCATGCTTGAGCAGACTTATTCCAATGGTACCCATCATAGATACATTTAGTTGTAGTTTTTTGATCAGCCAGTTTCTTTTGTTGACTATAGAGCATAAAGGGGAAGGAATATGTTTCGCACCCCACAAAAAAAAGGCATATACAATATCAAATTAGCTGTTCACACAATTTAAAGAGCCCCTATTTTGTTTTTTCTTTAGTTTTCCCATATTTTAGTGTGTTATAGTTTTAAGTGTATGCAATAGATGTATAAATTACAAAAACACACATTTCACCCTAAATCCAGTTTTCTTTTCCACAGACAGTGGACAGTTCTCGAACTGTTAAAAATTCCTGTTTGAAATTCCTCAATTAATGACGTCAGTGATTAAGAAATTGCCAGCCCAGTTTTTCATATGTGCTGCCCATAGCTGCTGCGTAAGCAAGCACAGCCCACACAGTGGCTTGTTTAAATTTGGTTGGACAATTGCAATAGAGCCATCTGACCAATCAGAGCAGACTGGGTTTTTCAGGCAGGCAGGCCAAGAGCTCAGACAGTGTGTTTTAGGTGAAGGCACTGCAGCAATGTGCAGTTTTTTAACATCAAAGCATGTAAACCTATTCTAGTAGACCCCAAAATTACAAATATGACGCTAAAAAGGACTATAATAGGGGCTCTTTAGAACCAAAAATTAGCTGGATCCATGGTTAAACCTAATTTGCTCTTACCAGTGTATCGCGGGGGTACTTCGTCAACAGCAATCCCACCTATCGTTCCCAAATATAATCCTCATGTTGCCCTCGAGTCAAATTGACCCGTTTTCCTATATCAGTATTCTTTTTAATTACCCAAAATAACATGATTGATTCCACACAACACTCTTTGGCAAGTACAAATCTCAACTTTCATTAGATTTGGGGGTTTTGAAATAGGCCTAGTATTGAGTAAAAGTTGACATGTTCCAGTCTGTGATTATCCATCAACGCCCATTCCTTTAATTTTAGTCTAAATAATTCCTAATTTTTTCTTTTCAAACTTGAACATTAAGTATAATTTCCTATAAATGAGGTTTAATCATCATACATTCCAAAAATAACTGTAAAACTAAACTTAATAAGTTAGTGTTACGTAGTGTTAAAAACGTGAAAAGAAAGTGACAAACATTGAAAAAAGCGTTGAAAATGTTGAAAACAAGGTACAAAAAACATGAGAAAAAGTTAAAAACAGCAATAAAAAGCTTCAACAAAAGTGTTGATTTTCAATTTTGACGGGGTTAAAACATATTTTTGTCAATCTTTGCAATCATCCCCCATAAGAACCAAGCAGGCCTGTCTTGTTGCACGATCCACATTTTCTTCATTTTCGGTCATTTTCAGCATGTAGCAAGGAATTTTAATAACACCCACACACAGAGAGCAGAAGGGGAGGGACATCCTGAATATGACACCTCTAATATGCCAGGAGTTTGAAGTCGACCGATTTTGCAACCATGTTGCTTTTACCCTGCTTATGACTGTCCCCAAATGCCATGTTGTTTGCAACATTTATTATTTCCAACACAAATATAATTCAATAAATGATGAGTGGTAATGTTTCAAGACTTGTCAATGTCAATGCAGAAAGGTCCTAAACTGCTCGAGAGCTGCTTAATAGGGAGGTTTTTTTTTTTTTAGAAATTCAAGGACGAAAGACACTTTAAATACTTTCTAATTGCCTGTGAAATGTTTCTGGAATAATAATAATACTACCAATAATAATACATTTGAATAAAAATAACTCATTGTATACACACAAATTTGTGGCTCTTGTCCAGCTATGTGACATATGCTACTATATTGATGAGGACTAGCGGGTAAATCGGCCATCCTACACACAGAATATGCCAGGCATACACACAGCTGACAACCTCCCAGGTGGATGCGGTGGAGACAGGCTGAGATATACGTTCTGCATCAACGGACAGCTGTGCACTTATTCTGTTCGCATGGATGCGCAAGTGGATCTATTCTGGCATAGTGGCTGTATGTGTCCACAACAATGCAAGCGACCAGTATTAGCCCACAGTTGTCCGCGATCGCTTAATGCACAAAGTATGTCTGAGCATCTTGGACGGGTGACATGAAACTGTTGGTCCTGCTTGTCAGTTTATAGTCTCACAATGCCAGACATACAGTATCTCCACAGCGCTGAGGAGAAAGGTCCGGCTACACCACACATACCTTCTGGGATAGAGGAAGAAAATGCTCTGGGTTGTTTGCATTTTTATAAATCCACATTCGTCTTGGGTGGAGCTGAGTTCAGGACGCATTGATGCAAAAATAGTCTTGGGAAGTAACTTATTTTGGTGGAACATTTGCACCCGGCAAAAGAAAACGCCACATACAATATTAAATGAAGTTAACTGTAATACAGTAATGTGAGCTATTTAAATTAGCTGTATACATGGTTAAATGTAATTTGCTCTTGCCAGTGTATCACTGTGTGTACTCCTTCTATTACATTTCTTTCATATTGGTCCCAAAAAGTTCCAGTTAGATAGTAATTCCCTCAAACATATTCTTTGTTCAACTTTACAATCATTCCCTGAAATAAACAAGCAGGCCTGGCGTGTTGCACGATTCAAATTTTCATCAAAACTTGCCATTTTCAGCATGTAGCTAGCTTGAAGGTGGTTGTTTCCGGTAGCGAACAAAGCTTAAGAACGGCAACACATGGAGAGCAGAAGGTGAAGTATCTCCGGCGTGTGAGCCATAGCATCAGGTAATTACCGTGAAAATGTACTACTGTTGAATAATATAAATTAGCATCCCTAATACCGTGTATACTATATTAATATCTTCAGCTATACATTTTCTGCTACAAAACATTCTAGTTACAGAAGTACTCTTTCCCTCGTCACTCTCAATCTCTGCATCATTGTCATTCCTTATAAACTAAATCTGAAGAGGAAGACTGAGAAAACAAAATGTTCTATGTTGCAGATGATGAAACTTGAATATAAGTAGGAAATTGTGAATTCCCTGCCCCAGAGAGACTCAAACCAAGCTGACAATGACACATTTATCTTCAATTAGCTGCCATGAGCCTTTTAATCACTAATTAGGTGCTGGCTAGGTGGGATGGTTCAGAAATGGTAGAAGCATAACAACTAAGTCAAACGTGGCCTTAATATTAAAACAGCTGAATGTAGAGCTGCATATAAATGCATGTACATGTATGTATGCATGTATAGATGCTGCAGCTATTTATACTCCAAGAGAGTGGGGTGAAATTAAAGCAGTGGATATATTGGTGACAAACGTCATTGAGAACAACAATGGCTGCAGGGAAAGCACATCAAAGAGTTGTGAGGTAATGAATTAGATACCATTTTACTGCACTGAATTAATGTTTACTTGCTAAATCAAACAGGAAATAAGAGAGAGAGGAGATCAGACAGATATAATGGATGTAGGGTATCTCCAGTCTTAGCCTTTGTGCCTGTGCTGACCGGTATTCTCTGACCTAGTTTGTTACACCCAAGCATAAAGAGATCCATCATCGTCCCAATGCCCAATATACATAGATACATCTTAACAAGGCTGCCAAAATGACTACCACCCTGTTGTTAATTATGTACTCCCACTTAGCATTTCACTTCTACAACATTGGTTGACCCATGATGGACAATTTAAGAAGAAAAGAGCAGCTGAACCAGATATAGGCCTTTTTATTCCACAAATTCTAATTCCTTGTCAAAATCTGGTGCCTACACTACACACAATGCAACTTGATCACCGAAAGTTGGATACAGATTCATTGATGATGCCATTGCACCTCTATATGTAGTTAGGACTCTGACTTTCAGTAGTGATTGCCAAATGAAGAATTGTGAATAATTTTCATTATTTTCTGCACCCACATGATGAAGCTTTGGGTTTAAAGAACAAGGCTTAATGAATGGCACTTCAACGTGCTTTGAACCCTTTGTTGAACAGAGAGCACCATCTCTAACTTTCTGCAGACGCCAGATACTGCAGTCACACGTCACAATCAACTCCCCAGCTGTACTGCCTGTACACATACTGTATGTATGATGGACCCAACACAACTCCAACATCATAATTTTCACCTGGGGCCTCATTTACAACCATTGAGTATACAAGTGTGTATGCCACTTTCTAGGCATAAACTGGGACTTATAGAAAATAAGACTAGATGGGGAAGGATTTGTACAATTAGGAAACTTTCGCCCATGCATACACACATTATGCAGGCAGGGGGAAACAGCCACTATGCAGGCAATATAGTGAAATAAATAGAATATGTTCTATTGACAATTTCCCTTACTGATTTGGACGCCGTATAATTTGTTTGTCTTCCCTCATATTGCAATAAGGGAATCATTTCCTTTTGTAACTCAAGAACATTACAATTCCATCAATGTTCAAATTATTTATGATGCAAATCAGATTGTGGTTACCTAATGCAGTAGCTTGATGGCCTGGCTCCACCCATGAGCCGTTTCTACTAAGACACATCGGTGTAGGGAACAGACTTGAAGCTGGAGCTGTGCATGATGGTCGGTTACTTGGTGGTTGGCCCAAGTAGTGATGGCCAAATAAAGCCGTTTTTTTTATTTTCTGATCCCACTAGATGCCGCTCCGAGTTCAACAAAGGGTTAACACACACTGAATTGCTATTCCTTGAGCCTTTTCTTTAAACCAAGATCCCTATCTAGCTCAGAAAATAAAAAAAAATGGTTCAGAAAGCAACATGAAGCTTCATTTGGCCATCACTAGGCCCAAGACAAAGGACCCCACCTACCCTAACAATGGCATCTTCCTCCAACTGCGGTGAGGGAAATGTAGCTTGAAGACCCGACAGATAATTACCGAAGGAGCTTATTTCCTCAGTTCATCAAAATTCCTAATGAGGACAATGCCTGGGGCCTGCACAGTGGCCCATTAGGTCAGAACAGGGAAAATGCCATACACCTGGTCTACTCTCAGTATTTACAGTACTTAGAATAATAAATGGAGCGTTCCTACTGCCCTAATGCCATGGGTGCCTGCCACAAGTACCGTACATCCGCATATACACTGTCTCTAGCCATGAATATTTCAATACATATTGTGTCACACAATGTTTTGTTGTCTATAACTTACAGTACCTTGTGTACATATTGTATTTGCTATTTAAAAAATAATATTAATTGTGATTATTCTAATCTTCTATTGTGACTTTAAATTTGATATTTGCTGCTCTATGTTGTTTTTTTCCTTTACATTTATATGTTTGCTTGCACGTGGCATAATCAGAGGAGAAACTTGACCTTTCCCTGCACGGTGTACTAGCAAGATTGTGTCAGGACATTTTTCACTAATTGCAGCATTTTTGTTAACCATAAAAAGTTGCTAAATTAGTTTCTGTGGCAATGTGGTGCGCATTTGATTGAGTCAGTTGGATGAGGCACTCAAACATTGTTTGATTGGATTAGGCTGGGAACCAATAATTAGACTCAGTGTAATTGTTGCAGCAGTAGACTCAAGAATTGTGTGCTTTTGTCACCAGATTTCTGTGGGCATATTTAACTGCTGCAGCAGTAGAGAGAGAGAGAGGAGAGAAAAAAAGATATTGCTTGTGATGGTGGCGTCAATCCCAAGAGGAGAGGCAATCGTACGTCTGTAAGACATTTGGTGACAATGTGGTTGTAAAGAGAAATAAAAACACCTTTGATAATCATAACCAAACTCCGCGTTGGATATGATGAAACTGTCTTGTAATGCATGATGCAGTCCCTTCCCTGTCACAGTGGAACTGGAGACAGTCAAAACCAAGGTGACAGTGACAGATTTAATCTGCAGCCAGCCGCTAACTGGCTTTCATCTAAATACTCCGGGGTCCTGTGACGAAAACGGGCCTCAATGTTCTCTCCCCGGTTTCAGTCGTCTCTCCACCCTGTTTGTTCTTCTCCTGTACCCATTTTTAATCCTAACCCTTTCCTTACACTCTTTTCCTTCTACCTGTTTACTCCATTCTCACACTGTAGCTTTCCTTTCTTCCTCCTTTCCTCCCTCCCATCTGACTGCAGTCATTTTTTATCATTACAGTCTTGTTTGTCTCACATTGTCATAGCTCTTCTCATTTTTTTCCATTTTCACCTTGTATTCAGGCCTCCCTCTCTGATAGCTCTTCTCTTTTTGTCATCCTTTGCTTCTTCCTTTCTTCTTCTGTTTAACAGAATCCTCCTTCCTCCATTACTTCACCTTCCTTCTCTTTCCCCATACCCTTCCTATCACCCATCTAACTTGCTCTTTCCACCTTCCCACTTTCCTACATTGTTCCATCTTCTTTCCTCTATCTCCTAACCCTCTCCTTTTGGTCTTCTCTGCTTCCTCTCACTTTCTTCTGTTTTTTTTTTTTTTTATGCACAAAGACAAAATGCGCATTAAAACAGGCGTATGGAAACTCACCTATTGTCTCAACCTCCCTACCTCCTCTTCTCTTTTTCAGTCACATCTCCTTCATCCTTCCTCTTTACCCTCTCATGCCTCTCTTTCTCAGTGTTATTATCTCTCATTCCTCTTCCCTGTTGCTCCCCTCCTTCCAGTTAGGCTCCAGCAGACTTAATCAAACAGCTTTCCAACTCTTTCACCATTCTAAGCTGTCACGCCCCCCCCATACACACACACTATCACTACTCCGCACCCCTCCTCAGGCACTCTGAGTTTGTACGAGTGAGTTGGGACATGATGATGATTTAATGACACAACACGATTGGACGCTGTGCACATCCAGTTCATTTTGTTTATGTGTGTGTTTGTGTGTGTGTAGAGTAAATGAGTATGCATGTGGTCGCCAGAGTTAGTGAGTGAGTGAGATGCTTCCTGACATTTCAGTAAAGGTTAATGGAGAACTGCTTCACACCTTCTCTCTGCACATCAAACAGAGAGAGTGGGAGGGGAAGGAAGTAGCTAGAAAGAAATAATGCAGGGGATGTGAAGACTACAAGAAAGATTACAGTACAAAGAAAGAAAATCCAATGTAAAATCCAATGTCAGTGTAAATACACAGCCCATTAGATTTGGTCTGGTGGCAACCCAACATATCACACACAGTCCCCTCTATAATGTAGAGAAGGCGCACATGCAACCTTACAACTTAATATTTGCAAACACAAATGATTTGAGTTTTAATCATCATATTTAAAAAAAATATTTTTGGATGTTGGAATTTTAACCTCCGGTGGATTTATGAGGATTACCTGCTCCTCAGATCTCTGCAGGGTAAATCCAGACAGCTAGCTAGACCGATCCAATCTGAGTTCTCTGTTGCACGCCAATAACAACTTTTGAACTAGGACTGTAACGATATGCAATATGAAACTGGAATCGCAACACTCAGCTCCACAAACCTGTGTTGCAGTGGGAGAAGGCAGAATCACAACACACCCCTTCCAACTCCCAGAGTTGTCCTTCCCGTCCAGATCCAATGCTGCCACATCTTTGAATTACTATTAGTATTAGTCCTTTTGGTGCCTTATCCCCGATTTGTCTGGTACATTTACATTGTAAAGACAGCTAAAAGCAAGGGGGGCACCGGTAGGTGTAACGTTACAAATGGCCGCTGTTCTGACTCAGGTGCCTCGGTCTGTTTCCCGACAGTTCAGTAAACTACTTTAGCGTCCTTAGCACTGGAGTTAAATGCTGACAGAGCTGGTTGCTAGCTGGCTGGGGGCTGACTGTGGATGTGTCCTTGGGGCTGTAATGATAGTGGATGGCTGCTAGCTGGCTGTGATCTGACTGTGGAAGTGTCCCCGGGGCTGTTGACAGCTCTCATCCCGACTGAAGCCTTGCAGCCCCGGGAGACTGAGGCAGAAGACAGGGATGTGCTAGCTAGCTAAATTACCATTAGATTAGTTGTCTATCTATACAGTTAACGTTACTTATGAATTCGTGGGTTAGCCCAGAGATGGGAACCGTGGTCAAAACAATCATACTAAAAATAACTGAGTGTGTTGAACGATGTCATAATCTCTTTTACCCACCAAAAATTAGCTAGCTAACGTTATAGACCAAGCATTAGCATTAGCTACTTGCTTGTCAACCAGCACATTTACAGTAGGCACCAAAGCACTTTTCCTCTTCGGTACCCCTACAGGTTGGAAAGGGAATTGCCCGATACCTCATTTGAATAGGGGTTAATGAACCACTGAAACGATTTTGGAAACACTATTTTCAGATACAAAGGAATCTTTGGTGTTGGATCCATCCACACTGAACTCAATCACTATCAATAAATAAGGTCTTTGTTGTATAACTGTGTAGCAAAGTAGGATGTAATCAATGACAAAACAATGCCACGTGGCAGGAAAAACAGTTGTATTATGTTTACTGATTAGAAATCTTCATGTATAACTCTTCCATCCCAGAATGCTGCGTGGACTAGCCAGACTATTGTTGCATTAACTACATATTGTTTTTCCTACAGATTTCAGTAGGATCTAACGATTACAAAATTGCAGTAATTTGCCTGACGAAAGCATAATACCAATATAATTATGATTTACTGTAATTCAAGTCTCTGAATTACCTGCTGAATAAAATGGCACCTACTGACTTCTACGGGTGGGAATCACAGGTTCCCTTGTGATACCATACCCGATACATGGCTCACGATACCGATGATATCACGATTACTGCAATTTTGAGATAATCAATATATTGCTAGACAATCCTATAATGATATCTGGAGAGCATCTCGTAGGCGCTGTTCAGCAATGAGCTTGTGTTGTGGAAGCTGCAGCATTTTCTGGTTTCTCTTCAGCGCGTATGCTGCTTCTGTGGAAGAAGCCAAAGGTCCTCCAAACAAGCACGAGCAAGCAGTCGAGCAACGGCTTTCAGTTTTAATGCGCACTGTGACGCAAGGTTAATTATGTGCACAAAACACCTGATATGTTCATATCCAGTCAGTTCAACAGCCACAGCCATATACACAGCCTTTTTTCTTTCAGTCAGCTTTCTTTCCTTTGTGGCCTTCTCTATGACCTCTGCGATATGAGCACCAGTGTAACTCTCATGCATTGCCTTTGTTTGCAACATGTAGGAGTACATTTCCCACAAGTCATAAAACGGGCAGTTGGCGCGTGAGGTCCAGCCATCTCAGGTGAGTTGTAGGAAATATATTTTGTGTAGAAGGCTTAGGGTCAGGACTGACCTGGCTCTCTGCCATGAGAATTGATAAGGTAAAAGGGTGAAAAAACACTGGGGGAATTGAGCTTTGTAAAAGACCCTTAGATCTGGAAAATCAGAGAGCCAAAAGCTGTGTTTTAATAAGTAAAAAGGTAAGGTATAGGTCATAGGGTGACCTCGACTCCACCGGATAAAGAACAGACCATCTTAATGGGCCTGGGAGTGGGGGAGCCAGGTATTTTGAACGACCATGCTTTAAAGATGAGATGAGAAACCAAGATGTCTGGATTACTTTCAACTGATAACAACAAACCAGGGTGGAGAAGAAAGCTTCCTGCAGGTGTTTCTGGCTCTTGAGCTGTGGAGTCTGGATCTGTGGTTGGAGTCACTTGCTGCCTCCATGTTCCTGCTTGACACCCTCTGCTACAATTCTCTCTCTCTCTCTCTCTCTCTCTCTCTCTCTCTCTCTCTGTCTTGAAGGGAACTGAGTCCTTATGCAGAAGCTGTAACTCCTTGCAATATTGTCACTAAAGATGATTGACTTCAACTAGAGGATGTTATTTTCTGGCCTACCATTGAATGAACACGTAGGTTAAAGGTGCAGTCTTGATTCACTATACACATCAGTTACAGACAGAGGAAAACAGCCCCCACGTGTGGCATTCATTGACACAGCAAATTCAATTGCTTTGCAGCATCATCACCAACACAGGAAGTCACACTGACAAACATGAATAATAGGTAGGAAAGGAAATAAACAAAGACAATTCTTCCAGTTATCTCCTTATGAGAACAGTCATATTGAATATTTGTATATACAGGGTGAATGTTTTCTTATTGTTGCTGTGGTCAAAGAGATTATGAATGCCTTTACATGGCCTGGAACCAGAAAATATGAAAATAAAAATAGAAGGGGTGTTGGAAGATCATTTTTATTAATTACAACTCATAAATTTCCAATTTCACATATTTGTAGCAGATAAGGTGATGGTGATGTTACGACCCACATTTGTAGCATATAGACCTTGGACTTGGTGAGCAACTTGTTTCACATGTAAACAAATTCAGGGGGCGCCGCAAGAAGGGTTTAATGCCATAATTCAATGAAACCTGGTCATTGTCTGTTGAAGAATATTTGTGTGGTAGAAAAAGTAAAGCTCTTTAACACCACTGTATATCAGTGAGTGTACTGCATGTTGATCTATCCATAGACATAGAGGCAACCAACAGATTGGTGTGTTGTCTTCGGTCAAACAATCTATCTGCGCCAAGTCAGTTGTCTGAAATTCCCATATCAGCATATTAATATGTTGCATGCAATAGCTGTTATTTTCAGGTGGCCACTATAAAGTATTTCTGCTTCTCAGTACAAAGAATGATGTTAAAAGTTGATCTCAAATAACAGATTCACAGCTGGATTCAGATTTCATAAAATGCTATTCCCCCCCAACCATATACTCAATGGAAAAACATACCAAGGCACAACTTCTTTTTAACAGAGATTTTTATGTCAATGTAAATGTACCATACAAACTGTTCCTGGTCTTGACTTTGGACCTGGACTTGGATTGATGGTCCAATGAAGCTATGTTGAAAAATATTATTTTATATTTTAAATTACGCTACAGAGGCCTATCGTTACCTGTGATGGTATGAACGCTAACTAAGAGAAATGAGGATGATACACACGTGTATTTTTCACTTAATGTCACGTGTAATTTGCTCTGATAATCCCATTGCACATGCATGCGACTGAATGAAGTTCTTGTTTTTAATTTCAATCTTTTTAAAGGCCCTGTGACATGGTGCTCTCTCAATGCTTTTATGAAGACCTTAGTGGTCCCCTAACAATGTATCTGAAGTCTCTTTCCCTAAATTCAGCCTTGACCAACTGCCACTTTGCTCGTTTGAAAGCCATAATGTCTCTCTTTCATAGGTGGGCCCCTTAAGATTCCAGATCGGCCCATCTGAGCTTTCATTTTATCAACGGCAGAGCAGGATACCCATACCCAGGTTACACCAATCATCATTTCTAGCCATTGGAGGACCATAGGCAGGCTGAGGGAACTCATTAATGTTAAAAAAAAAAACCAAAGTGAATGTTTCATGCCATGAGACCTTTAAAGTATAAATGCTCGCTAACTGGCTACTATGGAAAGATGAAGGCACTGAGAGGGACAGGACTGTTTAAAATTACTCTGTTAGCTGCAATGGAGTATTATGCATAATCATTTTCTTTTGTTGTATGCTGTAAGACTTGAAATAAAAGCCTGGAAATAGCTTGTTAGCATAGTTTGTTCTATGTCTGTTTTTTATTTTTGGTTTGCATTATTTCTTTTTTATTTGGATAGCCTAATTTTTATATGAGTAGGCTTCAGTGTTAAATGTTAAATTTCATAATATTTCCCCATCTTTGCTGAGGTCAAATTTTGTGTGTAAGGAATTAAAGGCCTGTCTGATTTAGACACCTGCTCCAGATAAAAAAAGGGTTCAGTTAGATAATTTAGGTAAATAAAAGCCATGGCTTTTTAAGGCCTTTGAAGTTTCACAAATACCTACCTTGCAGTAAATGGTTCACCAATGTCTTCAGACTTGTGATGAATTACGACATTACAACTTATCAATTACTTTACCATAAAGCTATCTATCTATCATAACCATGTCAGAGAAAAATACAGTTGAATATTGAATCACACAGAGGGCCAATTGATACCAAAAGAATGTATTGAAATAACTATATACAACGGTGCAAGAGCATTATTTCTCACTTTGCCCTTCCCTCCATCCTTTTGCCCCTCTCCCGTCTGCGCCTTTTTTTCCCATAGCCTCTGGCTGCCAGGCGCTCCCCCCATTCAGTCAAGGACTCGGTGGCTGTCTCCCTACAGTACCAGTTTCCATAGAACTGCTGGTGCCCTGGTAGCTTGCAATCCTTTATGCACCTTCTACACACCACCACATCGGCTTTATTTGGTACTTTCTCTTTCTAAACAGTTCACCCGCCTCTTCACTCTCCATCCTCCTCCTCTTTATGTTCATTTGTGTATTATATGGAACATCTAATATGGGTGGTGTTGAAGGCACAAGATCCACTGGCAGGATCATCCTCTGGCTTGGGTGCGTGGGGTGAATGTTACATTAGCCGCAGGACGCTGTAGCCAAGAGTGTGTGGACTTGGTCACATGAAGCTGTAGCGAAGAGGATGCCGTGTGCACCTCGGCAGCTGGATGGGAGTGTTGGCCATCACACATGCGTTGTTGACAACACATTGGCGTAAGTTGTTGTATGCGTGGATGACTTGGGTCCACCGGCTGTGGCTGCCCTCGGGGCTCTTCTTTCGGCCAGTGATGGCCATGCAGAGCTGGATGAAGATGTCCTCCACCAGCGGGTTGCAGTCTGGCCACTGGACTGGACCGTGTGACCCGACGAAACACCTGGACAATTAAGGCAGTGAAAAACATGGTTATTATGTTTATGGTCACATGGATTCTAAACAAAAAAAACATATGAACCAACACAAAAATCAAATGACTCCACCACGGGTGCCACAAATCTTTTTGTGGTCCTAAACCAACCTGTGGAGAGGAGGGTACGTTGTCCTGCCCTTGTCAAAGTCTGACAAGCCCTGCCAGAGGGCTATGATGTGCTGTGCCTCCTCAGGATCAGGAGCAGACGGAACTGTGGCAGGTGGAGGGGCTGTGGCAAGCACACCTGTGGCGGCTGGGGACTGCGCAGTGGAGGGCACTGCAGTGGCAGGGGACTGGCTGGTGGGTGATGCAGCAGGCGCTGGGGTCACATTGGTTGGTGGTGCGGCAGACGCTGGGGATTGGCCAGTGGATGGCAAGGCAGATGCAGGGCATCGTCTGATGGGTGGTGTGGCAGGCGCTGGGGACACACTGGTGGGTGGTGTGGCAGGCACCGGGGATTGGCCTGTGGATGGCGCAGCAGACGCTTGGGATCGTCTGGTGGGTGGCGCGGCAGGTGCTACGTCAGCAGAACCCGCGCAGAGTGAAGCAGCCGTGGCAGTGGGACCAGCGAGTGGGGGAGGTTTCAGGATGGGGACATTAAAGTCCTGTAACTCCTCTACCTCAGGCTCAACATAGTCCTCATCCTCAGCCACATACACCTCCTCTGTCTCGCATGTCTCTCTACAGTGGTGTCAAACGCAGCCAGTGTGCATTTGTAGTAGGAATCAAACAATACTAATAATGATTTTTTTCTCATCAGCCTTAGCCAATGACCGATAAGGGCTGCCGATTTTCTTAAACCGATATTTGGCGCCGATGCTGCTTTTGCTCCATTAATTTACATCGTTAAAATGACACAATGACGATAAATGTTATTAGTCTCAATTTTAAAAAAGGAACATTTATTGGACTTACAATATTTAACAAGTAGTAAAAACAGCTGAGGTAGAACAAGTAAAGTAGATAAACAATATTTATTTAAAATGCTGCCACGCTGATTTGTTTTCAGAATTTGCTCTGTCATTGCTTTAAAACAAAGACAAAAACACAGATCAATGTCACTTCTGTAATCATCTTACATACGTACAGATAGGGAGGGAGGGAGAGACACACCACACACATTCAGACGTTATTGGTTGCTGAATAAAACTCCCACAAATACCACTCACGGAACAATGGGATGTCGGCATTATTTAATCCTATGACCAGTGTTTATAACAGTTACTGTATGCATACGGATAGCCTACAACTTAGCTATTTGCAGCTCCTTAAATACAATGATAAGCCTTATATAGACAAGTCATTCTGCACACAAAACACAAACTTGCTAAGCTATAGTTGCAAGCACATATAGAGAAATGTATTTCCACTTTCAAAGTGTATGGCAATATTTGAGCTAAGTCAAACAGTTGATTTGAAAGTTCAAAACTTACCGTTGTCTTGAAGAGCAGGCTTCCACCACTCTGCTTGTGGGGGAGGGGCAGTGCACGGACTGCATGTGAACTTCAGCGTCTCCAGAAACACAGAGCTGCCTGTGGACGCCTGTCTGGAAATAAGGGCAGGAAAAAAATATTGGCAAACGCAGCAGCCGCGTATCAGCTGATGCCGATACACCTAAAAACGCAAATATCGGCCTGATATATCGGCTGGATGATAAATCGGTCCATCACTAATTTCTGGCACAGCCATCTGGTGACAAGGTGTTGGAGTCCAAGCATGGGCAGTTTGGAGTCCAGACCTGGGCCGTGCTCTTCACCCGACCAGCATCAGGGGAGTCATTTAAATTGACTGACCCCTCATCCCTGTTTCTAAACTTTGGCTCCATATCTGTCAGTAAGGAAGACAATGTTAAATCTGAGCACCTATCAGAAGATTAGCCAAATGATACATCTTAAAGACTATTCAAAAAGTTAGAAACGTGATGGCTAAACTTACCCAAAACTTTCCAGGGGGAAATGCACCTCCTCATTGGCTCCTTTTCTAGGGAGACACTCGAGCTGTCATTGGCTGCTCGTGGCTGTTTTCTGGTGGCAACGAGTCCCCCTCGTTGGCCATTTCTAGGGAATTATTCAAGCTGTCATTTGCTGACCGATGCCCGACACACAGCCAGCCGTACGCGCCAACGAGGCTATTGAAGCTCTGGCAACCATTACCAGCAACAGCCTTTATCCTCCAAGTTTGGAGTGAAACATCAAAATTCTTTAAATTACATAATTGTGTAGTGTGTAAGTGTAAGTAATTAGCACCAGACCAGGAGGAAAAGTTTTAAAATTCAGCTTATTGGAAAGATTTGGCCATAAATGTGAAGTATTCTCCTATGTACCGTGGCTTAAGAAATTGATCTGAAGGCCTTAATTCAAAAAAATTTGGAAAATCCAATCTTTTAAGGACACCAATTTTCTTTGTGAATGAATAATGTATTGTGAATAAATAAATGTTCTTTCTTAAAATACAGGGGGCATAAGTATACACCCCCCTATGTTACATTTCCATAGAGGCAGGCACATTTTTATTTTTAAAGGCCAGTTATTTCATGGATCATTGGATTTTCCTAATTTTTTTAATCAAGACACTTTCTAAATTATGTTTTTTATTCTGCTTTTTAATCAACTTTAGCATGGGTGTGTAAACTTTCTACTAGAAGTACTAGAATAAATTGGCAGTGAAACTTTAGATTCGTTTTTTAACATTTTTTCAGCTGGTGTCAGCTCATATAACTCATTTGAAAGTTTCATCAGCCATATTACACCATCATTTGGAGCCTTAATGCATTATTGAGAAAAATAACTGAATTCAGGACCAACCCTTTTCTTTCTCTCTTTTTTTATCCATAAAGTGAAGCAAGATGTTCTTTACTCTTCAGAATATTATTAAAAGTGGGCACACTAGTTACAACAGCCGAGGTATAACTGCAGCTTGGAGAAATAGTGTATTTACCATGTATGTATTGAATTTTTATTCTGATTACATTTGTTTTCCATGACTGATGGTTTTTGAGGCGCTTACGCTAAAAATAAGTAGAAAGGATAGATGGGAAATGGTGACATTAGGACCAAAACAACATGAAGCCTATAGTTCAGTTAGTGCTTGTCGTGTTTTAACCCTTGTGTTGTCTTCCCTGTGACCATGAAAAACATTTTTCCCCTTATCTCAACGTTTTTGTTGCTTTTTACAAAGTTTTTCACCCGTATTTTGACTTTCTATATTTCGGATATTAAAAAAACCCTTTGAAAACGGGTCAAATTTGACCTGAAGACAACATGAGGGTTAAACTGATACAGTGAAAGTCAATCTTTTGCCATTGGAAAGTCAAAGAATCTTCTCTTGCTCTGGTGGTCACGAGGAGCATTTTAAATTAAAAAAAAAAAAAAAAAAAAAGTTTAAAAGTAATTTAAATAAATTGGTTTCCCGGTGTTTCACACTTTTTTGCTGGATGGCTTAGGTTCGAGTTTAAGTCACAGGACCCTGACCTCGGACCTTCCTGTAGACAATGTGAGACAAAAGAGAAGTTCCTGTAGTTTCCTACAAAATGTCTGCATATTCTAAGAGGAAAATCATAAATCACATATCTGATTAGTTCAATATTTGTTGTTACTGAATCTAACAGTTTTGGACAAATTAAGCTTTATGAAGCTTTGTAAACCATTGCTTTTTGTTTTTTCAGCCAACTAAATGGCGTTCTCTTCAATAAATGGTTGAAAGCACACTGACTTGCCATTTCTTGAGTCTTTTTCTTTTATTTAAGTGGACTCAGAATATAAAGATCATGATAATTTGACCATCACTACTAAAAGCCTACAATTTCAAAATGTTTAAGATTCAATGCAGACAATCTTAGTAAGAGTTTTGGGTTGTTGGCATAATAGCCACTGTACCTTTTAATATGGTCAACTCTTGTGTTGTCCTCGGGTCAAATTGACCCGTTTCAAAGTGTTTTATATCAGAAATATGGATTTCTTTCAACCAAATTGCCCAAAAATAACATAGATGATTCCATACAACATTCTTCAGGTAAAATTAATGATTACTTTCATTGAATTTTTTTTAATTTATTTTTTTAAGTTTCAAAACATTATCCGGACTAAACTTTGACATATACCCATTTGTGAACCACTCAACATCCTCTGATCTTAACTATGAGTCAAAATAATTCCTAATTTAAAAACGTATGTATAATTTCATACAAATAAGGTTTGTTGACCATGAATTCCAAGAATAAGTGTAAAACCTATATTAAACCTGCTGAGGTTTAAAAAAAAAAAAAGCATAAAAAGCATGGAAAAAGTGACAAATAATCAGAAAAAGCGACAAAAACATCGGAAAAGCCACATAAAAATTTTCAATTTTGACCTGGAAGGGCAAGTTCATGGTTAACAGGAAGACATCACGAGATGATGATGTCTATAAAAACAACTACCTCAGCACAATGATAACAAATGGATTTGTCCTTCCTGATACAGTACCAGTTCCCAGAGAGATGGCTATCTCCCATTGAGGCATGCTGTAGAGCCACAAAGTGAAAGCCGTTAGTCTGCCGCCGAGCAGAATGGAGCTTTGAGCTGCTTAATTGGATCAGGCAACAAAAGCATTGTTTACCATTCTTAAATCGTAAGAAGATCTCAGAGGCTGAGTTGGAGAAAGACACATTAAGGGAGGGGAGGGGGGGTACAGGGTGAAGAGGGAGGAATGCAGCTGAACCCTTGTGTTGTCTTCCCGTCAAAATTGAAACTCAAGGACTTCCGGTTGCGCAATGTGGTGTTGAGACGTGCGTTGCCTGTGCTCCGATAACTTTCTGATTATTTATACTAGAATACACTCTATCTCTACCCACTCTTTAGTTTTTGAGGGTGGCGTAAGTTGTAGCTACTTGAACGCGACAAGAGGATGAGCAAGGCGGGGAGAAACAGGGGTAAGACGTCGACTCAGGCTCCGATTCAGAGTGCTAAAGCTTGTGCTAGCAACATGGCGGATAACCCTGCATGTCCACTAACCACTGACACGCTGATTCGGAAGCTTGAAAAATTTAGGAAAACAATGACCGGTGAACTCACATCTTTACTGAACAACTCTCTGGAACCTATTCGCTCTGTCAGTCCAATCGACAACCCTGGCGTCTCAAGCATCCACAATCGAGACAACCCTGGCGTCTCAAGCATCCACAATCAGAGAAATGGAAACTAGCCTGTCTGGAACGTGAACTACAATCGAATTTAAAGTGTGTCGTTCAGGAAAATGCTGCGCTCAAGGCTAAAGTGGAAGATTTGGAATCAAGATCGAAGCATCAAAACCTCCGAGTGCTGGGACTACCAAAAAACATTGAAGGGAAGGATCCTAAGGATTTTGTGGCGAAAATGTTTTCTTCTCTGCTTGGTGAATTACTCTCTGGATCGCGCTCATAGAAGCCTTCAGCCCAAGCCTCGGCCAGGAGACCCGCCGTGACCTTTTATAGTAAGATTCCACAGATACATTGAAAAAGAGATTGTGCTGAACTGGGTCCATAAAGACATTTCCTATAACAGTATCAGAATCCGTATTTTCGAGGACTTCAGTGTGGCTGTGGCATTCAACGAGATCAAAGGGCTTCTCTACAAACGAGGAGTGAAGTTCGGCATGCTGTATCCAGCCCGTCTCCGTGTCACCTATGGCAACAGAGAACACATCTTCTGCTCCGCCGAAGCATTCTTCCAAGAGCGTCCTCGGAGAAGTGTACTGCGGAAGCACGCTGAATCAACCAAACAGTAACACTGCTAACCTCAGGTGACAGACCCAGCTGTGCTTGCCAGCAATCTAAACTGATTTGTTTTGTCTTTGCTCTTTCATGCACTCTCGTTTTGATCAAAACATTAATAGTACCGACATCCTGTTAATTTCTTTATTTTCTCTCTTACTTTCACTAACAAGTTTTTTCAAGTGTCTGTTGCCTAGCCTGTATTATGGACGTTCTGTTTCCATTATAAAATTGGGTGACGGCTGTCATGTTGCGCCACCTTGTGGCTTCTGGTTAGTGCTGTGCAAAAATGCTTGGACTGCTTTTGCTTATCTTACTCACGTTATTGAGTAATTTACACTACTTATGGTGTAATATAACCACGATATTAGGAGCAGATAACACCACGGGTGTATGTATGTCGACTGTGGCTGCTCGCCGCTTCCTATGGACAAGCATCAGATGTTTGTACTATGTTTCCAGTTGGTTTGTTGGGGCTTTGTGTATGGTTTGGGGTGGGCAAGGGAGGCGATATCCAACGTTAGTTCCTCATACTCTGTTTGCTCTTTATTTTTTTATTTTATTTTATTTTTTCCCCGACTATACCATGGCCCATTGCTCATGGAAGAATACTTTGCGGTTTCCAAATAGAGCGTCACGACTTACTCTGCTACAGTTACCTAAGACAGTATAAATGACAAATGCCAACATGACACCAGGCGGTTTAAACGGGCAGAATATTAAAGTAATTACCTGGAATGTACGTGGCTTAGGAGGGCAAATTAAATGTTCTAAAATTTTCTCACACTTAAAGAACCTTTCCGCTGATATTGTCTTTCTACAGGAGACACACCTTCGCATAGATGATCATCTGAGACTGCGTAAACCTTGGGTCGGACAAGTCTTTCACTCCAATTTTAATAGTAAATCTAGAGGCACAGCAATTTTAATTCATAAACGAGTCAAGTTCACCCCAGATGACATACACTGTGATTCATTCACTATGTCATTATGTTGCAATTTCAGGTATGCTTTTTCAAACACCCGTTGTTTTAACAAATGTGTACGCCCCCAACTATGACAGCCCAAATTTCATGTCCACAATTTTTTCATATATATATCAAATTTAGATACCCACAAGTTAATATTAGGAGGGGACTTCAATTGTGTTACTAACCCTGCCATTGATCGCTCTAACTCCAAAACAGCCACGCCTACTGCAATGTCTAAGACGCTATCAGCCTTTATGGATCAAATTGGCTGTGTCGACCCCTGGCGTTTCTTTCACCCCCGTGATAAGGATTTTTCTTATTACTCCACCGTCCACCAGGTCTACTCCCGTATTGACTACTTCTTTAGCGACAAATCCCTTCCATCTTCTGTTAGTTCCACACAATACACTGCCATCGTCATCTTTGAACACTCACCTCACATTTTAGATCTCTGTTTCCCGTCAATCTCGCATAGGCATCAAGGAGGATGGAGGTTCAATTCAGGCTTACTTGCTAACGCGGATTTCTGTGATTTTGTCTCCACAAACATAGATTCCTTCTTAGAAACAAACCGGTCCGATCAGGTATCCCCATTGCTCTTATGGGAAATGCTAAAAGCGTTTATTCTTGGGGGCATTATATCTTTCAGTGCACACTTAACCAAAAATAGAAGATCGAAACAGCGAGAACTACTGGACGCAATATTAGATAGAGACAGACAGCAGGCCGCAGCAATCAATCCAGCTTCAGCAACCAAGCGCCTGCAGCTGCAAAATGAATTCAATTTACTATCAACAGGGAAGGCAGAATATCTACTAAGACATACAAGAGCGACTTATTATGAGCATGAAGATAAGGCTGGCCGCATTCTAGCCTCACAATTGCGACGTCAATGCGCCACCCGCTTTATTTCACAAATCTCTGACTCATCTCAAAACCTAACTACCGACCCATCAAGTATAAACTCAGAATTTTCTTCCTTTTATTCCACGCTCTACAAATCACAGCCCCCTTATGACACCTCTGTTATGGACTCTTTTCTTAATAACTTAGACATTCCAAAACGTTTCGATGAACCCCTAAGTCTAGGAGAAATCACTTCCTGCATTTCTCAAATGCAGAGTAATAAAGCGCCTGGCCCAGATGGTTACCCAGTGGAATTTTTTAAGAAATTCTCTGCACAGCTTGCTCCTATACTTTTAGAAGTCTACAATGATTCTCTGGAACGCGATGTTTTGCCTCCAACACTCAATCAGGCTTTGATTTCTCTAATAGTAAAGAAAGATAAGGACCCTAATCTGTGTGGTAGCTACAGACCCATAAGCTTGCTTAACAATGACGTAAAGCTGTTGGCAAAAGTGCTGGCGCGTAGACTTGAGACTTGCCTTCCTAGTATCATTTCAGAAGACCAAACTGGTTTTATCCTTGGCCGTCAGCTGTCCAGTAATGTGCGAAGGCTTTTGAGTGTGATTCTTTCTCCCTCTACCTCTCCAACCCCAGAGATGGTGATTTCCTTGGATGCAGAGAAGGCGTTCGACCATATAGAATGGCAATATTTATTTGCGGTTCTACATAAATTTGGTTTCAGCCCCAAATTCATCTCTTGGATTCACCTGTTGTACGCTGCCCCTGTAGCTAGTGTCAAAACGAACTCTGATGTTTCTTCTCCCTTCCCTCTCACACGTGGCACTCGTCAGGGATGCCCCCTGTCACCTTCACTATTTGCACTGACCATCGAACCCCTGTCTATAGCTCTCAAAAGCTCCCCAGCATTCTCAGGTACACTTAGAGGAGGCATGGAGCAGAGAGTGTCACTGTATGCCGATGACCTATTGCTATATGTAAAAGACTCTGTAAACTGTGTTCATGCAATAGTAGAGCTGCTGGAGAAATTTGGCACTTTCTCAGGGTACAAACTGAATATTGCTGAAAGTCTTTGTTTCCCTGTTAATCAGTCCGCTAAATCCATCGCCCTAGGAGATCTGCCCTTCTACTTTTCCCCCAGTGTTTTCAAATATTTAGGCGTGAATATCTCTCATTCTCTAAGTTCTCTTCATAAAAATAATTTCATTAAACTGACTGAAAATATCAAACTAGACCTTCAAAGATGGCGCACACTACCCCTCTCACTTGTCGGCAGAATTGAAACAGTCAAAATGAATGTTCTGCCTCGAATACTTTTTCTTTTTCAGACCCTCCCTCTTTTTCTTCCCAAATCGTTTTTCAAAGCATTGGATACCTTCATATCGTCCTTCCTCTGGGCTGGCAAGAGTCCCAGGATTCAAAAAAGAATTTTGGAGAGTCCCAAATTGACAGGAGGCTTTGCCTTACCCAATATGTGGTTGTATTATTGGGCCGCTAACATCCAGATTCTAAAGAAATAGTGCCATAGCCCTTATGCTGTGTGGTGCGTCATGGAAGCTAACTCTTGTACCTCAACTTCACTCCCTGCATTGCTGTTTGCACCCCTTCCTACGCGGCCCTCCCAATACACCAATAATCCAGCTGTTCTCTCGTCACTGAAAATCTGGAAACAGTTCAGGAATCACTATGGATTAAAATCCCCTTCTGTCCTCATCCCCATATGCAACAACCATCTGTTTTTACCCTACAGCTTAGACAAAACATTTACACGTTGGAAGAGGATGGGCCTGGTCTCTTTTAGTGACCTTTACTTAGATGAGACCTTGCTAACTTTGCTGCAAAATTTGGGACTCCAAAAGTGGATCTATTCAGATATTTCCAGTTGCGCAACTTCACCAAAACACAATTTACCTAATTTCCTACATTACCTGAAAAAACTCTGTAAGAAAGTATCATGTCCTCCTCAGAATCACAAAATGGCATCTCATCAATCTATGGTCTCCTTTCATCTCAACTCTCCCCTCCTTCAGGGCTTAGGGTTGTTTGGGTAAGAGAGCTGGGTCTCGCATTAGATGAGGACTGGTGGAGAGAAGTTTTACTCAGAATTCACAGTACCCGTATCGGTGCACGTATGAGACTCATTCAATTCAAAGTGGTCTTCAGACTTCATTACACAAGGGCCAGACTGAAAAGACTATTCCCTGATACAGATGATCTCTGCATCATGTGCTCTCAATCTCCAGCAGACCATACACACACTTTTTTCTCCTGTCCTAAGCTATACTCTTTTTGGACATCCTTTTTTGATACCCTCTCTGTAGTCCTTAATATCCCTATGTCCCCATGCCCCTTGATTGGTATATCTGGTGTGTCTCCTATTGTAGGAAGATTTAATAGTTACCAAGCTGTTATTGCATTTGTTGCTCTGATAGCCAAACGTTGAATACTGCTACAGTGGAAGAGCCCAAAGCCGCCTAGCACAAATTCCTGGTTAGAAGATGTATTGTCATTTCTACACCTAGAAAAAATCAAACATACTGTTTGAGGATCCCTGAAGAAATTTCTTAAAACCTGGGACCCGCTCCTTTCTTATGCGAACTATCTATCCTGAGCCAATAGTAGTCACCCCCCCAATTACCCCCTCCTTTTTTTTTATATATATATATATATATATATATATATATATATATATATATATATATATATATATATTCAATTTATTTATTTATTTTTATTTTTATTATTACTTATTTTTTTTTATTTTCTCTCCTCCTTGTGGGAGGGAGATGGGTGGGCAAGTTAGATGAATGGAAGATACATGTTCAGTATCTGGTTAAAGGGTGGTGGAGGGAGGGAATGTGTGAGAATGTATGTGTTTCTGTTCTGTTTTAAAAAGCAAGAACAATGTCAAACCTGCTACCCTTTGTTATCCCCAATACAGCCTGTAATAATTTATGAGGTTTGAGCAATAAACATATTTAAAAAAAATATTTTTCAACACTACGTTACACTAACTTATTCACTTTAGTTTTAAGGTTATTTTTGGAATGTATGTTCAATTAACCTCTTAGGAAATTATACCTAATGTTTGAGTTAGAAAAGCAGAAATTAGGAATTATTCAGACTAAAATTAAAGGAATGGATGTTGATGGATAATCACAGACTGGAATATGTCAACTTTTACTCAATACTATTTCAAAACCACTTCAATTGTTTTTTCAAATAAATATAAAATTGATTAAGACACCCCAAAATGAATGAAAGTAGAGATTTGTACTTGCCAAAGAGCGATGTGTGGAATCAATCATGTTATTTTGGGTAATTAAAAAAAACATTGATATAGGACAACGAGTCAATTTGACCCGAGGACAACATGAGGGTTAAGAGAAGTGATGACAAACAGGTAACAATGGCCAAAAGAAGCTTTTTGAAGCTTCGTGAACTTTGTTTTCTGAGCCCACTCTGTTTTACAAAGAGTTCAAACCACACTGAATTGCCATTCTTTGAGCCTTTTTCCTTAAACCAAGAGGAGCGCCATCTGGTGGGCTCAGAAAATTAGAAATATGTTCACGGAGCATTATGAAGCTTCATTTGGCCATCATTACAAACGAATAGAAATGGTAGCGAGAAGTTCATGAGAGGAAAGAAAAACTATAAAGGAATAAAAACACAAAAATACAGAAATGGTTTAAGAGAGAAGAAAGAGATAAGTAGAACCTGAGTGAAAGAATAAATTATTTTTTTTTTTTTGCTCTAAGCCCTTTAGGCGAATTAGAGCCAGGCCTTGAGCAGAGAAACCCGACTGCCTTCCCTTTAATCAGATCGGAGCTCAGGGTTTAGGGAAAATACATAACATTATATTGCCTATTTTCTTTTTGAAAACTTTCAATAAATGCGTATGTTAGACAGTGTAGAAACTCAGTTTTTACACAGAGACAGAAATCCAATGTATCAGATTCATAAAGATGTGCATATGCACATTACAGAACAGGGTCCACACAATCATTTGGTAAATTATCACTTATGAGACAAAAAGGTTTTTTTTAGATGTCTGTGTTATGACAACTTGACCCCAAGAAAACAATGTACGTGACTCCCCAGAGCTACGTTAGTAACAAGCATTTCTGGGACATGGCGGACGCTGCAACTCCTCACTCCCTAACAATATTCAATTCTATGCCCTAACTATAAGCTTTATCAAAGAGGAAAGTCTTAAGTCTACTCTTAAATGTGGGGACGGTGTCTGCCTCCTGAACCCAAACTGGAACCTGGTTCCACAGGAGAGGAGCCTGATAGCTGAACGCTCTGGCTCCCGTTCTACTTTTAGAGACTCTAGGAACCACAAGTAACCCTGCATTCTGGGAGCGCAGTGCTCTTGTAGGGTTGTAAGGTACTATGAGCTCTTTAAGATAAGATGGTGCCTGACAATGAAGAGCTTTGTAGGTGAGAAGAAGGATTTTAAATTATATTCTGGATTTTACAGGAAGCCAACGCAGAGAAGCTAAAACAGGAGAGATGTGATCTCTTTTCCTGGTTCCTGTCAGTATATGCAACTAGTCTCTCCTGATTTAAATACAGCTCAGCATCAATTCTTTCAGGAAAACCTAATCAATGTTCTCTTCCTAAATGGAATCAGCTGTTGGAAGCATTCACCTTCCTGCTTAACCAATCAGAATCATACACAAATTGCAAGGGCCAATCACAGAGTCAAAACCCAGCTTTTCTCCTTATTCAGCATTGTTGCAGGCAAAGAGCGCGAGTAATTTCTTTCCTTGAAGGAACAAAGTTCTCTCGTATTGTTCCTGTCAAGCAGCTGTTCTGCTGTGCTGGTATGCACATGGGTGCTAACGGTAGCATCCTAGCAGCGTTATTCATTCCTGCAAGTTACTCACACGGACTGCTTTTCCTGGGGATGTTTGCTCTGATTGTCAGCAACTGCCTCGCCACCCTGCCTTGCCACCCTGCCTTGCCACCCTGCCTTGCTGCCCTGCCCTGCTGTGACCGGCCAAGCTGGCCTCCAGCCACCACTCCAGGGGCCGGTTCTCGAGCGTCGGCTCGGAACATGTCTTCACTCGGTTTCATCAAGGCAGTGGACTTGCCGTGTTTGTGTTAACTGAGTTATTCTACCCTTCTATGTTAAGTAGTCGCATTGGGCTAAGTTTTGTCATTCATCCGGTCACTGTGGACATGTTTCCAGGCGCTGTCTATAATCTGGGGTTTGGCCGCTGTTTCTCCGTGTAATGGTTTTACCACTGTAAATTCTTTATTAGAGACCGCCGGAGTGTTGTTATCTTCTATTACTGCTGCAGGTTAAGCATTGGCGAGTGGTGGCTCTTTTATGCAACTACTTTGATATGCAGTCCTGGTATGGATACTCACTGTCTTGTCCCTTGTCTCTTACATGGTTCAGCATATAATGTTTGAGTTAGTTAATCGTTTGAGCTGGAGATTTTGAATATCACTATTCAACAGGATTGGGAAGAAAGGAAGAGAAGATTTTAAATGTTTCCCACTCTTCCACAAAGAGTGTTATTGAACTGTTTTACAGTCATTTCACAATGGGCTGCAGTTACGTTGCTGATAAGCACCACCTGCTTCTGGCGCATCAGCAGCACCTCATTAGTGCACTGGTCTCAGCATTTTCTCCATCTGTGTCCTTTCTTATAGGTGAGGATTCCTTCTCCGTGCACATTAACATGGAAGCTCTGTCGGAGTTGACTCCATGGGCTTCGTAGCCTATTCTTCTCATATTTGAATGAAAATATATAAATATAAATGAAGAAGCTTCCCTCACAGGCAACCTGCGTGATGGACTAGTCAACAGGGGTTTATATGTTATACAATACAGGGTATGCATCCGAGTGGGGGTTGTAATGCAGGAGTACTACATGGACCCAAATGGAACCATTTTTCAAGAGGAACAGGTCCTGTGTTCCAAGCTCCTTCTCATTCATTTTGTTCATTCTGGCAGTCAGCCACTGTCCTTTCCTGTGTCTCCTCACTACATTTCCTGACAATATAACCTTCAAGAGAAGATTTTATGTCTCTCCCACTGGTGTGCCGGGTAGGCAGCTTAGTTGGTACTGTGCTAACAGTAGCTTCGTCATCATACCTATGCAACATTGCTGATGTCCTGCAGTGCTGAATTAGGAGCCCAGACCTTGGGCAGCAAATTCAACTGGCATGTTGCTTAAATTGTGGCATGCAGATAACGGTGGTGGTGTGCCTTCACGGTCTGTTCATCTTCTCACGTCTTCTGAGTATTGTGCAGGGTTTAAACGGTGAATTAATAAAGGTTATTTAAATGCTATTTGGTATTTAAATGAATGAATAAATGTATGACTGACTCACTCCACATCTTGGTAAAAGTCTAGATAACTATAGTATGATTAATTAAATGTTTGATGTGGAAACGCTCCAAGACAGAGATTTACATTAATCATTTGTGCAGTTTTAGCCAGTCAGCTAATTCTCAACTGTAGTCCTAGTTACATAGCATGCATGTCTTTAAGGTGGGAAGAAACTGGAGTAAGTCTGCACAAATGGGGAGAACATGCAGGCTCCGCACAGAGGGACCCAGAACTACTTGAATTGGAACCCAGAACCTTTTTGCTGTGAGGCAGAAGTGCTGAACACTGAGCCACCGTGCTTGTTTTCCTTTTGTTTGCCAGCTTTACTTGCCTCCAGCTTGGTGCCGTGATTGGCTTTGCAGGAGTTTACTTGCCACCGGCCTGGGATGCCGAGATTTCGCTGTTTTATTTTGCAGACATTATTTTTTTCATGGCAGTTCGTTATATTTTCTAATTGTGTTTAACATTTTTTTGCAGTTGATTTGTGGACTGTATTATATTAATTGTCTTTCTTTTACAAGTATTAATATTGTCTTTCTTTTGCAGGCATTGCATCATAGAAAACGCAACTCACTGTAATGCGACTGACAAATATACCTATCAATCAAGCCCTACAAAACCAATAAGCTTACTTCAAGCATGCATTACAGATATAAATCCTGGATGACCTAAAAATTCTGATGTTAAACCCAAACAAACATGAAGTTATTGTGATGGGGCCTTAATACTGCCGAACTTCATCATTTCAAGATATAGCTGCCATGGTTGCTGTTGCACTGGCACCAGCACTACTGTCAGCAAAGTGGCAGGTATTCTGATAAGGATATGTTCTTTAACGCCATTCTTAAACAACCTCAAGAACAGTTTTTTTTTTTTCTTCATAACATTGCAATGGGCCTATCCTGTATCAACACAATGCTAAAAACTAGTAATGCATTCAATGCTTCTAGGCTGGACTAAGGTAATTCCTTACTATCAGGTTGCTCAAACGACTCTCCAGCTGATACTGAATGCTGCAGCACGTGTTCTGACCTAAGAACGGAGATTATATGTCTCCTTTATTAATTTATCTGTATTGGCGTCTTGTAAAATCTGGGATTGGTAATCCTTCTCCTGACCTACAAAGCTGAATGGTCTAGCACCAACATATCTAGAAGAGCTCTTAGTGTTACACTAGAGCAATACACTCCCAGAATTTAGAGCTACTACTGGTTCCTAGAGTCTCTGAAGTAGGTTGGTAGTCAGAGCCTTCGACTATCAGGCTCCTCTCCTGTGGAACCTGCATCTATGTTGTGTTTGGGGGGGTTGAAACCGTGGCCACTTTCAAGAATAACCTGACAACTCTCCTCTTTGATAAAGCTTATAGTTAGTGAATGAGGAGTTGGAGCATTTTCCTAGCAAGGCCCACCTGCTTCTCTTCATAGTCGTCAACCATATAATTGATCATATCAAAAGGGCTGGGGAGAGTTCTAACCTGAACCGGCACCTCTCCTTAACCTGACTCTCTTAGTTATGCTGTTATAGTTCTAGACTGCTGGGGGATTTCCTTTCTTTCCTTCTTTCGACACACTTTGCTTATTCTTCATATATATTCGTCCCAACGTCAAGGACATCCTTGCTAATCAAAAATCCCTACAGCCTAAATTCTGGTAAGCTGGCATAGAACCGGTGTTGGTGTGCTGTTGTCACTGTTGCGTGGCATGTGTCTCACTTCTGCTGAGTATGTCAACTCAGCTCTTATGACCTTTTTTTTAGACTGTTAGTGATGTTAATCTTGTGGCTGTTGTGTTCTGTTATTTGGTTGATAATTATCATAATTTCAAATATTATCATATTGTGGTGTTAATAATGGTGTTATGTTAATTGTAGTGTTAATATTATATTACTCTTGGTTTACGGTAGAAAAAAAACAAAATTGGTGCTGTTGTGTTCTGGTAATGACATGAGTTGCCATACCGGCAGAGTTGGCGTTTTATGCTAGCTTGAGTGCTTTCAGTATTTGCTGGCCCGAGTTGGCGATGCTGGCCTGAACTGCCAATGCCGGCTTGGGTTGCCAATGACAAAATATGGGGTAGTATTTTTGCATTAATTTGGGAACGATCACTGCATTTTGTTTTTAATTTACAGATCCATGAAGTTGTCATGTTATGCCAGCCTGTGTTGCCGAACCGGCTGGGGTGTCGTGCCGGCCTGAGTTGCCGTACCGGCTGGGGTGTCGTGCCGGCCTGAGTTGCCGTACCGGCTGGGGTGTCGTGCCGGCCTGAGTTGCCTTTCGGGCGGCGATACTGTGACAAAATACGGGTGGTATTTGGCATGCTTTTGGGGGGCTGATCACTACATTTGCTATTCTGTTTCAGCTCTACAGCTGCAAAGAGGTAAATCCATATGGTTCTTTTCATATATATACTTATTATTATAATTATGTTGTGTTCTTATTTCTCTCTCGTCCCTAATTTCAGTCATGTTTTGGTCTAAAGGTTATCTACCCCTATACATACAGTATATACGAAATATTTGTATAGCAATGGAGCAAGAATTTTATTTGCTTGTCCATTTCGGATCCGTTACTGCATAGCTGTAAGTCCGTATGGGTATTTTCATATAGATATATTTATACTTTTCTTATCTCTAATCTCTAATTTCATTCTAGTTTTGGGGGTCTGATGGTTCTCTACCCCTATATAGATATACAAAATATTCGTATACCAATGGAGTCTAATCGCCAAAGACTTTTTACATTTTATTAAGCTCTACAATAAACCTAATTTGCATATCTGCAAACATGTCTCTCCTGATTGAATTGTTATGTTGTCTTGCTTAATATCCAGTTGCCATAACACAGACATTTCAAACAAAGCAGATTTTGCATTAAAAGTGTCATAATTACAATCATAAAGAATCATAAAGAGTTCATGGCAGGTGTTATGTCATGGTTATGACAGTGTCATTTCAGTCTTATGCACACCTCTTAAAATGTGTAGATTAGTGTAAATGTGTACATTGCAAAAAAAAAATCATACACAATCAGTGATTTCTTTTAATCCCTTAAATAGCTTTACTGTATTTTACTACACCGCAGTGTGTATCTGCAGTTAGAACAAGGTGTGTTCAATCTCACTGTGTCCCACATTTACAAGTTGATGTGTGGGAAATTATGTATGCACGTTTTATTTTTATTTTTCATTTGGTTATATACTGACTCTCAAGTTGAGTTGGTTGCTACAATGTGAGGGAAATAAGAAGAGGTTTATTTATACACTTCTCTATGTAACTGAGACAAAATGTCCAAAATCTTGTGGTCCTATGAAGTCTTATTATTTATATAGTGTATACAGTGTTGTTTATTGCTATTTTAAGAAAGTATTATTCTGCTGTTGATACACTGTGACTTCTAATATCAAACAAAGCAAGGCTACAAACAGGGCAGCAAAAAAGGATGTGACTTGTTTGGCTACATGCTGCGGGAGTTTTGGAAATGTAAACAAAAAGTCCCCATGTACTTTAAGAGGAAGCTGAAACGGAAATGCAGTATCTGTCCCCCTGTGTTTGTATCGGTTGTGCAAATTTGACCAGAGTTCAACTTTGGTGTGATTTGCAGATTTTTATTCTGAGATGAACTATTGCTTCAGTGACAAACTTAAATTCCAAGAGTTCGACATGTGAAGAACTTGTATTACACCATTTCACTTATTTAGTTATCTCCGTCCCTAGAAAGGGTCTTTTCAACGCCCCACAAGCTATAACTGATGATGCAAGCCCAGGCCAAATTATGGCAAGACTCATTACAGCCACAAGACCTTTTAATCACTCTGTGAGATAAAAAAAAAACTTAGAAAGCACAGAGACTTAACTTTACAACAAGAGAAATCCAATGTGGACCAAATTTATATAACCCGTGAGCATTCAGGAAGTTCTCTTCTTCAATGTTTTCTCTTTTTATATATTAAATTTGTTTACGTTAATGTTTTTCCTCACCGATCTACACTCAATACCCACTGAAAAGGGGAAAATAGAATTTTAGAATGTTTTGCAGATCAGTTTGTTTGGCCTCAAAAATGCACACACACATGGGGCAACCTCTAACCCAGTAAGAGCGTGCGCCCCATGTAGGCTGAGTCCTTTGCAGCGTCCTGGGTTCGAGTCTGACCTGCAGCCCTTTGCTGTGTGTCCTCCCCATCCCTCTCCCACCTTTCCTTTTTCATCTACTGTCGCTATCGAATAAAGGAAAAAAATGCCACAAAACATAATCTCTTAAAAAAAAAGAAATGCACACACTTATTATTTTGGTGAGAAAAACTGAATATAAACAACTCTGTTTCTTTATTAGACAACTCCATGGGACACATTTAGTCAATTCCAATTATTTGCTAGCATAACCTACAGTGTCTTTTTGTCAGAGCACAGATCGGCTGAACATACCAAAATATGCAAGCATACAATTCAACATACAGAATAAAGTCTCTCTAATGATTAACGGAAGGTTTCTTGGATTTGAATTAGGCACTCCTCTTCAAGGAAACCTAACACAGCTATAATTGTCTCTATCTCTATATAATTGTCTTAATGTTCTTTTTATTTTTTATGAAAGTGCTTTCGTTTTTCTCAAAATAAAGCTTTAACATACACTATATTTAAAACAAATGCAGTGATTTTCCTTGAACCCTACAGCTCAAGCTCTCGGAGCAGTTATGAATCTCAACAGCCTGCTTTTTTCAGGTTTAGCAAAGAATGGGTTTTATGCTTGAGTAACACAGAGAGAGAGAAAGATAAGAATATGATTAAAGAAAATCATGACAAAAGCTTTATCGATCAAAATGTTTCTTTTATTATCACACATGAAGCCCTCCCTATTAGCATATATAGAGATGAAATCAACAGAATAGGATAGAATAGAATAGGTTTATATTTCTGTGTGTGTGTGTGTGTGTGTTATTACCTACTAACCACTCCCAAACACCATCTCAGTGCTAGGCTATAGGTGCTGACTATTTTTCATATTTGTCAGCTAAGGACATACACATACACTGTAACAAATTTCTGTAATTTTCTACCGCAGAATTTTTACATTAACTTCTTCGGTCATTTTACAAAGTTTATCTGTATATTGCAATGCATTGTGGGTCAAAAATAATTACAGTAGATGACAGCTTTCTTCCACAATATTATATTGTGAAATTACGGGCATATTTGCATTTTACTGTAAATGAAGCAGTAATACAATTATTTACTGTTGAATATGTTGCACACCGGGGTGGTGGTTCCCATCTTCAAAAAGGGGGACCAGAGGGTGTGTGCCAATTACAGGGGTATCACACTTCTCAGCTTCCCTGGTAAAGTCTACTCCAAGGTGCTGGAAAGGAGGGTTCGGCCAATAGTCAAACCTCGGATTGAAGAGGAACAATGCGGATTCCGTCCTGGCCGTGGAAGAACGGATCAGATCTTCACTCTCGCAGGGATCCTGGAGGGAGCCTGGGAGTATGCCCAACCAGTCTACATGTGTTTTGTGGATCTGGAGAAGGCATATGATTGGGAGATACTGTGGGAGGTGCTGCAGGAGTATGGGGTGAGGGGGGTCCCTTCTCAGGGCCATCCAATCGCTGTATGACCAAAGCGAGAGCTGTGTCCGGGTTCTCGGCAGTACGTCGGACTCGTTCCAGGTGAGGGTTGGCCTCCGCCAGGGCTGCGCTTTGTCACCAATCCTGTTTGTAATATTTATGGACAGGATATATGCTACGTCTTGCTGTGCCTTGTAATGCCGCACAGTGCCCTACTATGCTATGAACTACTACAAAGAACTACTACAAACTACTATTTTTTTTCTTCTATTTTTGTTATTGCCACTCTTCATTCTAACCCCAACCGGTCGTCAGACACAGCCTACCAAGAGCCTGGGTCTGTCCGAGGTTTCTGCCTAAAAGGAAGTTTTTCCTAGCCACTGTCGCACTGTTGCTTGCTCTGGAGGAAACTACTAGAACTGTTGGGTCCTTGTAAATTCTGGAGTGTAGTCTAGACCTACTCTATCTGGTCTAGACCTACTCTATCTGTAAAGTGTCTCGAGATAACTCTTGTTATGAATTGATACTATAAATAAAACTGAATTGAATTGATATCGAGGCATAGTTGGGGTGGGGAAGGTTTGCCGTTCGGTGGGCTAGGGATCTCATCGCTGCTTTTTGCAGATGATGTGGTCCTGATGGCGTCATCGGCCTATGACCTTCAGCGCTGAAGCAAGTGAGGTAGGGAGTGAGTCCTTACCCCAAGTGAAGGAGTTTAAATACCTTGAGATTGGTCAGGGAATCGGAGCAGCGGGTGCGGTATTACATTCAGTTTATCACACCGTTGTGACGAAAAGAGAGCTGAGCCAGAAGGCAAAGCTCTTAATCTACCGGTCAGTGTGTTCGTTCCTACGCTCACCTATGGTCATGAAGGCTGGGTCATGACCGAAAGAACAAGATCCAGGGTACAAACGGCCAAAATGGGTTTCCTCAGGAGTGAGGCTGGCGTCTCCCTTAGAGATAGGGTGAGAAGCTCACTCATCCGAGAGGAGCTCGGAGTAGAGCCGCTGCTCCTTCACGTCGAAAGGAGCCAGTTGAGGTGGTTCGGGCATCTGGTAAGGATGCCTCCTGGGTGCCTCCTTAGGGAGGTGTTCCAGGCACGTCCAGCTGGGAGGAGGCCTCGGGGAAGACCCAGGTCTAGGTGGAGAGATTATATCTCCAACCTGGCCTGGAAATGCCTCGGGATCCCCCAGTCGGAGCTGGTTGATGTGTGGCTCGGGAAAGGGAAGTTTGGGGTTCCCTGCTGGAGCTGCTGAGTGGATGAAGATGGATGGATGGATGGACGTTGCACAAGGCGGTTAGCTTGACATTTCATGGCGGATTTACGTTTGTTTACATTTTCGTCATTCAGGTATGCAGCAGACGTTCAAGGCAGACGGTCAGGCGCCACCAAGTCAGGTCTTTGGTAAGTAACGTTAGCCTGACGTTACAATGTTTTATTTAGCTATGTGTGACTGACTGTAATACATTTCTTTGCTGTTGTAGCTAACACTAGCAAACTAAAGTCAACTTGAGTGAAGCAAAAGCCAGCTACGGTAACTTAACCGTAAGCATTAGCCATATTGCCTTCCTGCAGACTGCCCATTAACATTAATCCAAAATCCCTATGGTTCAAAAAATGTCTTATTGAACCGAAAGCCCATAACATAAGTCTTGTCCAGATGTCACTACTTTTCAGTGACTACTGGCCTCCTTTGCTTCATTCCAGACTTCATTCAGTTATTGTTAGATTTAACAGATAATGTATAAATTATAATAACGTTTGACTTTGCACCGCACCTGAACATTTCTTTTTCATTTTGGCTGATATTTCACTTTAACAGCTATTCTGTGAACCAACTTAGAGCCCAACGTTAAACTGGCTCCATTTAAAACATTCTTGACGTCTCTGTTTTACTTTTAGAAAAATGTTAAAGTGAATATCTCTTTCTTTGTATCACTTATAAAGGCCATCCTTGTCTAAAAGCACCCAAGGTCCCATAGTTCACAGAAGAACTGGGCCAGACTTCCCTTTCACTCCCCGGTTTCTCACACTAGGTAGAGTTTTAATGAGCTTTGAAATAGTGCAGCTGTTTGGGACATGGTAACCATGGGGAAAGGAGGGGGGGGGGGGATTTCAATGTATAAGTGAAAACTGAAGAAGCTGCTCTTTAGTCAGTCTTCTGTACCCACTCCAGTGTATTGGCTCCTTGCGCAAGTAAAACTTTGATAAAGTGACTCCAATGATCTCTTTGTCGTCTTTTGGTAATAATTTTTCTGTCCTCATTAATATTAATGATAGCTGGGTGAAAAAAAGACTGGCCATTTTCAAAGGGGTCCCCTGACCTCTTAATTCAAGATATCTGAATGAAATGGGCTGTGAAGGCACCCATGAGTCTTCCCTTCACAGACATGGCCCTTTTTTCACTCTGACATCTCTCCATTAGTGCATGTATAGGTACCGAGCATGTGTGTAATAACCACAAAGTGGGAGTAATAATAATACATTATTATTACATTATTTTTGGCACTTTTTGATAATCTCATGCAGTTTATGTCATGCAGTGCACGTGTATTTTCACCTGTTCTAAATGGGTGTATTTAGATATTTCAGCAGAGTCCATTGGAGTTGCATGAATTTAGTCTAATTAGTCTAATTGATTTATATATTTATTTACTATGTACTACACTGCTCTGGCTTATGCATTGCCAATGCCACTAAGCATCAATCCTTGGGGCTCTTCTTTTTATCATCTATACAAACAACCTCTGCAATAATCTAAATAATGCAAACTATCATTACTATGCTGATGACAGTGTTGTCTATTGTTCTGGGTCCACATTAGGTCAAGCAATCACAAATTTACAGTGATTTACATCTTGCAACATAATCTGGCTACTTTAAAATTGGTTCTAAACTCTAAAAAAAACTAAAGTCATGACTTTCCCTCTAGGAAAATCAACTAAAAACAATGTCCCAACTATTTGTACACTTTCTGGTACAGAAATTGAAGAAGTGTCACATTACAAATACTTGGGTATTACCATTGACCAATCACTGTCTTTTACATTGCATGTCCAAGATTTGGTTAAAAAAACTGAAATTGAAGTTAGGTTTTTTCTTTAGAATCAAGTCCTGTTTATTATTTGAAGCAAAGAAACGTCTTGGCCTATGGTGATATTTTATACATGCATTCAACCTCCCAGTGTCTTCATGCTTTGGACACTGTGTTTCATGGAGCTTTGAGATTCATCACAAACTTAAAATCTCTCACTAATCACTGTTTGCTGTATTCTCGGTTCGGGTGGTTTTCCCTCTCCATTCGGCGTTGGATGTACTGGCATCTTTTTATTAATAAGGCAGTATTAGGACTTCTTCCTCCTTATCTGAACACCTACATCCTCCCGAGGTCTGCAGGGACATATCACCTGTGCTCACAGGATCTGTTTTTATTTTATTATTTTGAAAGGCCTTGCAGAAAGGCAGTCTGTATGTCACTGTTTTGAGTGATTGATCAATTGATTTAGGACCCAGGTTTTTTATGATGATGTTGTTGTTTGAATATGAGTGAAAGTATGTTTATGTATTTACCTGTAAGTGTCTGTGTCTATTTGAAACCGTGCTGCTGCCACTTGCCAGGACACTCTTGTAAAAGAGATTTTTAATCTCAAGGAGTTTTTTATCCTGGTTAAATAAAGGTTTGAATGAATGCAACTTCCTCACTATTTGAATGGACATTGTTCTAATCTTCTAGTTTTATTTTTGCTTCTTGTTGAGGTGATATTTTGAACAGTTATTGTATTCTAGGTCCTAAATTGGGTGCTAATATTATGCTCATTTTCAGGTTCATAATTGTATTTAAAGGTTGTACCACAATAAGTTGATGTGGTATAACAGCATTATAACGTGTTACAAAAGAAAGGACTTTGGGTCCTTGAAAAGCGCCATACAAGTTCAATTTCTTCTTCTTCTTCTTCTTCTTCTTCTTCTTCTTCTTCTTCTTCTTATTATTATTATTATTATTATTATTATTAAGCATGTTTGTCATGGAAGTAAAGGATGGACTATAATAGAATTGTTTGTGAACAAATGTTTTCTGTTGGAGATGCACAAAGTCCCTTTGGGGGAACTTTGGGCTATTTCACTTAGTAAACCCTATTGTGCACAAAAAAGATATATAACACAATAAATAAGAGGGGGGAAAGCCCAAAAGCACAATATGAGCTCTTTAAGCCATGTATATGGTGAATTGTAATATTGCTGGACCTTGTTGCAATTCTTAATTTGAATTTCACAAAATGCTTAATGAGCTGTTAGTTAAAAGAGACAAGCTGCAAATGTAAAAAACTAAAATTAAATATCCTTTTTTACAACAACATATTCCCTGCTTTTTGCAGGGAAGTTGCAAATATATATATATATATATATATATATATATATATATATATATATATAATATTTTTCAATACCATATGTTGTCAAAAAGATTTACAACAACATATTGTTTTGTAAAGTACAGTTTACAGTTACCTGGCAACTTGAGTTGTAATTTGTATTCTTCGCAAATTACATCTGTAATTTGAAAAGAATACTAGAAAATGGTTGTGGTTTTAATTGGGATGATTTTTCCTGTTTTTCCTCCTTGTGTCTATTTCTTAGTTTTCTCCCCGGTGTTGTGTAGTTCTCTGTCCTGTGATTCCCCGGTAAGTGTCTGTTTGTCCCACTTCCTGTTTTATTTTGATAGTGTAGTTTCCTGTTCTGTCTCGTCTTGCCAAGCTTTACTTTCCCTGTCTGATTGTCCTGCCCCGCCATAATGTGATTCACCTGATGTCTCACCTGTTCCCCATTACCTCATTACCTCTTGTATTTAACCCCAGTGTTCCCTTTGTCTCTTGTCAGATCATTCTGTCTTGTTGACGCGTCAAGTCTACGTTCCTCCTGTATTGTTCGCCCGACTCTCCCAGTGAGTTTATTCTCAGCTCTTCTCCGTGAGTTTTTCCCCTATTCCTGTTATCCTGCATTGCCTTGCCTCCCCCTCAATCCTGCTTGTGGATGTTTTTGCTTTTCGGACTTTTGGATTTTGGTTGCTCCTGGACTTTGCCCGTTCCTCTTTACCCCGTGTTTACCCCTTTTTGGACTGTTGTCAATAAATCTGTGTTTGTCAACCCCTGCCTGCCTCCTGTACTCTGCATTTGGGTCGTCACCTCATCACCCCATCACAAAAATGTTGTAAACTAAATTACAATAAAGTGTTGTTTTCCTGTGAAAAACAATACATTGCTGTAATCTATGTACAACAATAACCTGTAAAAGAAATCCTGTATTGTACTGTATCTAAAATTTTTGTCTCTGTAAATTAGTGGACTTAAATATATTGTTAAAATGTTAAAAAGGAGCTTATGGAAATGAGAATAACTTAAAAACTAAAATCCGTATGGAATCTTTAAAAGTGGTAACAGCTTGGTGTGTCTAGTTAAAAGGTCCCAAGGCATGAAAATTTCACTTTAACATTAATGAGTTCCCCCAGTCGGCCTATGGTCCTCCAGTGACTAGAAATAGCAATAGGTAGAGACCGGGCCCTGAGTATCTTGCTCTGCCGATCTGGAATCTTGCCCCTTGTGAGGTCATAAGGGGCAAGATTACCTCCACTTTATCTGCTTTGTCCGCCCAGAGAATTTGGCCCACCCATGAGAGAGAGACATCATGGCTTTCAAACGAGCAAAGTGGCAGTTGGTCAAGGCCACACTCCCAGCCTCCACCTTCCCCCATCCTCAAAAGCTAAAGACTCAGAAATGGCACATACTAAGGAAAGCTCATTGTGGGACTGGCTCTAGTGGCTGTAATTCTGCACCAAGACTGAATTTTGTGAAAGTGACCTCAGATACATTATTAGGGGACCACTAAGGTCTATATAAAAGAGACTTCAGATACAGTGTTAGGGGACCACTAAGGTCTATATAAAAGAGACTTCAGATACAGTATTAGAGGACCACTAAGGTCTATATAAAAGAGACTTCAGATACAGTATTAGAGGACCACTAAGGTCTATATAAAAGAGACTTCAGATACAGTATTAGGGGACCAGTACAGTATTAAGGGACCACTAAGGTCTATATAAAAGAGACTTCAGATACAGTATTAGAGGACCACTAAGGTCTATATAAAAGAGACTTCAGATACAGTATTAGGGGACCACTAAGGTCTATATAAAAGAGACTTCAGATATTAGGGGACCACTAAGGTCTATATAAAATAGACTTCAGATACAGTATTAGGGGACCATTAAGGTCTATATAAAAGAGACTTCAGATACAGTATTAGAGGACCACTAAGGTCTATATAAAAGAGACTTCAGATACAGTATTAGAGGACCACTAAGGTCTATATAAAAGAGACTTCAGATACAGTATTAGAGGACCACTAAGGTCTATATAAAAGCATCCAAAAAGCACCATGTCATAGGACCTTAAAACATTTGGAAATATTGTGCTTCATAAATGTTTATACATTATAAGCTGTTTTACATTAACTTAACACACACACACACACACACACACACACACTCTGACATGCTCAATGTATCACTTTGTGACAATCATCTTTACGCCTGATTTTTTTTTTTTTGGATAAGTCTAGGATTGATCTGTGAGGGTCTATTTCCTGTCTTCAACTGTGATCAATCAACCTTACACTGTCTGTGGTGTGTGTGTGTGTGTGTGTGTGTGTGTGTGTGTGTGTGTGTGTGTGCGCGTGCGTGCCAACAGGAGAGTGAAACTACAGTATATATTACTCAATATTGCTAACATCTAAAATATACAGGTCCATTTCATAAATTAAGTATATGCTGCTGTTTTCCATGCATAATGTAAGTTAGTAACTATTTTCGTCTGATGTCGCCCATCCTACATTGGATTAGAAGACACCACAATTGATCAAACATTAAAAAAATATTAAATATATTGTACACTAAAAAAACAGAAGGAAGAAAATAGATAAATGCTACAAGCCTACAATTAATCCTGACAAGGGCTATTTTCCTCATCTCCCAGGCTTTCTACAGCTATGATTTAAATATTTCATATTTCAACAGCGAACTCTATCTTTGTGCAACATCAATTTTTATTAAGTAAATTTTGTCTCACTAAAAGTATTGTGCAGTTCCCAGTAGAAAGGACAACAGAAGAATACATTATATTCCTTCTCTTTATCATTGAGATGGCATTTTGAAACAATCTACTCCTCTCCTCCCAGAGTGACACACGGTCCAGTAAGAGATGTACCAGATCTCATCTTAGCATATACAGAGCTTTTTATTTAAAGGTCCCATGGCATGAAAATTTCACTTTATGAGGCAAGGTTACCTCCCCTTTCTCTGCTTTGCCCACCCAGAGAATTTGGCCCATCCATGAGAGAGAGACATCATGGCTTTCAAACAAGCAAAGTGGCAGTTGGTCAAGGCCTCACCCCCAGCCTCCACCTTGCCCCCCTCCCTCACTCCCCCTTTAAAACACAGAAATTTTGCATACTAAGGAAAGCTCATTGTGGGACTGTCTCTAGTGGCTGTAATTCTGCACCAAGGCTGAATTTTGGGAAAGAGACTTCAGATACAGTATTAGGGGACCACTAAGGTCTACACTCAATCGGATTATTAGGAACACCATACTAATACTGTGTTTGACCCCCTTTCACCTTCAGAACTGCCTTAATTCTACGTGGCATTGATTCAACAAGGTGCTGAAAGCATTCTTTAGAAATGTTGGCCCATATTGAGAGGATAGCATCTTGCAGTTGATGGAGATTTGTGGGATGCACATCCAGGGCACGAAGCTCCCGTTCCACCACATCCCAAAGATGCTCTATTGGGTTGAGATCTGGTGACTGTGGGGGCCATTTTAGTACAGTGAACTCATTGTCATGTTCAAGAAACCAATTTGAAATGATTCAAGCTTTGTGACATGGTGCATTATCCTGCTGGAAGTAGCCATCAGAGGATGGGTACATGGTGGCCATAAAGGGATGGACATGGTCACAAACAATGCTCAGGTAGGCCGTGGCATTTAAACGATGCCCAACTAGCACTAAAGGGGCCTAAATGTGCCAAGAAAACATCCCCCACACCATTACACCACCACCAGCCTGAACAGTGGTAACAAGGCATGATGGATCCATGTTCTCATTCTGTTTACGCCAAATTCTGACTCTACCATCTGAATGTCTCAACAGAAATCGAGACTCATCAGACCAGGCAATATTTTTCCATCTTCAACTGTCCAATTTTGGTGAGCTCTTGCAAATTGTAGCCTCTTTTTCCTATTTGTAGTGGAGATGAGTGGTACCCGGTGGGGTCTTCTGCTGTTGTAGCCCATCCGCCTCAAGGTTGTGCGTGTTGTGGCTTCACAAATGCTTTGCTGCATACCTCGGTTGTAACGAGTGGTTATTTCAGTCAAAGTTTCTCTTCTATCAGCTTGAATCAGTTGGCCCATTCTCCTCTGACCTCTAGCATCAACAAGGCATTTTCCCCCACAGGACTGCTGCATACTGGATGTTTTTCCCTTTTCACACCATTCTTTGTAAACCCTAGAAATGGTTGTGCGTGAAAATCCCAGTAACTGAGCAGATTGTGAAATACTCAGACCGGCCCGTCTGGCACCAACAACCATGCCACGCTCAAAATTGCTTAAATCACCTTTCTTTCCCATTCTGACATTCAGTTTGGAGTCCAGGAGATAGTCTTGACCAGGACCACACACATAAATGCATTGAAACAACTTCCATGTAACTGATTGATTAGATAATTGTATTAATGAGAAATGGAAATGGTGTTCCTAATAATCCTTTAGGTGAGTGTTTATAAAAGCATCCAAAAAGCACCATGTCATGGGACCTTTAAATATGTGGAAATATTGAGTTCCAAAGGGTTTAATAGAGTTGAAAATGTACTCCTCACTTTACACATTTTGCTTTATTGCACTACCTTTGTTTTATTTATTTTATTATTTAATTTGTTTACAGCTCGGATAGGGGCATTTGAAAAACTAAATCCCTTTTGAGGATTTGTGCCTATTACTATGCCCTCCCTTTGAAATCAAAATTATTTGCTTCATAAATGTTTATACATTATAAGCTGTTTTACATGAACTTAACCCACACACACTCTGACATGCTCAATGTATCACTTTAAATATTTGACACTGATCTTGATATGTCAAGAAACAATCCAATGAAATGCCCCAAGACAAAGTTATCCTATAGGAGACAAGCCTTCTTACAGGAAGACCATTGACATGAACTTGTGGTATAAGGGGTAAGCTAAATGTCATTATTCTGGATGTTTAGATACTAGTAACGTGAGAGAGAAACATTTAAATGTTTTTTTAAAGATATTTTTGGTTAAATATGTGTTTAAAAAGTAGTTTTGTTTTATTGCTTCAGGGCAAAATTATGCAGTCAGGCTAGTGTTTAGCGCAATATCATGCTAATGACAGACGTGACTTTCTTGATGGCCAACATCAGTGTTTTTAATGTTGTGTTTACAGGAAAATGGACACAGGGACATTTCATGGTAGAAAGGAGAGAAAAGAACTATCGTACGAAGTCATACCCAACAACAGATTTTGTAGTGACAACACATTCTCACTCCCATCTCGTAAAATATGGACGCTTGGTCAGGTGCCTTTGTCTTTGTTATTGTCTCTTTTAGCGTCAATAACACTCTTACCTAAATGAGCTTGATCGGGACAATTGGCGTCCCTTTTGATGCTGTTAGGTTAAGGAAAAACTTGTGGGTGGGCTTACGGTTCCGTGACACGTTGCAACAACGGGACGGTTAAGGACATATGCGGGACACAAACCCTACTCTCCTGGGTTAAAGTCCTGTCCAACCTCACTACACGGAATGTCCCCCTTACATACTGTACTACTCACTAAACCCCATCTAGATGCTGCTCTCCCCGGTACATTCTACACACACACCGAAGGGTGCCTTTTTTGTTGCATCAGACGCCGACAGCAACTGTCCAAACGTCCATATTTTAACACGTTTATAGTGACAAAGAATGGACCCCAGAAAGAGGTTTGAGAGGCAGAAAAAATGCAGTTTTAACACACTCTATGCAGACATTGCTGCATAATATCTAATATGAAACAAATTGTAAATTAAAGGCAGATTTTTTACAATTGCTATGACAATTTTTTCAACACGTTTAACAACTTTCCTAAACTCTCAACACAGTTAGCACATCTGTCTGTGTAGGCTGTACAATTTACACTTTTCTTGTTGTTTTGACACAAAATTCATTCAGTTAACACAAATTTAAAGTGCTTGAACTTCTTTTACACACAAGCTCAACCAAGACCAAAAAAATTGATTTTTGTCAGACAAATATGCAAATGCTTTCACACTGTATGTCGGAACACATAACATCATGCTCTAAATCTATCTTAGGCTAAAGTCCAAGTGAACAGCTGTTCATGTTGTAAATTGAAACAAATTTTATTATTTGTATACATGTATTGACTGAAGTTATGTAAATAGATCAATCACAGCTGATTCCCATCTAAGAAACACACTCAGGTGTTGAGGTTCTTTCAATCACATGATCATATGGCAGTACATATAGTAAAAGAGGACGTATTTGAACAATATAGATGAACACAGAAAATAAGAAAAATCTCTTCACGAGATAGAGGGAGAAGAGTGCCAGGACAATTCTGTCTCCCTTTTTTCATAGACCGTACATTCTATAAAGCTACTCTGAGATTAATTTAAACAAAATAAACAAATGTATGGAGGCTTCAAGAAAAACTGCACAATCTATGATCAATACAATCACTAATGTGTATTGTATAAGGGCAGACACATAAAATAATGCAGTTTCTGGAATTCTATCCATGTTAGTGTTTTGTGTGATATTGGCTATGACTGACTAACTGTTCCTGTTGGGAGAGAACGTGTTGTTTTGGAAGAATTATTTGATTTTGAGACATATTTGCATTGTTTTGGTAGACATAGTGTATTGTATTACAGTTTTTTTACGCTTGCTATGACAATTTTTTCAATACTTGACCCTCGTTTGATTTCGGGCTCGGTCTAATTCTTTCTTTTTAGCTCGCTTTTCGTCAGCGGTCTTCTTCTGTTTGCCTGTCTTTGTTTTCTGAGCAGGTGTCACTTGAGAAATAGGCAGTTTTCCTGAAATGTTAGGTAGTTTCTCCGCCATTAGCACAGCTGCAGCAAACTGGCAATCTTGAGTTTGAACGACTGTACGCGCTGTGTGGGGGAGGGGTATGAGCTGCGCGTACAAGAGTGATTGACACTGCTAAGACACTCCTCCTGGCTCTGATTGGCTGTTTCTGACCGGGAGCGGTGTATTTCTGCAAGTGGCAGTAGGAGGAGCCACAGGAGCTTGATTTTTCACAGATTATCTGTCTCATATTCTACTGTCAGGACATAGTTACAGTTTTAACAATATATGTAAAAATTAAATTTTTACAAAAGTTACCTACTGAAGCTTTAACAACTTTCCTAAAGTCTTAACACAGTTAGCACAACATCTGTCTGTGTAAGCTATACAATTAATACATTTCTTGTTGCTTTGACACAAAAATCTAGCACACAGACCAACACTGCCAAGCCTCCTACACCACCAACACCAGATCGATCACACACAAAATGGATGCGCTACAAATACACATGGAATTACTGCGTTATGATTTTCACAAAAAGCCTAGCTAAACACACTTATCAATAGCAGCTAACAGCTAGCAGTTAACAGCTAGGTCTAGCAGCTAACCAGGCAAGCACTGACAAGAACAAGACAGGGTAAGTGAATTAAAACAATGTCTGAGTTGAAAACGCATTTTGATGTTACGTAAGGGCCCTGTTCGTGTTGTACAGACATATTAATTGCATTGTGTTTCTGTTAAGAGGCACAAAGGCTCTAAAACTTGCCCCGTTAACTGCCGTTTTAGCTCAGTGGAAGCCTGTAGATGTAGCTGCAGCTGCTCAGTGTTGCCTGCACCGATACAGGTTGGGGGGGTTATTTATAGCAATCAAGAGTAACATAAAAATGGGCCGAAATTCTCCTTGAAGACATTATTCTCAGATGATATACTTGGCATCATTGTGGAGCAGTCAAATTTATATGCAGCCCAGATTGATGTCCCCTGTCCGGCTGTTGTAGAGCCTATAATCAGCGCATGGGAGGTGTTGACCTCATCGACTTGCTTATAGCCCTCTAGCCGATCAAAATTGGATCCAAAAAGTGGTATCACGTCTGGTTTTCCACTTTCTCGACATGATTGTGGTGCTGCTAGTTGATGTACAAATGGGATTGTAAATACAAGCAACCTGTCAAATGCTGAAGTCATGCGCCTATATGCAATTCAAATCCTACCTTGCACAGGAACTCTGCATATCTGGGAAATATCTGGAGAAGAAAAGAGGCCAGCCCAGTGGTGGGATTTCAAGTGAGAATGAGGCAAAGAAGATGAGGCAGGTAGTGTGTCTCAAATCGCGCACTTCCGTAAGTGCACTAACAGAAGTGCACTTTGTACACTACGTACTTACTTGCATAGTACGTAAAATTTGACTGGGGAAATCGCGCACTTCATTGATGTACTTACCGGAAATGACGATCACAACAGCTCAGTCCTCCTTCTTCTTCTGTGAAATTGTGATTTGCACCCAGACAGAGAGCCCCCCCCACCACCTATTGTCGCCCGCAAAAAATACATTTCTGCTTTGGTAATCAAGATGAATATGATTGTGTTTATTGTTGCCTGTATCTGCCCTCTTTTTTCACGAGAATGAGAGGATTGCGACGCCGCCATCGTATCCTCTGCCTCCTTTTAACAGAAAATATACCGGAATGTTGATATTCATACTTTTGCTCTTAAATAATTTTTAAAAAACACCCAAAACTAGCCATGATGAGTTATTTCAGCAAAAGTGGAGCAATTAAAATTGTACAACGGACGTGCTAACTTAAAGAATAAATGTTTTATTACCATTATTATTATAATAACTAATTCCATTTGTTCTGCTTGTTATACTGATGTATTTGCTTTGAGCTGCTGTAGTACAGATATTTCCCCTGTGTGGATTTCACATTTTAGAAGCTGGAACTAGTGACTTTGGGTTATTTTTGATAAATGACTTCATTATTAATCTATTAATTACAGTGACAATACAAGAGTAAAAACAGAGGAAACCCAATATACATTTAAATAGATCCTATTTTATTTTTCATTTCATGAATGCTGCTTAGTCATGCAAAGTGCAACGCTAAAGAAAACAAACACATTCAGTACAGTTTTATTTTAAAAGACGGTCCTGTGTTAATTCTACAGGCTCCAGACCCCCGGCAGTACTGCCGTCCCGGCCACTGTGCATCGTGCTGTCCACAAAACCAGCAGGAAAGTCCTGTCTGTCCTCCCCAGCTCGTTAGTCTTCCTTTGCGCGGTTGGCCGGGTCAGCAGCCTTCCACAGGGTTGTTGGCAGCATTGACGGCGGCCACATCCGTGTGACGCCCCCAGCAGAGGATGCGGATCAGGGCAGAAACAGCACTGTTAATACACATTAACGTACTTTAACGTTGCTGCTAACGCTTGCAGCTTTGTGTAGCTATATTTACAAGATAATATTCTAACGCTGACATCTTCTACAGGGGGACGATAGTTTAACACAATAAACAACAATATACTACAACACATGTAACGTTAGCTTAGAAACTATTTGCCGTGTATGGTTTTGCCGCTGTTAGCTAGCTAAGGTTAGCTTGCTAGCATGTCAAATTACGGTACCAATAAACGTTATAACTCGCGATACAAATATCATTAAAAACTGTAAGATTAACCAACATATACAAATCCAGTTCATTATATGTTATAAGTATAGCAAAAAGACTCATGTTCAACTTACATTTGTATTGCTCTGTCGGTCTCGCTATCGCGTCTTCGGCCGCCATTAATGAAAGTTTTCCGACTGTTGTTAGCTCCGCCCCTTCCGCTACGTAGCCAAGATGGCGACCGTTGAGTGTGGAAAGTGTCCATCGATCCACACTCAATTTTATGACGGTTTTGAGTGCACCATCCGGGTATTTAAGTGTACTGCACTTGACCGCACTTCGACAATGTGAACGCACTATGTACTCAAAAAGTTAGTATTTAGTACAGAAGTGCGCGATTTGAGACACACTAAGGGATCTACTGCTCCAATCCAATCTTATTTAAATTAGCTGGATACATGGTTAAACATAATTTGCTTTCACCAGTGTATCACCATGTATATTTTGTCCATGAAAATATACATATAGAATCCCCACCAATCAGTCCCAAAACGTCATATAAACAAACATATTCTTTGTTAATCTTTACAATCATTCCCCGAAAGAACCAAGCAGGCCTGGCTTGTTGCATCATCCAAATTTTCTACGAAACTTTCAGCATGGATAGTCACCTGATCCGCTCGACAGAGATGGCGGCTTAAGGTGTAGCTCCTGGGCCAACCTTGCCAAATAGTTGTGTTATATGGTTCCAACTCCAATATTCTATCCCTTTGTGCTCGATAGAGTTATTTAAAGCATAATGGCAAACAAGAACAAGACCAAACGTGGCGATAAGGATGCCACTGCAGAGGCATTACTGGATAAACAAAAAAGCTACCTCGAACGACGAGAAGCTAACTGCTATCCATGCCCCGCTAGCATCTCTAACTGCAAGCCTTCCACAAGGAAGGATTTTGGAAAAGGTGCACTATGCCTTCTTCAGTATTTGTAGGGTACTTTTCTGTATGTTGTCATCTAGACCAATGTTTTGCACTTTTGCTTATTTGTTTAAATAAAAAAAATCTTTTTGCAATCAAATTTTTTTTTCATTGAAAAAAATAATCTAAAGTGCAAAACGTTGGTCCAGATGACAATATACAGAAAAGTACACTACACATGCCAAAGAAGGCACAGTGCACCATTTCCACAATCCTTCCTTGCGTAGATGAAATGTATTGTGTAATGATGCTACTAGACTAATCCAAGTCATTTTCATCCTTAATATTCTTCTGCCTTGTTAATATTGTCTGCTACATCCCCTTCCATCTGCCCATCCATCTGTTGTGATTTGATAAAATTATGAGCAATGCTCTACAAGCATATTTCTTGCCTTCAACTATGATACATTATCTCCTTGCCAAACCCTCTGATCATCCAAGGCAAGACAGGCCTCAGATGCTACAGAGAACACTAAAGACGTTGCACCAACTGTCTCTTATTGTGTTTCCTCTTCCTCATTCTCTTTATACTTTTCTAAATTTACTGTATACCTTACTTTACGTCTGCCTGTATGTGAACCAGGATGTGTAAACTAACCTTTCAACTAAGGTTAATTGAAAAAGAGAACACCTGGGCTAAGCAGAAACAGTGTTTCCTCTGTCTTCATGTTAGCATCCCATCATGAGGTTTAATCCTTCTGATGCTAAAAGTGTTTTCTGACAAGCTCACCCCAAAATCTTGGCTTTTCTTCCTTTATAATTGATAAATAAAGATAAACGACCTGTGGCCCTTTGCTGCATGTCATTCCCCCTCTCTCCCCTTTCACTTCTTCAGCTGTCCTGTCATTAAAGGCCTAAAGTCGAGCGCTTTTTCTGAACTTTTACCGGCTGATTGCTCTTATTTTAACTCTCCGAGGACTACTGGTCGAGGAGGTGGACTTGCCACTATCTTCAAGGAAAAGTACAACTGCAGGCTGCTGTCACTGGTCTCCTTCTCAAGTTTTGAACTAACCATGTTTGAATTGGGTCAATCTCAGCTGGTACTATGTGCAGTCATATATCGGCCTCCTAAATATAATAAGGATTTTATCAGTGACTTCTCTGATTTCCTGTCTGAAATCATGCCGAAATATGACCGGATTTTAAATGTAGGGGATATGAATATTCATGTATGTTGTCCTACAAATCCGCTGGCAAAAGACTTTTTAAATTTTACACAGTTTGTTTCTGGTCCGACACAGATCCATGGTCACACATTAGACCTTGTTCTGTCACACGGTGTACCTATTTGTAATGTAGACGTACACAACGCTGTCTTCTCTGATCACGCGCCTGTTTCATTTGACGTTTCTCTTCCCTATCAGCCCGTTAAGCAATACGTTCCATCCCGTATGTGCAGGATGATCAAACCCACCACTGCTGCGCAGTTCTCTGGTGCTTTTAATATTGCTATGGAGGCTATGGGATTCTCTGCTTGTACAAACACAACAGAGTTAAATTTGTCTTTTTTATCTACATGCTGCAACATTCTTGACACCACTGCCCCATTTAAATCCATGTGTTCAAAACACAAATCTGAACCTTGGATAAATGACTCAACTCGGTCTGCTAGACAACAGTGTAGGAAAGCAGAGCGCAAATGGAAAAAAGATCATCTGCATGTTTCCTATGACATTTTTAGGGAAAGTTTGCGCAGTTATCAGAGAACTGTTAAAGCTGAGAAGACCAAGTATCTCTCAGATTTTATTTCAAATAATTGCCACAAACCTCATGTTCTTTTTATAACAATTAACTCTGTTCTTAATACTCCCCAATCTGTCTACCATGTAGAATCCTCTGAGGCCTGTGAAAAATTTCTCCATTTCTTTGTGGATAAGATTGCCTCAATTAGAACAAGCATCTCACTTCCTGCTTTTGACCCCTCCATTTCCATAGAGTGTGCAGCTGTTTTCAACCGATTTGAGTCTGTATCCATCACTACTCTCAAAGATATTGTTACACATTTGAAACTCTGTTTGTCCCACTGATATTGCCCCGCCTTGCCTTTTTAAAGAGGTGTGGGACACTATTGGACCTAACATCCAAGAAATTATAAATAGCAGCCTTACTTCAGGTTCTGTACCAGCCTTTTTTAAACAAGCAGTAGTGCAGCCACTCATCAAAAAACCAAATTTGGACACATCTGCACTTTCAAACTATCGCCCTATCTCTAAACTCCCTTTTGTCTCGAAGATTTTAGAGAAGGCAGTTCTTTTACAGTTGCAGTCGTTTTTAGATACACATGATGTTTTTGAGGTGTTCCAATCTGGTTTTAAGACATTTCATAGCACTGAATCCGCATTTTTAAGGGTTTTTAATGATCTTTTAATCTCAACTGACTCTGGAGATTATGTCATTCTTATTCTTTTAGGCAATTGACCACAGCATCCTTATTTCTCGCCTCGAGCATGGCGTGGGGATTAAGGGCACTGCTTTAGAGTGGTTTAGGTCATACTGGTCAGATAGAGATTTTAGAGACAGTTTTGGTGGCTCTATTTCACCTTCTGTGTCTCTCACATGTGGAGTTCCCCAGGGTTCGATTCTCGGGCCAATTCTTTTTTCACTCTATCTGCTTCCCCTTGGATGTATCTTAAAAAGACACATTAGCTTCTTTCTTTATGCAGATGATTCACAAATCTATCTGCCCATCAAAATTAATGATGATAGTTCCTTAGCAAGATTAGCTGACTGTTTTAATGATATTAAAGCCTGGATGGCCTTAAATTTTTTAAACTTTAACGAGAGTAAAACTGAGGTCATGGTTTTCAGACCCAGTGGCACCACTGATGTCTCACAAATAGACCTGGGCATCTTTCAACCTTATGTTAAGTCTGTTGTAACAAACCTGGGTGTAAAAATGGATGGTGAGTTTAAAACGGAGAAGCAGATCAATTCTGTTGTGAAAGCAAGTTTCTTTCAACTTAGGCTTCATACTAAGCTTAAGGCCTTTTTATCCTTCACAGACTTTGAGAGGGTTATACATGCATTTATTACAACACGGCTTGATTATTGTAATGCTTTGTATATAGGTGCTAGCCAGGCCTCCCTCTCTCGACTACAACTGGTTCAAAATGCTGCCGCTCATCTCCTTACTGGGACTCGTAAGCGAGATCACATCACCCCTGTTCTTGCCTCTCTTCACTGGCTCCCAGTTCAATTTAGGATTGATTTTAAGATTTTATTGTTTGTTTTTAAAGCCCTTCATGGACTAGCTCCAGTCTACATCACTGAGCTGTTGAAGCCACATGCTCCTTCAAGGTCATTAAGGTCTGCAAACCAGTCTCTTCTCGTTGTCCCTAAATCGCAACTCAAGAGTAGAGGTGATCGGGCTTTCTCAGTTGCAGCCCCGAGACTGTGGAATAAATTGCCTCTTCATGTCAGACTGGCCCCCAGTCTTCCGGTTTTTAAATCACGATTAAAAACACATTTTTATTCCTTGGCTTTTAATCCGGCATGAGAACTGTAGGTTGTATTTGTCTGGTGTTGTATTTTGTCTATTTATTGTTTCATGTCAATGTACAGCACTTTGGTCAACTTGGTTGTTTTTAAATGTGCTTTAGAAATAAAGTTTGATTGATTGATTGAAAATGCCCCAAAAAATACTATTTCTTTGTCTGATGATCCTGCGGTGGTATTTTTCCTAGAGGTACCTCTAGATCAGCTTGTTTCTGCACCTAACGTTGTTGTATGGCACCAAGTTAAATATCTTTTTCAGATCTATGTAGCTGGTCTCTAATCTTCTTAACCTTGTAAGCAGTCCTCGTTGTTTGAATTGACTGACATGCTCGACTGCCTCCCTATTCAAAATAACAGAAGGGGTTAACAGAAATCCCGCCATAGAAAATACTTATAACTCATAATGTTGTTTTGCCGAAAGAGCATCGACTCACCAAGCAGGTCTGCATTTGAGATGACTTTGCTAGGTGGAAGAGAAGACATCTTTAACTTCCTTGGTGTTACTTTTCAGACCATTCTCACTCCCAGGTTGTCATATACTAATGCTTTGTCACTGCCCTTGGCATCAGATTTTGACAGACAAGGCACCCTTTGTGTCTGTATGACACAGACCGGGCTTTCAACCAATCTGCTGCAATCATAAGCGCTCAGAGAAACTACTTGATGTGACACAGTATTTAGAGCAATTGTCTGAGTAGGGAGGGTGTTGGGCTGAATGGACGGGTCAAACAAACACATGACTTTCACCCAGGAAACGTGAAACCAAAGGTTTGTGACTAATTTATGTTGACTTCATAACTTAGTTTTGTTACAACCATACTTATTTTAACCCTTTAAAGCTAACCAAGTAGTTTTGTTTGAATTCACAACATTACCCACGTTTTGCAGTTTGGGAGCCTTATATTTTTAGCCTTAATGCTACCCAGTGCGTAGAAAAGGGACGAGAAAGGGTCTTGAGTTGAGAATGAGAACAGGTTGTGCTTTTACTATTAACAATCTTTCCTGCCATTGGAAACCCAAGCAGTCCAAGCTGACCAGTCGGTTCTTCAGTCCCCACGTGGTCTCTTGTTTAGGCCTGACTAACCCAGTTCCTTTTAAGGATTTGGGTTATTCTGAGTCACTCACTAAACTGAACCGGGTTGAGCGAATCACTTGAGTTTGAATTGGTAAGAATAAGAAAACGTATTTGTTTTTTGTTTTTTAAATTGACTGTCTGCTCCACCTAATTGCATTTTAACATACTACATTTATACACCAAAATCTACAGTGTTATTTCAGAAGTGAAATAATGGCTTTTCTTGTTGACTTGCTTTACTCTGAGCTCGAGGAGAGACTTAACTCGCTCGTCTGAATCAGATCCACTCATGACAACGTAGCAGGCTGATTCGCTGGATTGACTGATGCGCGCGAGCATCGACAACTCGTGAGTCCTCGATGACTCGCAAGCCTTCGACGGGTTGTGAGTTCTCAAGGGACTCCCATGGTCTGCGAGCTTCTGGCTCTGAGTCTGCGGGTCGGACTGTCTCTCTGCTCACTTAGTCCCTTGAGTTGACTTGTGGAGATGTTGTTGCCTACAAAATTGTAAGTTATAAAGTGTTTTGCAGCTAAGATGGTTGGGAATAGTAGTAGCTAATGTTGCAAGAGGTTTGTGTGAATCACAACCCGAATAGGTTTACTCTTGTTACCTGTCTAGCACTGATCATTTGAACATTTTTGTGGAGGTTAGGGACCGTTTGGTATTCATGGAATGGACTACCAAAGAAAAATTGGGGAGGGTCATGTATTTTTATTCTTTCTTGAGGGGAGGTACACCCAACGTTTTTTAGTCTAGGGGTGAGGGTCACCCAACTTTTGCATTCAGCAAAAACTCCAAGTGGCTTGTTCCATTTAAAATTCAACATTACAGCTCCATGGAGCGTGTGAGCAGCGCTCTGATCGCGGTTCCGTGTCATTTAAACTTCTCATCTCCAATCCTGTCTGTATTTGTGAGAAGTGGCGCTGTCCTGACTTGAAAGATAGCCTACTTTAGGACTTTACTATCGAGTTAATAGGCGTGTGTGTTCGTGTTGGCCACCGTCCATTTCCTGAGGTTTTGAGTTTTTTTTTTTTTTTTAAAGGATGTGCGCCCACGGAGGAAAACATAAATCAGCACCTATGATAGAGAAAGACTGACAGATCTAATATACATGTTATAATTTATTTACAAGACTGTCAAAGGCAGACGGGTATCTTTCTGGCCTGTCAGACGCTCTTCCCTCTCCTCTGCCTGCTTCGTGGCCGATGTGCGTGAGTAAAAGCCCGGTCAGCGAGTTTGCGCCCGCAATCTCTTGTGGAGCTTTATAACTTTGAAAAACCACAGGTTCCAGTTAATCTTATAATGGATATGTCTGTTGAATTATTTAAACAAAACGATGACGTGATTAAACGATCTTGTCCAAATCTCCTGATAGATCTCCAGCTCACAGTGGGGTCTGTAAAGGTGGACAGCATTGATTGACACACATTGACAAAGCTTGTTATTACCCAGTGTGCTTTGTTGAATGGTCTCAATGTTTTATTTCATGTGAATACTAGTTTACTAGAAGGGTAAATTAGTATTTGAAGTAATGCATTAATGCAGGGAGTGTGCATTTAGTTTCCATGCTTAGTGTGTTTCCATAACAATGTTAATGGAAAAAGAGAAAAAAATGCTCTGACGGTTCACCACTATAACCCATCAGTGGACATCAAGGACATTATTAGGATCTCGGTGATCAAGCCCTAGAACGCAGTCTCCCATCTTTTGTAAGTTACATAACAGGTATACATTTTTAGTAGAAAACAAATGTGGTCGTCTGTTATGAAACTGTGCTGGGAAAATATGGCACAAGTTGGGTGTGCTTGTGTAACTATGGCCAGGGGGTGTGTGGCATAGGGAACACTCTACGATTTTTATTAAGGAACATTACTTATTCCACACTTTTTTGGACTGAGCTTGTTTTGTTTTTTTGCTCACAACCTCTCCACATTTAGAGAAGTTTATGTTTAGCCAGTATAAAAAGGTGAAATACACATTTTCGTGATTTATCCAGTATCCAGTGGGGCTTCAGATCTTTCCAGTGGTGGAGCTGTCATGTACCGCTGTACCTCCAATGTACTTTTAATTTTAATGAAAATAAATCGATACAAACAAACTAATGGTTGTCACTGTAGAGGCTGCTACAAACCAAACGCAACTTTTTTTATGCTTTGAGCGGGCGACAATTCAGACTCGAAACGAGGCGGTGCCAGTTGCAGTGGCAGCACCTGACTAGCCTTCGTGTGGCGGTGGCGCTGCGAACCACTCAGCTGATTCATTCAGAGGGTTCAGAGAATGAATCAGCTGCTGCTTCGGACGTCGTGTGTCACATGATTTTCCCGTACCAAAGCAACCTTCGGAGCAGTGGTTCAAATGGAATTGTAGTTAATGGTTTGAAGCTCGAAGCTTCAGTGTCAGACTGCCATCACTACATACAACCATATATCAAGCTTTGCCTACATTTTTTTTGTCCATAGCAAAGCTTTCTGGTCTCTGTGATGGGTTGACCCAGGATATTTGTCGTTAAACCCAAATATAGGGTTTTTGATGTACTGATACTGGAATGGTGGTGTCTTTGAATAAGGAAACCAACGCCAGATAATTTGCATTCTCGTGAGACTGCTAAATTAATTCATATTGCTGTCATATTTGATTTCTTCTTCCACAGGAAAAACAAGAGGGGGTTAAAGCGCATCCTTTTGGTGTATCATGAATAATCACTGCACACCTTCTGGGGCCTTAGAAACTTGAGAGAACAAGGCTGGATTGTATTGAAGGCTATGAAGGTGAGGATGAGACCAGTGCAGAGATGATCACATTTGTTATTAAAACCATGTTTATTAAATCAGAAAGAAAAACTATTTTCTATTCTAAACTGCAGAAAAAAACACGTTTGTATTCCCTACTCTCATTACACTTCACTACCACCCACAAAACACTTGGCTATTTTCTTCTGTTCTCATCATCTTTTCAAGAAAGTTAGATTTTCTCAACCGATGCTCTCTATTGTTCTTCAATGAATGCAAATTTTACAATTCGGAGCCTCTCCTGGGAAGTGGAAATGGCCTCTGAAAATTACTTTGCACACCTCACTGACTGTCAGACAGAGATGAGGGAGGAGGAAAGATAGAGGAGAGAGATAAAATAGAGAGGGAGGTATGGGGCAGTGGAAAGGAAGAGGAGATAAGGAGGGAAGGGTAGGGAAAAGGAAAGGGAAAAAAGACAGAAGAAGCAGAGGTGGTTTACATACTAATCCCATATGCTCTTTAGCCCTACCTGACCCTTCCTCCAGGCCTTCTAAGCAGAGAGCAGAAGGTGTTGGCCTGCTGATTAGAATGGCGTTTGGGATGTTCTGAAGTTACAACCACTGTGTCAGCTATTAATAAGAGGACAGGGCAGGAGGGTCAAATGTGTTTTGAGGCTATTGACTGTGTTTAGTCTACAATGTTGTAAAGGTAGCAAGTAAGGAAAAAATGAAGTGTACCACCACTGGAAGCTAGGTTTTATCCAGCAAATAATAATGAATGTATCTTGTGAAAGCGATTTAGACATCCCTCCAGTACCACTGTTAAGATCCAGGTGTGAGTAACTTAGGGCCTTTTCACACCTAGTTTTTGTTTTGATACAGATTTTTATTGGTTTTCTCAGGAACACAAGTTATACATTTTGCCATCATGTCAGTAACAGAAATAGATAAAAGAAAAGATATAGGTAAAAATATAGGTGTGTGTGTGTGTACACACATACAGTACATATATCGCCATCCATCTATTAACTTGAGAAAATGTCCCAGTCTACTGCCCCCCATCTTAAAAGTACATACCAGAGCCTCTCTCCATATTGCTCAGCATACATACACATTGTCCGTTCATGTAGCCATAGTCACAACAACGCCCATATTTCACAAAAGTAAGCAGAGATACAGTACATCATTTGAGAACCACAGTACAAGAGAAGACACAAATCTTTTAATCAATTTGCATTGCCAGAAGTAATGACAATATGTTCCAATCTCTCTGTAACACTTATTACACAAAGGTGAGACCTGACAGTCCATCTTATTTAATATGTATGGAGTTATGTGTAGACGGTGTAATATTTTATACTGTGTCTCTCTCAATCTATTACATGTAAAGGTGGATTTAAGTACTTCAATGGTCTCCTGCCAGTCATCCTCAATATACTCCGTGTCGAGATCTTTCTCCCATTTCTTTGCAATGCTTGTAATATCACCTCGACTAAGAGAGTATAGCAATGCATAGAAGGAAGAGATAAAACGTGTGATGCTTCTCTGGGAAATAAAAAGGAATCTCCCTACATCACTATACAATACTAGATCAAGGGGGATAAGGTCTTGGAGCCAACAAAGTGCCTGACCTAGAGAAAACCATAACCATAATGTGCTTTAGGGATACTGAGTTTGGACTGCAGTTGTTGTACAGTCATTGGTACAAATCTCCAATCGTGGTACAAATCTCCAATCACATCTCCAATCAATCAAAAATATTGGGATGGTGACCTGGGGGGAAATCCAGGTTCCTTGTAATAAGGGTTAAGAATGAGGCATAACTTCCTCTGTCTAAGTATTTACAGATTTACTGCCACACTCTAATTGTGTTGTATATAATCAGGTTATTCTTGAAATCCTTGTGTAGCAATTTCTTATCGCTCATGACCAAGCTCCATAGCAAGAATGGCAGAGAGGACCATGAATCCAGACAGGGCTTGGACTCAAGATGAGCATGTAACCATTCTCACAGAAAGCCAGCGTGGCATGCCCAGTTGTAAAGAATTATGTTCGACAGGCCCAAGCCTCCCCTGTTAGAGGGCAGCTGTAGTGTTTTCAATTTCTGTCTGGGTCTCTTGCTGTGCCATATGAATCTAGAGAATGCTGTCTCTATATCATGAGCAACCTTCTTGGAGATCCATAGGGGTAGCATTTGTAGGGGATATAATAACCTGGGGTTAAGCTTCCATAGCTCTGTCAAATTTGGTGAAATTTTTATCCCAAGGTAGGTGAAGCCTGTGGGAAACAGTTTGAAGGGACATTTGGTAGACAGTGAAGAATCAGCTGGACCACCGAATGGCATGGCCTCTGATTTGCCACAGTTGATCTTGTAGCTCGTAAAGGAGCTTAAACTCCTGAATAATAGAGAGAAGAGTTGGTATTGATATATCAGGTTTTGTCAGTAACAACAGGATGTCATCGGCATAAAGTGCAATTTTATGAACTGTTCCTCCCACTGTCATCCCATGCACATCTCTGTGCTGCCTAATTACCTCGGCCAGAGGCTCGAGTGCCAACGCAAAGAGCAGTGGAGACAGGAGGAAGCCCAGCCCAAACCTCTCCAGTGCATCAAACAAGTGATGCAGTCCCACTTTATCCTATCGAACGCCTTTTCATTTGTATCAAATTCAATAATCTCCTCACATTTGTGAGGGAGAGCCTGTTCTGTATAAATCCAGTCTGGTCTGGATCTATTAAAGATGGCAGGAACTTTTCTAGTCTTGTTGCGAGCAGTTTTGAAAGCAATTTACCATCAACACCAATAAGGCTAATGGGTCTAAATGAGCCGCAGATATCAGGTGGCTTATCTTTGTAAAGAATAAGTGTGATATTTGCTAGATTAAGCATTCGGGGGAGGTGACCAATCTCCCCCAAACGCCAAAAAAACACCAAAGAAATAGGAATCTGAAAACATGTCGATGGTGGTCCAGCTATCAGGTGAATCAATTTCTTGTAGAATTCTGGCCAAAACCCATCAGGTCCTGGTGCCTTTCTAACCTTAAGGGATGCTATTGCAACATGTACCGCCTCCTCAGTCACTGGTACATTTAATATTTCCCCTTGTTCCTCCGACAAGGATGGGAAGGGCACCCTATCTAGAAACCCCCTTCTCCTCCCCTCAGGTAATTCACATTCAGATGAATAAAGCTTTGCCTCGTTATTGTATTGATATCTTTGGTTTTGTAGTGTCTAACCTGATTGTCATCCAGTAGTGACGGTATCGTATTTGCCTCCATTCTACCTTTTTGCCAATTTTGCTAAGAGAACCATGTTTGTTTCCTGATTCATAAAGCCTATGCTTAGCAAAGAAGATGGCTGATTCAGCCTTTCTAGTTAGCAGTTTGTTAAGGGCTTAGCGAGCTGCCTCAAATTTTTTAGACTAAATTGTAGAAGGTGCACCTTTAAATTGTACTTCTAGTTGTTGTATTGTAATCTCTAGGCTGAGTTGTTCTTTCAGAGCGTGAAATGCCAAACTTTGTGGGAATTTTTATGGGAATTGCCTCGGTGTGACCAACTATGGAAGCTCCAATGACACCACATCTGTCTTTGATAGACAGGTCGACTGTGCTAAGGCCACGCCCCCTCATATAATCAAAGTCGACCAGCTCTTTACAAATCATACTCGCTTTCTTCCCGTAAAGAAATACTGAGCTCCCTCAGTGCTTCTAGGCCAGCTTGCATGGTTATCTGCTAAACAGTTCACAGACAGACCATCGAGAACTACGTCGCCGAACGCAGTTCCCGACCCAGTTTGCATTTGCTGAGTAAGTTTTACCTTGTGGTTACACAGTTTGAAAGCAGTTTCCGCTTCAAGGCAAACTTTTGTCAGATAGTCGGTATTTGTATGTAGGTTGCTTATCTGTATAACTCTTTTACCCTCTGGCTAAAACGTTACGGCGAGCTTCCATGGGTTTGGTTAGCATTCGTTTATTAGCTGGACCGGGTACCTGGATTGAGCTAACATGTTATGACAGGCTAACTCTTTCTGTACACTGTTACCCCATGTGCTAATCTTGCAGGCAGGCGGACGTGTCACGACGCGCCTGCTAAGGCTGTATACTGTATTTATGCTGTTTTTCTTCCTTTCCAGTGACCATGTGATTTGGTAGCAGTCCCGGCCAAAGGGTCAGAACCCAAGGCTAGTGAGGCTGTATCCTGCCTGTGCCCCGCATCATGTGGGGCATCCATCTCAGGCAGGGACCCTTACCAATGTGCATAGCCTGCATGGGCGCTGAACACACTTAGGCAGTGCTGGTTGACCCTCAATTGTGCACCCACTGTGTGTCAATGCCAGAAAAGATACTGGAAAGGTGACAGGGTGGGGGTGGCCAACAGTCATGACCCATGTCTGTCAGGAACCACCCAGAAAGCCACAAACAGTACCCATCAGCCACGAGCTACACCTAGCTGGGCAGACATGATGGACGAGGAGACCTTGCCTCTATTCGTATCCTCCTTATTTGGCAAAAAAAGGAGAATGTGTTTTGCCACCTACAGGAACTTTTATCCCTTTTTAGCGCACGAAGATTGAAATTGAAAATTACAGAATATCAATTGAAATAACTTGGATTTATCAAACTGCAAACTTCAGTGTAGCTCTTACAAAAATTTTAGCCTTTAACAGAAAAAGAGAGGAAGTCTTGAATAAGTCAGAATACATAAAACATCAAAAAGTTGCAATTTTTTTTTTTTTTGTATAGTTCTTCAAAAATAAAAAGGAAACTTGTTTTGGGGAGAATAAAACTACTCTGGGCTGAGATTTCCTACCAAAAAGGCTCAGGATGCTGCAAATGTTGGTATAATATGAAAACGGCTGGTGGATTTAAGACAAAAAAAATAATAATTTATTGAATTAATCAAATTTGAACATGTCTGTCAGTGGCTTTATATTGTTAGTTAATGTAAATTGTTTCCTATCCTGGCCTGACCTGGGACACACATTCATAAGTTATCATTGCAATTACAATAACGAGCGTAGTTGTCCTCAATTTAGGTCATCCTGTACGTCTCATCTCTGGTTTTTCCTGCATCCATCGTGTGTGTGTGTGTGTGTGTGTGCGCTACTGTTTGATATGTGCTGCTGTGTGTGTGTGGGTGTGTGCTGTTACACACACCCACACACACACACACACACACACACACACACACACACACACACATCAAACAGTAGCACATTTCGGCGGCGAGTAAAAAACCATTACATATGTGTTAATATAGTAATTATATTAACAATATGTAATTATGTGTTAATATAATTATCAGTACATTGATATTAAAATGTGTATTTGTTTGCAGGACGGTCTGAAATGTTTGGCACCATCTTTCGCTGTACGTTTTGTTGGTAACTTGTCCACACCTCTACTCTCGCTCAAAAGGGAAACACACTGTCTGAGGTCACATATGGGCACGAGGATACATTGCACATGCGTCAAACGCTTTTTCTTTTCTTTTTTGGGCACTTTCAGTTCTATTTCTTTTATTTATTTATGTGTCTGTAGCTTCAATTCACAACCTTTGGTCGGTGTCATTCATGGGTGAATATTCAGTATGTCTGTAATGTAATGTGTTAGCTCAATGCCTGTATGTGTTATTTTTTATTTTTTTTAACTTGATGCCTTGGGTTGGGTTAACGGCAAAAAACATACCTGTTGTAAGTTGTTATTCCAGATTCTTCTACATTAATTACTAATTACTACACCATAGGCGGGTAAAAAATAAAAAAAAACGTAATGACATGCTTTTAAAATGGCACCTCATTAATGTGAAACTTCTTTAGTCAAACTGACATTTAGTTAAATTTTATTTTGTCACATAAAACCAATTCCAGTGAAATGTAATCTTGTCAGCTCCTTATCTTGTATGGGCCACGGCAGCCAGCAACCAAGGGGAAAAACTGGTAGAGCTGGCTGGTCTCAAGCAGCTAGAGACCAGCAGATGAACAAAGACTGTTGTCTCCTGTCAATAACAGCATGCATTATTATTATTATTAATAATGGTACTGTCGCTATCTTTGGCTGAGGGACATTGAAAGAAACTGAGGGCAGTAATTATCAATGATAGCATAATTATTTTTTCCTATTAATAATTTGCTTTTTTAGTGCTACTCTGGAAACTCTCGTGGCAGTACACAGCCTTTGTTCTCTGTCATCTTTAATTTATGAGAGCTGCAATTATTTATCCTTTTTTTTCATTCATTATACTGCAGTACAAATTAATTTTTGCAAAGTTGTCTATTTACAGAGCAGATCTTCAGAGACTGGTGACAATAGACATGCACATCTAGTCTGGAAACTCCCAGTCTGTGTGTGTGTGTGTGTGTGTGTGTGTGTGTGTGTGTGTGTGTGTGTGTGTGTTTCATTTGTTGTAGTTGACAAAAATCCCAAGTTGTCGCCCAGAAATTGGCATTTTTCAATCTTTTGTAAACTTTTTAAAAATGCCATTATATCTGAGTGGACCAGCATGAGCTGAATTTACTGCAGCTATTATATAAAAACTTACTCTCATGCTGTTTCACTTTTTTCTTTTCTAGAATCTTTATTTGAATGGAAAGAAGTCTTAACTTGAGTAAGACTACTTGATCAGTCGTATATGGTGAGGCTGCCCCCCCCCTCATGTCCTATGTTTGTTTTTAAACTCACACAGTAGCTTTTATATTTTCATTCAAATCACATCTATTTACAGAATCCTTCTCTGAGGAGACACCAGGAACATTGTTTAGGTCGCAAGGGGCTCACCGCTGTGGTCTGGTGACAATTTTAGACATAGCACAATTAGAACAAAACAAAACTCCATTATTCCCCCTCTCTAATGGTATTTCTTAGCATGGAAATACAACTTTTAAGTACTTGAGTGCATAATGTATCCACCATGATGGGGAAGCAAACTATTCAGATATTCTTACATATGGAAACACATTGTTTCTAGCTTTTCTTTAAACTATATTAACTTTTAAAGGATACAGGATGACCTAAATTGAGGACAGCTACATTATTGTAGGTGCAATAATAAGATAAAGTCCAATAAGTACTTTATCAAACCATATGAATGTGTGTCCCAGCTACTGACAGATATGTTCAAATTTGATTCATTCAATAAATTATGTTTTGTCTTAAATCCACATCATATCCATCCATATCATATTATACCAACATTTGCAGCATCCTGAGCCTTTTTGGTAGGAAATCTCAGCCCAGAGTGGTTTTATTCTCCCCAAAACAACTTTCCTTTTTAGTTTTCTATACAAAAAAAAAAAAGAAATCATACAACAACAAAAAAAATCACAACTTTTTTTGCAACTTTCTATGTCTCTCACTACTTCATTGCAACAAACATACAAAAGACATTGCAACTTTTATCACAATTTTTTACAAAAGCTCCTGCAACATCAGGCAACAATCTCAAAAAATCAGTTGACTTGATTGGCAGTCACTTATTTGACGTCAGATCTATTTCAGGTTATCATCTGCATGAGTCAGAAATGTCAGCCCACTATATAGTGAGTCATTTTTTATATGGAGATAGGCTAGGTTCTTAATAATAATGTTAATATGTCCAGATTAAATATCTATTTTTCAGTTGTCAGAGTAACATCCTTTTTTATGTCACAGACAGATGGACGGGTCTTGCAAATTGACTCTGACACATGAAATGGACATTTTCTCATGCAAACATAATTTTTCTATTCTATATTTCTATTATGACTATTTGATAAGAGTTCAGATGGTGTCCGTGAATATTTTGGCTATATGTAGACCTAGTCCACAAGCCTCGTATAATGTAGGCTCCTCACTATCCTGCACATATCCTACTACAGTTTCAAGACGCAATTCATGGGTTTCATCAGGTCCTTTTCCACATATGTACAAAATCAAGCACCTAGATTATAAATGCAGACTGCATGGTGCTTGATTAATACACCTGTGGAAAGGGACCTGGAGAAACCTATGTATATTGCTTCTCAGCAGATCCAGGAGCAAACAATATCAGTTTTAGGCACAACATGTTTAATTTTTCAAACAAAGCACCAAGATTCTTTCTGTTTGATGTAGACTAATGTAGCCCAGTGTAAATTCTTTCAGGATGACCTAACTATTAATTGATGCTCTCCAAAATCAATTCAACTGTTATTGTAATAAATGGATATTTTATCATGCTGTGTATAACTGATATCTGCCACTAGCCTCTCCTGATTGTAATGTATCTCAGTGTAAATCCTATCAGGAAGACCTCACTCTTAATCAATGCTCTACTTAACTGGAATCAGCTGTTGGAGGCGTTTACTTTCCTGCTTAACCAATCAGAATCGTTACACAATGGCAAGGGCCAATCACAGAGTCACAACTCTGCTTTAAATAATTGTTTCTCTCTTTAAATAATCGTTTCTCTCTTTGCTATCAGCTGTCGTTGCAGGCAAAGAGTGCATCCCTTCAACCCTCCCCTTCCACCTCCAGTCATCGGTGGGGGTCTGATGGTTCTCTACCCCTATATAAAGATGTACGAAGGATTCTTATAGCAACTTTGTACATTTTATTTGAGCTGTACAAAAAATGGTATTTGCATAGCTGCAAACATGTCTCTCTCTTGAATTAATGATGGTGTAAAACGTCAAGGGAGCAGGCAGCACAAGGACGACATGTAGCTTCAGCATATCCTAATGAATGTTAACACCAATAGCTTATATATTATCTCATTGAGATCTAATTCTAGGATTTACTTATGTTCATATATTACACAGCATAAATTAGCTGGGATACTAACAATGACAAAAACACATAAATCTTTAGGATACAAGGCTGGTTATGAGACACTCATATACTTCTTTTATGATTTTGCATTAAGCCCATGTCATTATAGAGTCCCCAAAATGACTGCTACATCACATAATGAAGATGATAAAATGAGGGAAAAATACCTTTAGATGTTTTTTTTTGCCTCGCTGGAGACTCTCTTTCACTGAGGATTTGCTAGTGACTGCAGTAGCTGACAGAGAGGAAGAGGATGAGTGCAGCGTGATGAGAGGTGGTTATAGTGAAGAGGAGGATGAAAATGCTGAATGTGATGGGATGGATGTTATCTATGTGCCAGAGGATGAAAGTGATGAGGATGGTGATGATGAGGTGAGCACCAGCATTCCTTGTCAAGAGCCACATGCAGCTGACAACCTAAAGACTCCCCGGATTGGGAAGCCTTGTGGCCCACAGTGCAGAACAAAATGCATATGGAAAATAACAGAGAGACAGAGGATGGAAATATTTGGTGTATATTGGAAGATGACATAATCTGAAAAGAAGCACTTCATATTTTGTATGATCTCACAGCAGCAGACAAAGCGATACACCCCAGGTGGCCCAACCCAACGAAAGCTGTCATACCAGTATCATCGTTTTTTTTACAGTTGCTACAGTACATTTCTAAATACTTACGTCACTTTTTCAAAACTCGTAACACAGTTCTATTAACCAACTTTCAGCTCGGCACAGCAGTTCATTTCAAATTCACAATGAACTAAAACTGCCAAATCCCTTCATACATGTCTCAAATCAACTCCATCTCCCATAACGCTAGCAAAGGTTGACAGCCAACAAACACAATTTGTCACCTGCAAAACAATGACCTAAAAGTATCATTATACAATGTTGTCTTATGTAAAATAAGACCAGCTCTCTACTGTTTTAGAATTCACTGCAATATATGTTACTGGAATGAATCAGACATGATACAGTAGGCCTCAATATATTGTTGATATAGATACAATAGGAATGCTAATCTACTCGCTCTTCTGCATTTGGCCACAGGTTATCATCCACATCACATCTTATAACATCTAGGGCAATACACCTAAAAAAGAATCTTCCGGCATGCCTGATCCATCCCTAGCAATCTTCTGCTGATATGTCCAGGCATCCAGCATTCATTGCTTCCAGGAGGGACATTTGATTATGTGGATGGTTCATTCATTCATTCATATTTATTATACAGGAAAGTCAAAAAGTAACATTACATTACAATGCAAACGGGCCTGACTCTGTTTTTCAGCAGGTTCCTGTTGGTCATAAACCTTCCACCTTTTCTTCATTCAGGAAAAAAAATCCTCAATGAGGTTGAGGAATGGAGAGTAAGGTTGGAGGAAAAGTGACACACTTCTGGGATGGGCTGCCACATTGTCCCATACAATTATAAATGCTGGCTGATTTCTTCTCTCTGCATCCCTTTCTTCAACGGCCTCCTCATTTAAACATTTATTCAATGAGTTAACCACTCTTTTTTGATTTGCTAATCAAGTCCACAAACCAAATACATTACATACAGCACAGTTAATCATTAGTTACTGAAGCATATTCCACTCTCAAAGGCATGAGCTCCTTCCTGTGAAATTATTCTAGTCAAAACACAACAGAGAGCTCAGCCCAGTTAACTTTAAAAGAAACAATGAAAGTTAGACCTGTACCTTAGAGTGAGCTGTGCCTATTACACTATGCCTATTACATACACAGCATTTGATATATATATATAAATATATTATATACTTAGCATATAGCATAAAAAGGACAAAACTAACAAAACAAAAATTAACAAAATAAGCAAAACAAAGACACTAGCAACATGGGTCTTTATCTAAATTTCACTATGCTAAAACATGTGTTATATGTGTTTGTACAAACATGTATTTTATAAGATAAAAATAAATAAGATTTAGTAAGTAAGCCACTCTTCAAAATAAATTAAATAATAATTTCTGCATCACTTCAATAAAGCAAAACTTGGAAAGAAGGCTGGTATGGTAAAACGAGGTTGCAACGTGCTTCATAGTGCAACTTGCTACAGAAGCACATTAGTGTTAAGCATGCAATTAAAAATCCATTTAAAAATGCAAGCATGCCAACTCGGTCGGGACTTGGAAAATGGAAAAGGGAGTAGGCTCTGATTGCTATGATCACAACAGAAGATTTCCACACACTGTATTAAACATTGTCCCCCTGGTATGTAGTGATCTCATCTGTATCTGTGTGAGGCAATTTAAGAAATAAGGTAATTTCGTAATAGGATGCAATGGTAGTCATGATGCGTGTCATCTGTTCTGCTATATTACAACAGTGGTGGCCATCAACTCTCTATATCTGTTAGAGATGATGATTTTGTGATGAGCAGAGAGGGGGATTGAGAGTGTGTGTATGCGTGTGTGTGTGTGTGTGTGTGTGTGTGTGTGTGTGTGTGTGTGTGTGTGTGTGTGTGTGTGTGTGTGTGTGTAATAGTGTTTGGTAGTCTAGGTCATGTAGATAGGCTGGCGATTTGTGGACTTAGCATCTAAAACACGGGCCAAACAGTTGGCAAAGTGCTGTTCAATCTCAGCACTTATAGGACGTGTTTATTTGGAAACGGCGATGTTTCTTTTACCCTTTAGGATTGTATAATTCATAACAATGTGCTAATCTGTTTTAATCTGTAAACATTTTTAAAAAAGGAAATTTGATGAATGTTTGACTTGTAATGTGGAATCAAAATGTATGTGTGTTTCTTTGTGATTGGTGTGCGATCTTGGAAGTGTTATACAAAGTGATTATGAGTGCATATATCTTTGTATGTGAGTTTAATGATTAATTTGACAATTTTGATGAGCTGTGTTTTAGAAACCTCTCATAACAGCAGTGACAACCGAGGCCGTGGGTCTGTTTCCCATCAGTGTGAGTGTGCATGATGTGCGGAAGGCATCAGTGTGTACGTTTGTTGTTGTCTCCCGAGGAGTACGGAGTGAGAATGCGTCATTATCCTGGAAATTCCTTGTCATTGATCCAGATTAGTATGTACTTTTGTAAATAGTTTTTTCTCGGTAAAAGGAGACCGTTACCCCTGTTTTCCACCGGGAACGTCTCCCGTGACCAATCTCTGCCATTTAAGTCAATGCTTGATATTCCACCTGCTGCGCCATGGCACGTCCCAGAAGTGGCTCTCAGTTCTGCTTAAGATACACGCCAAGGGCCATTCAGACAGCTGGGCAAGAAGTGAATCAGCGAGAGCATCCAGTCAATTTACCATAATACACCTCCCCAGTATCGTATACATCTCCTCTACAACACCATAGACAACGAGAGATTCGTCTTGTTATAATAAATAAATAATTATAGACATCACAGAGGACAACGCCACAAAAGAGAAGACATGGAATTTAACTACAGGAGTGCTTGGAGTGGAAGGTAGATATACCTTAATAAACGTGAGTGTTCGGTAAAGTCTTGTAGAGACATCTTGTCCAGTGGAAAATTGGGGTTAGTGTACCAGTAACTGTCTTCTGTAGGCAGGGGTTAAAGTTAACGATCCGGAATGGCGTTTTCTGGCACCTTCCATTATGGCCATCATACAAGTGGATCAATTCGGCTGCGGAAGGGAGTACACACGTTATTGTGGCAAATAAAGGGGGGTGTTTCTGTGAAATACAACTCTAAAACCCATCTATTTGGTTTTCTGTATTGGTTTATCTATCATTATGACAATAAAGATATGTGCAGAACAGGTATTAAGCAAAAGTCAGGGTGGGAGGTAAACAGCAATAAAAATGACAGAATAATTTACATTTTTGAATGACAGTGTTAAATGGCGTGGGCTAAGGCATTTCTAGTGTTAAGTGGGCACATAAGGAACAGAAAATTAATTAACACAGGAGGTTGGTTCAGGGAAAATCCTGCAATTGCCTTCGTTTATTGTGCATGTAAGTATATTACAGGGTATGATTTCACATTTAATCAAAACATTGATAGGATAATGTTCTTACATGTTTTGATTGCATTACTAGCAAAAGGAAGTATGTTTTACTAATTTGTAGACCTAGTTGAGTCTGTGAATAACTTTAAATGAAATAACTTAAAATTCCCAAGTTTTAGTCATGACCATCACTTTATCTAGCCTACATAAAGTTGCAGTGAAGCCACAAGATCTGAACATAGGCTATTTTTTCCATTTAGAGTTTTACGTAACAACAGCAAAATTAGGCTAGTAGGCTATGTATAATAGGCTATTTTTTATTAATTAACACCAACTCAGTTTTTTTTTCACTAACATTATGGTTGTTATTATTATGGACTTTGCTTCCATATATTTCAATTTAGTTTCTGAGAAATCGCTATTTCTGTTGTTTTCCGTATGTCTAAAAACATCAAATACAATCATGAGCCACTGATCTTTCATGCAATGCACGATGGGAACGTGAAAGCCCTTTGCCGCTGTCCGCTTTTTGCCGAGAAGACGTCACTTTGCCGCCGCACACCAGACATTCCAGTTGCTGCTAAAACTCGCCAGACCCAGTACGTAATCAGGCTAGGATCCCAAATATTACTTGGCGACACCTACAACCTGTTCTCTGGACCGTACCCCTCCCAGTCCACTAGAAACTGTCTTCCCTGACCCCTTTTCCTGACCGCCAGAAGTTTATGGACCGTGTAAACGGGACCCCCGTCAACAAGACGAGGAGGAGGGGGAGCAGGTGTAGCCGGGACCAGAGGGCTCTCTTTAATAGGCTTGACCTTGGTTACATGAAACGTGAAAACAGAAAACACAATAAGAGTAGGGAGACATGTGTGTTAATGTAATGTTAAATACAATTTTCCATAGATTTTCATTTTTTAGCATATGTAATTTTGCTTCAGGTTTGTTACAATTTACCAGAGTGGAAGGGAAAAGTCTGCAAGAGAATTTCTTTGATGAACTAGACTGTTTCTTTCCAATGGACCTCTTCAGGAAGAAGAAAGGCCTTCAGCTTTTGGCTGAGCTTTTACGTCAGACAAAGGTGGATTTGACTACATTAGTCTACTACCTCTTTCCTTTCTCTGTTCGTCTCCTTTTCTTTCTTCTCTGCTCCCTATCCTTTTATTTCTTCCCATCTCATCTCCCTTCTTAAATCTTCTCATTTCCTTTATTCATTTACTAATTCTCTTTTATGTCCTCTCCATTTTGCACTCCTTTTGTCCTCTTGTACATAAACATTGTGGGGAATTTCTGGAATTAATCTGATAAATACATGCGATTTAGCAAAATATGGATGTCCACCATCGTGCAGACCACTGAGCCAACAGACATCAGGTGCCTATGTCTTCGGGTACTGCCTGTCATCTTGGCTGATTATTCTTCTGCCTTCATCAAGACATGCTATGTAAGTAATTTTGACCACTGCCACTAATTTTCAGAATTATTTAATCAGCATCAGTGTGTCTTTATTTTATGGTCGAACAAAGATAGCTTTCCCACTTTCAGCCCCAGTCCAGTTGAAAAGAAGTAGAAACTTTCTCCCAATATCTAAGGTTGGATCTTTTTACATTTGCCTAATTAGTTTTTTGACTTTACTGTCACCAGTTGGAAGTTGTGAAAATGTTTTTGGGTCTTGTTAGATTCTGGTTGCGCCAGTCATCACCTAACTTATTAATGTTACTTTGAACTGGTGACAGTAGAGTTAAGAAAAAAGCAATTAAGGTGAAAGGTACTCAGAGTCATATGATTTCAGCACTGTGACTGAAAGTGAGTAAACTCCATATTTGGGGCAAAGTTTTGCAACCTATACTGTACAGATCAGAATCTGGCATTTGATAAAAAATACCAAGAAAATACCCAGATCAACCAATCCAGAGTAGGGATCATCTTGGAAGCGTCTGTGGTAACTTTTCAGACCTATGCCCTGCACCTGGACTACTCCAAGTGCATGAAAAACACTTTACACTCAACTTCATTCAGTAATGCTAATGAGCAGGTACCCAAGATTCAAACTTGAAAAAAGCAGCTGGAAGCATAACAGTTTTTGGAATGGCTCTACTACTGCTCCAGATTTGTTTGCCCCAGTTTGTAGAGTTGCACTTTTAGGAAAACATGTTTTAATATTGGGTACAGTTTGGGGTACATGTGCCCGATGGTATTTGCATTGATTTTTGCTCACGATCCATTCCATGACACAGGTTTGATTACATTTCAAATGAGTTGGGTATTTTGATTTTGACAGATGTATTGGTGCATTTTGGATTTTCAAGATATATAGAGTAGATATTTTAGTCATGTTTAGTCATGTAAATAGGAATGTTCCCTTAAATAACATTTTCCCTAACAGCAGTGTAAGCTATAATACAGCTTGAATGTGATTTGTTGTGATAATGACACATGCACAATAACTGTTTTTGTTAGAATAGAAGCATGATGGTGCTAGACTTAATGTTTTATGCAATGTTCAGGACATGAATGACACAATCACATTTTGCCAATTTCAGGCTTATGATTCAAGGTTGTTAAAGCAGGGGGCTCCAACCTGTAACTTCATGCTGTTTTCAAATAAAACAGTAAATTAATTGCTTTTTTTGTATCGTGTATTTGTCTTAATTTTCATTACTCGCGACAATCCCAGCAGTCAGTCCCACGTGCAGCCACTGACCAATCAGGAGGGAGAACGGGTCAAATTAATTTCCTTGTTTCTGACATGAAGACGAGACGTGTACATCGAGACGTCCTTCTGACATGTATACATTTTAACATCCATGTACGCTGTAACGTTTTTTCATTATAAAATTGCTGAAAGTAGCTGTTGTTTCAATCCTGTCGGCTCGCTGCAGCGGCGGGTTCCTGCTCCTCTCACGACACACACACACACGCACACACACACACACTCACACACGGTGGATGCAGGAAAAACCGCAAGGAAGATGTACAGGATGACCTAAATTGAGGACAGCTATGTTATTGAAGGTGCAATGATAAGTTAAAGTCCAATAAGTACTTTATCAAACTGTATCATTGTGTCCCAGCCCGGCCCCCCCACTACAGCAACGGCGCAGTGTTCACAAGTTGGCTCATAGAGACACATCAATTCCTGTTTTTCACCTTTTTGTGAGGAAAAAAAAGTGGCTGGTATAAAGTGACAGGAGGAAGGATTTTTAAATCCACACGCCATTGTGGCAGGTGGTCAAAAAAGTTAACTTCATGCCCTGCTAGGGAGTAACGTGATGGGCTCAACAGAGATTTACCAAATAGTTGTGTTATGTAGTTCCAACTTCCATATTCTATCACTTTGTGCTTGATAGAGTATTTTAAAGCAGAATGGCAAACAAGAACAAAAATCCAACACTGCAATATTGACAGCGACAAGAAGCTAACTGCTATCCATGCCCATCTAGCATCTTTAACTTCAAGCCTTGGCTCTATCAGATCTGATGTGGACAATCTAAAAACTACTGTGGAAAATGGAAGATCTGGATTAAAACAGCCTGATGAACATGGACTCTTGGTTTGTCTTAATGTCTTATAGTGTCCTAGTTTTATTGCATTATCTGATATAATTACAGAGACTGTTTTTGAATAACACATCTGTCTTGTAATAGACAATATAATGACAATATAAAATAACATGGTCATTGGTTCATTAGGCCGCTACTAGGTTAGAGTCTCCTTTCCAATGTGCTTGCTATTTTGTGCTTTCTGTTTCCTGTTTTGTTGCTATTTACAGTTGTTATTATATTGTGGGACACGATAAAAGAAGATATATTAGAAACAATACCATATTATACTGCTCTACAACACTGACCCTGTTTAAATAAATAAACCCTTTCAGACATTTTATTCCAATTTGTATGAATCTGAGGTTACTTTGGATAAAACCCACTGTGACAGCTGGTTGAATCGGTTTGACTTGCCTCAGTTGTCAGCAGAAGAATCAGCTAACTTAGACAAATTGATTACTATAGAGGAATTAAAAGTGGCAGTTCAGAATATGAAAAAGGGAAAATCATCGGGCTTTGATGGGATCCCCCCTGAATTATATGCAACTTTTTGGGAATAGCTGGGCCCTTTTCTTCTGAACATGATTAACTTAACAGATTTTCAAGAGATGTTAACGATGCCTTGATTTCCTAACCCTTGAAAAAGGATACAGATCCTACAGAGTGCTCTAGCTATTGACCTCTGAGCCTGCTTAACTCTGATTTAAAAATCTTTGCAAAGCTCACAGACCATCATTTGGAGTCCCATATGTCAAAATTAGTGAACTCTGACCAAAGTGGATTCATAAAAACGAGACTGGCAGCAGACGCCTTCTTCACATTGTTGATTCGGCAGAAGACAGTAAAATCCCAATGTCACTATTTTCTCTTGACGCAATGAAAGCTTTAGATTGACCATAAAAATGGGCAATCAAGTCTGTCATAGAGGTGATGGGCTTTGGTAACACTTTCATTGGTATGATTACAGTTTTGTATTCTAACCCCTCAGCCCGAGTCTTAACCGGACACACCTCCTCCTCTTTGTTTCCAGTTTCTAGATCTTCTTGCCAAGGCTGTCCCTTGAGACCAGCACTATTTGGCCTCTCTCCCTCGAGCCGCTAACTCAAGCTATTCAATCGATTATAGTGGCAGTCAATGTTTTTTTTGTTTTCTTTAGAAAACGTTTCTCAGTCTCTTCCTCACTATGTGAGGCGTATGGAAGCTTATCAGGCTTTCAATCATTGAATATAATATTCAATATTCAAATAACTGACATTCAAACAGCATGCAGAAAATTTAAAGTTTTGTTTGAGGACTTATTCAGCCCCTCATTAAGTAGTAATTACAATAAAAACGTATTCAGGGATGACTTTTGACTTTAGTGATTGCACAGGTGCCTCTGTGAAAGTGTGTGAGAGATTCTGTACTTGCAGGTGGTTAATTACCTCTCTCAGTCTCTCTTTCTCTCTGTCCATTAAGTTGTTATTTTCTCTCTCTTTTTAGTCCCATCTCATTAAGAGGTGTTGAAACTGTTTGAATGAGAAGGAAAGTAAAATGAGGATTGTAAAGCTAATCTTCCTGACTCATTATCTAAAAGACGACTCTACTATTACTTGCTCATTCTTGTGTGTGTGTGTGTGTGTGTGTGTGTGTGTGTGTGTGTGTGTGTGTGTGTGTGTGTGTGAGAGAGTGTCAATGTCAATCTGGCTTGATGAGGTACATGCTCAAACACATAAAGTACATTCCTAGACATCTGAACTTGGATCATTCAACCCTTTTTAATTTTTCTGAAGCCAAAACAAAAACAAGTGTGTGTGTGTGTGTGTGTGTGTGTGTGTGTGTGTGTGTGTGTGTGTGTGTCGGAATTCCCAAGCTGTTTAATGCTAACTCTGTGTGGTTTCCTGTATGTGTGTAAGTGATTACACTGCTAAAAGCCTATAACTGTATTTGGTAGTGAGGTTGTTAGCAAAACACCTGTTAACATAGACCGACACACACACACACACACACACACACACACACACACACACACACACACACACACACACTATAGTAAACAAACCCTTCCAGATCTAGGCGGGAGCAGCTGGGAACTTTATTGGGGCTCTTACTACTCAGCAGGATTTGCATATGAAAAGATTCTAAGTAGTTCAACTAGCTTCATTAATCCAGAGAAAACTGTCTGTGTGTGTGGCGTGATGGGCATTAGGTGATCATATCCTGAATCTATCTATCTATATATCTGGCATTACTTGTCTGTGTAAATATAGCGTGTGGTGTGATCTGTGTGTGTGTGTGTGTGTTTTTAAAATGCAATGTGCCTTTTTAACATTGACCCAGTCAATATATTCAGATTGGAAAATGCGCTTTAATCAGCCATATCAGAGGGGGTGGCGGGTAAAAGCTGTATCGTTGACACGTTTACAGCAAGGTTGAGTTTTAATTATGGGATGGATTAGCATACAGTGCTAATAAGCATGCTTGTGCATTCCATCACAGTGAAAGTTAGTTAATCTGTTGTTGTTTTGCATTATTCGAAGTATGTAGCATGAAATTGTTTAAGACTTGTGCTTGGGCTGTCACTAATCTGTATGTTGTGTAAATCATTACATGCTTTAAAATGTGCTAATACTGAGTGCTGTATTTGAAAAAAATACATGATTGTGAAATTAAGTGTGACGATTTGGTGCAATGGCTGTAGGCAACAAGACTGGTCAAATCTAGCTTCTATCTTGCTATATATAAAAAAATAAAGGCAGTGGGTTTAGGATGCATTGAATGTACAAAATTTAAACTATTGTTTTTGTGTGGGTGTTTGAATCATCAATAAGGTGAATCCAGATTAATTAAAATTAATTACAATTGCTACATGACAAAAGTCACCTTTTGTTGGCAAAACTGAACTGCAATGGCCGCTTAAACGACAAGGCATCACAGGTGCACTGTAGCCGGCTCACAGGAACCTCTTCTTGGCTAAATTTAACTGTCAATTGACCGGCCTCAGCTTGGCGTAATTTAGGCGTAGGCTATCATATGAATTGTTGTGCATACGTTTGTGTGCGATAAGAACCCGTCCATAAGAATACGTTGTCTAGTTTTCCTGTCATCATCCTTTGTTAATTTTAACAATTTGTTACATTTGTTACAAGAGAGCCTGAATAAGTAGTTGTAGAAAACTCAGATTGGACAGATAGTCTAGCTAGCTGTCTGGATTTACCCTGCAGAGATCTGAGGAGCAGTCAACCATAGTCCTGGATTTTCCCGAGGCCTCCTCCCAGCTGGACGTGCCTGGAACACCTCCCTAGGAGGCGCCCAGGAGGCATCCTTCCAGATGCCCGAACCACCTCAACTGGCTCCTTTTGACGCAAAGGAGCAGCAGCTCTACTCCAAGCTCCTGTCGGATGACTGAGCTTCTCACCCTATCTCTAAGGGAGATGCCAGCCACCGACTGAGGAAACCCATTTTGGCCGTTTGTACCCCGGATCTCGTTCTTTCGGTCATGACCCAGGCTGGGTCATGACCATAGGTGAGGGTAGGAACAAACACTGACCAGTAGATCGAGAGCTTTTCTTTTGGGTGCCATCCCAAAACTCCGATGCCAGCATGGCCGAAACATCTACACAATCTCAAGAACGTTAAGCTGTCCTTAGTTTTTTTATAAATTCAGTTTATATCTTGAGGTTTCTGCTCTGGTAATGTATCATGACGTTCAAAGGAATATTGAAAATAAGGTGAAGTAGCTTGGGTTGAAGGTTCTCAAAATTATACAAACATTTTCTGCTTGGCTCACTCTCCTTCCAACAGATTCACTGAGACATTCAAGTTTCAGGATTAAACGTGTTCTAATTGACTTAATGTCAAGGAACCAATTAATAAGTCAAAAAGAAACACAAATTCCTACGCAGCTCGCATATGTAACATGGGGAAAGCGACATTCAGCTGACATCTTATCAATTTATAGTGTGTTAAAAGGCTAAGACCTTTCATATGCCAGTTATGCTATTTAGGAAATAAAATCAGTTTTCCACATTTGCATTTATTTAAGTAAAATTGCAGCCTGTGACTTTAAAGGATTGACTCAGTTAAGCTCTTCAGTTGTTGACACTTTGGGCCATAATTAACTCACACTGCCAGATAACTATGCTGTGTGCATGTGTGTGTGTTAGTTTCACCACCATGACTTTAAGCCCTTAGTCAAATGTGTCAAGTTGAATCTTATTTGGATGTCATGGTTTTATAGAGTTAAATGTGTGGATAGAGCCTTATTTAAAAAAAAAAAAATAGGTGAGAGAAAAAAGGCCCATTATGTGGAATATGCTTCCTTAAACAGAATCTCTTTATTTAGAAGAAATAAGCCAGTTAAGTGTGATGACGCATGAATTCCTTTGTCACTAAAAGGCAGCAGCACTTAAGGAGATCAGTGCAGCATCACGAGGATTGGAAGGAGTGGGATGACTCACAATTAATTTTGTTAGTTTGTTTTGTTTGTTTGAATTCCCTGCTACATGAAAACAAAGAAGATGGCTGCTGCTGCTGGCCAACCGCGATCTTTCGATTCGGCTTTGGCGGCGACTCTGGATGCCTTGGAGCTAAGTTAAGCTCTGAAATCATTCTTAAATGACTGGATATGCAAATGTTTAATTAGCGTTGCTCTGGTTGGTTGTAGTGCTATAATATTGCATGCAGAGGGTATTTTATCCCTGCCAACGGTGAGTTCCTAGACCCAACATCTTGATGTGGGTCTGCTTTGTCAGGCTAATTCCTTGAGCCTTTTTCTTTAAAAGTGCCATTTAGTGGGCTCAGAAAACAAAGAAAATGGTTCATTAAGCTTCATTTGGTCCTCCTATATCACCATAAAAAAGTATTCATATATAGGGAAAACAAAATTTAGCAACTTAGCAATTACTTTTGATAATAACTTAAACGTTTCATCATTATGGTGATTTAAAAGAAATCTGAATAGCTTTACATTTCTTTTAAAATGTATATCCACTATTTTTATTTTTGGAGACTGGGTTGATGGGTGACACTGCAGAAGCTGCATCTACAGTATATCAAGCTCATGTGATGCTGGACTTCAGACTCTGTTGGTCCCATAGAAGAAGACACAAGGATGATTCATCAACAAGAATAACTAAAGTTATCATTAGATTGCATACACTGAGTAATACATTTATGGTGTCTTGAAAGGGGTAGAAGCCTCATTTAGTCGTCTTTGTCTTAAACGTACGGTGTAAATAGTTAACTAAAGAGTAGGCATGGTGGAGGTGACCAGCGCTAATCTAATGCTAAGACCACATTCATCATAAACCCCCTTGATTTATATTCCAGCTCACTTTTATGTAAAGAAAACGATGATTTCAAAAGTAAAAAAATTAAAAATTGACATTTCAATCATTTCATCATCTATTGTCCCTTAACTGTAAAAACAGTGCCTTCTTCCTGTTCTGTGCTTTAAATAGATCTCCATAAAATGCAGTGTGGAGAGCAACAGTCACTCTCCTCGCCGAAAGACCTTTTTGATTACAGCAATTATCGCCGTCAAAATACATGTGGAAATACATGATTAGTGTTACATGACTACTGAAAAGAACAGCCCAGCTCCTGGAAATAGGGTGTGTTTGACTGACTGAGGCAGATAGTACAGAAGATCAGAGGATGTGAGCGTGCAGTGTATTATGCTCCACTGACACCTTTTATTAGATCTTTTTTTTCCCTCTCATCTGGTCAAACAGTGAGGGAGTGAGTGAGTAAATCAAAACATTGGTTTATGGTCTAATAAAGGTATCACAATGTATTCACAATGGACAAGATGGCGGCGCAAGTACATTGCAAGGCTCGTGGTCTCTCCAGATTCTGCAATTTTGCGGTATTTTTCTTGCTCATTTCGGGTCTGTTCGTGCAGAACAGTTGTGCCTTTATATTGTACACCCGTGAGTTTTTAGATATTGGTTTGTGAATTTCCGACAGTTTTATGGACAAACTTCGACTCCTTCCTGAGATCGCCAGAAGACCCAAGGCTATGCACTCTGCCCGGCCGGGCGGAAGTGCTCGCAGGCGGCGTCGAGATCGTAAACAAAGGCGGGGGAAGCGCGGAGGACTAAGAGCTAAGCTAAAGCTAACACCACACCGGCTCACTTTACCCAGCATTTTCCTTGCCAATGTACGGTTGCTGCTGAACAAAATGGAGGAGATCCGACTCAACATTACATACAGCAAGAGACTTTTGAACTGTAATGTTCTAATCTTCACGGAAACATGGTTAAACAGCGGAATAACGGACAATGCTATTGAGCTAGCGGGACGCCACACATTCCGGGCGGATAGAACACTAGATGGCTCCAGTAAGACCAGGGGTGGTGGATTGTGCATTTCCATTAACAAAGCTTGGTGCACAAACTCTGCTATTGTTGGGAGACATTGTTCAGCTAACCTTGAGTGTCTCATGGTTAAATGTAGACCGTTCTATCTACCACGGGAGTTCACTGCCACCATTATCAATGCAGCCTATATTGCCCTGGATGCTGATGCCAAGTCTGCTATGAAAGAACTTCACGCAGCCGTCAGTAAACAACAGACCGTTCACCCGGAAGCTGCGTTTATTGTTGCGGGTGATTTTAATCATTCAAACTTAAAGTCAGTGCTACCAAAATTTCACCAGCATGTTTCTTGTCACACCAGAGGAAACAAAACTTTAGACCATGTTTACACAAATATGGCTGGAGCTTACGTCGCGACACCCCTCCCCCACCTGGGACAGTCAGATCACCTTTCTTTGTTCCTCACCCCCAAATATGCACCTGTCATCAATAACGTGAAGCCATCAGTGAAGACCATCAAGGTGTGGCCTGCAGGAGATTTATCACTTCAGGAAAGGTTTCTACACACACCATACTGGAGTATGTTTGCTTCTCAAGCCACCAGTGGCTGTCACACGGACATTGACTGCTACACCTCCTCTGTACTGGATTATATTAATACCACCATTGACAATGTTACAACCCAGAAGCAGATCACCACATACCCAAATCAGAAGCCATGGATGAACAGGAAAGTGCGACTCCTATTGAAGACACGCAATAATGCCTTCAGATCAGGAGATGCACAGGCCTATAGCACATCCAGAGCAAATCTGAAAAGTTGCATCAAAGAGGCCAAGCACTGCTACAAGCTTAAGATAGAGGGACACTTTTCCAACGCTGACCCTCAACGCATGTGGCAGGGCATTCAGGCCATCAGTAAACCCACTCACTCCACCCCCGCAGCCACTGATGTCAACTTCCTGAATGAGCTGAATGACTTTTATGCTCGCTTTGAAAGAGACAACAGAGAAACTGCCACCAAGCTCAAATCCTCAGCCGACCACCCGCCAATCACACTTTCCTCCACAGATGTCTGCAAGGCACTGAGCAGGATCAGCACGCACAAGGCTGCTGGTCCAGAAAACATCCCTGGACGCGTACTCAGGGCATGTGCGGAGCAGCTCGCTGGGGTTTTTACAGACATTTTCAACCTGTCTCTTGCCCAAGCAGCTGTGCCAAAACACCCCAGCCCGAAGTGCCTTAACGACTACCGCCCTGTAGCACTCACACCCATCGTAATGAAGTGCTTTGAGTGCGGTTGGTCCTGGCACACCTAAAAGATTCGCTACCATCCACATTGGACTCACACCAGGTTGCCTACCGTAGCAATAGGAGCACAGAGGATGCAGTTTCCATGGCACTGCACTCTGTGCTCACACATCTGGACAATAAGAACACTTATGCATGAATGCTGTTTGTTGACTTCAGCTCAGCATTCGACACTGTCATCCCGGCTAAGTTAATAGCCAAACTTGGAGACCTGGGCATCAACACCTCCATGTACACCTGGATTTTTGACTTTTTGACCATCAGACCCTAGAATGTTCGATCAGGTTCCAACTGCTCCACGTCCATCACACTCAACACTGGTGTACCACAGGGCTGTGTGCTAAGCCGTTTCTCTACTCCCTCTTCACCTCCGACTGCAAGCCTGTGTACAAATCTAATTCCATCATCAAGTTTGCGGACGACACTACGGTGATTGGTCTCATCAGCAACAACAATGAAACTGCCTATAGGGAGGAGATTGAGCACCTGGCCACATGGTGCACTGAAAACAACCAGCTCCTCAACACCACCAAAACGAAGGAGCTCATCGTGGACTTAAGAAAAGAGTCAAGAGGCACGCACAACATCATCCAATGGCTGTTGAGCGTGTCTCCAGTTTCAAGTTTCTGGGGATCCACATCTCAGCGGACATGACCTGATCAACCAAGACCTCCTGCCTGGTCGAGAAGGCTCGCCAGTGCCTTTTCTTCATTAGGACACTGAGGCAGAATCAGCTCTCCTCGACTATCCTGGTGAACTTCTATCGCTGTGCAATAGAAAGCATCCTGACCAACTGTGCAACAGTGTGGTATGGGAGCTGTTCTGTGGCAGAGCGCAAGGCACTGCAGCGGGTGGTGAAAACCGCCCAGCGCATCACTGGGACTCCACCACCCGCCATCGAGCACATCCAGAGGAAACGCTGTCTGCATCGAGCTTGCAGCATCCTTAAGGACTCCTCTCACCCAGCCCACAGACTGTTTTCTCTCCTGCCCTCCGGCAGGCGGTTCAGGTGCCTCAGGACCAGGACCAGCTGACTAAAGAACAGTTTTTTCCCCAGAGCTGTCTCTTTATTGAACTCTAACCCTCATTGATCCCACTCCCCTCATATACTGACAGACTCTCCTCTCTCTCCTCACACCTGTCTCCATTTTGTTATCTGCAATACTATAATGTTTACTTGCACTGCTGACTGTTACCATAGTAACAACTGTCTATATCTGCATCTTGCACTACTTACCTTGACTGATATTTCAATCTGCACTGCTGACTGTTTATTCACAGTACCAATTGTTTACAAATACATCTGCAATATCGTACTTTAACTGTAATATGCAATTACTCTCCACTGCACTTTAATTTGGATAGTTTCTGCCCAAACTTTATTTGTACTGCCTTTAAATCCATTGTTATACTGCTCATTTTAGCCTAACTTATTATATATATCTATCTGTAAAAATTCTGTTTATAGTAATAGCCATCTGTATATTTATTCATAGTACATATTCACCTGTAAACTCTGTAAACCATCAGTATATTATGATCTTTGTACATTTCTGTAAAAATTCTATTTATGGTAGTATCCACCTGTATATTATATTCAGTACATATCCACCTGTAAATCCTGTTCACAATACTTTTTATCTATATATTATATTCATAGGATAATCTAGCCGTAAAATTCTGTTTATAATAGTATTCATTTCTATATTTATTCAGTACATATCCATCCTGCACTATGGAACCATTGTATATCCTGCACTTACTGCTATTGCACTTCTGGTTAGACCTAAACTGCATTTCGTTGCCTTGTACCTACCTGTGTAATGACAATAAAGTTTAATCTAATCTAATCAGTGGGGTATTACACAAAGCTCAGCATCTCATGCTTTGATCTTACATTACATCACTACCGTAGTAAATACCAACTATGTGCATAATTTTCCCCCTTAACGTTAAGGAAATTAAGCTTAAGGGGCTATTTTACTTTTTCGCCTGGTGAAATGTAAGCATGCAGATGCAGCTTCGAGGTTTGTTGCAAAGGCACTCTTGGAGTCTCTGTGAGCAACATGAGCATTGCAGCCAAGGTATGACTTAATTACTGTACTTAATTAAGTACTGATAATGGCCCGATCAAACCATATTTAAAAAAAAAACAATTACTGGATTCACTGTTGGAGGAAAAGTAAATACATGTCTAGAGATGTCTAAAAAGACAAAGCTATTGTTGCTTGTTAGCTGTTTTCCCCACACCTCTTCATTTAAAGCTGGAACCCAAAGGCATTTGGTAGTGACGAAGTTTCATGAAGCTCCGTGAGCCATTTTATTTTTCTGAGCCCACTGGATCAATCAATCAATCAAAATGTATTTATATAGCACTTTACAGCAACCAGCAGGTATCCAAAGTGCTTAACAGAATAAGTAAAATCACATCATCCAATAGAAATAGTGAACATAAAAACAGTAAAATCAGAAAAGGTTACAAAGAAACAAAAGAATGAAATTGCCTCAGCACTAAAAACCTATGTATAATTTAAGTTTTTTTTTTTTTAAAGCGCCATAAGCTGGAAAAAGTGACAAATAAATCAGAAAAAGGACAAAAACATCGGAAAAGATACTTTCAATTTCGACCTGGAAGGACAAGTTTGTGATTAACGGGAAGACAACACAAGGGTTAAAGCCTTAAAAACAAACAATCAAATCTATTATCTATATAGAAAATCTAGATGGCGCTCTCTGTTCAACAAAGGGTTGAAAGCACACTGAATTGCCATTCCTTGAGCCTTTTCTTTAAACCAAAAGCACAATCCAGTGGACTCAGAAAATGGTTCAGCCATCTCTCAGAATTATTACGTTCAGACTTGTAATGAACATTAATGAAAGTTCAATAGGAAGCAATGAATTGAAAGCAACTAACTTTGTTTATTGAGGGTAACAACAGAGATGGGCTTTGGTGTGTGAGGGACAAGCAGTAAGGCACATGAGTCACATATACATTTCAAAAGAAGGGGTTTTATTTAAAACCTAAAACCTAAAATATCCAGAATTATTAAAAAAAAAAGTGAAGGGAAGTTCTGGGCCCATAAAAAAGGTCAACTAAACAGAACATAAGTAAAGTACTTAAAGCTTTAATGTGTAACTTTTTGATATTAAGTTTGTTTGTTACATTTAAGCCATTGCCAAATGAGTTGCTCCAACGCTAAATACAGGGGCGGCTGTGGCTCAGTGGTAGAGCGGTTGGTGATTCAATTCCTGGCCCTGAAGTCCCATGTTGAAGTGTCCTTGGGCAAGACACTAAACCCCGATGCTGCACAATCGGAGTGTGAATGTGTGTGAGTGTTTATCTGATGAGCAGGTGGCACCTTGTACGGCAGCCTCGGCCACAGTGTATGAATGTGTGTGAATGGTGAATGGTTCCTGTATGATGTAAAAGCACTTTGAGTAGTTGTTAAGACTAAAGAGCGCTATATAAAATACAGCACATTTATATTTAATTAAGACTATCAGCGCCATAAAACTCTCTCTGGATTTATCAGTATGGCTTTGTTCAGAAGATTGTCGTCCGTTGTCTTTCACGCAGAAACTCAAGTGAAGATAATTACCTCTTCTGATGAGTTCATTGAGTTTCAGAGATCAGAGATCACGTTTAGAAGCTCTTCCCATGAGGTTATGAAGAAACCAGGATTTAGACATGGGATGATTATCAGAAAGGATTAGAGGGCCAGTTGCATCTCAGGAATTTCAATATAGGATGATATGGACAGAAATGACAGCAAAAGAAATGGAATATTCTTATATACAGTAGAACTTTTCTAGTCTTAACAACTACTCAAAGCGCTTTCACATAGTACAGGAACCATTCACACACTCATCAGATAAACATTCACATACCAAGGGGGCAACTTGGGGTTCAGTGTCTGGCACAAGGACACTTTGACATGGGGCTGCAGGGCCAGGGATCGAACCACCTCAGAAATTAACTGCAAAATGTTGAGCTAGGTCAGGGAATTAATTGGATAATGTAGTCATGTTGTCACATCTCAGAAATCCGAACAGAAATGCACGGTCAAGAAGAGCATCTACCTACAATGAAAAACAAACCATTGCGTAAAACTGCATCATGTGAAGAGCAGAAAGGGTAATAGGATGTCTACTGTCATGGACTGGAAGGGAGACCTTAGCCTTTTAGTAACTATTTATTTTGAAGAATTTTTACAGACTAGGGTATCCATTATCTGACTGCTAATACATGGGAGCTTTAATTTTCTTACATCTTCACATTGGCAAATGAGAGCACAAACAGATGAGATGAGAATAAGATGAAGCAGCATGCAAACTGAGAAACAGAAGAATGCAAAGATCCTCCAGAAGAAGCGTGACGCTTTCTCTATACAGTGCTGCTGTTTAGGAACCCATTCCAAAGTTGACTAAAGAGAGGAATAAAAAAAAAAAATTGGAAATTTATCTTAATGCCTTAATCCAACCGTTTAAGGACACCAATTTTCTTTCAGAATGAATAATGTATCGTACATGAATAAATGTTCTTATTTAAAATACAGGGGGCATGAGTATACACCCCCCTATGTTAAATTCCCATAGAGGCAGGCAGATTTTTGTTTTTAAAGGCCAGTTATTTCATGGATCAGGATACTATGCATCATGGTAATGTTCCCTTGGCCTTTGGAATTAGGATACGCCCCCCCCATCATAATATAGCCTTCACAATACCTAGAGATTGGCATGGTTTTGGATGGCGCAGTGGCCATGACACATGCCTTTGGTGTGGGAGATCTGAGTTCAATTCCCATTGCGATACATCAACCAATGTGTCCCTGAGCAAGACACTTAACCCCTAGTTGCTCCAGAGGAATAACCTCTGACATCCAGCATATAGCAATTGTAAGTCACATTGGATAAAAGCGTCAGCTAAAGGATGTAATCTAGCATCTAATGTTTTATTTCAGTTAGCTTAATAGCTGGTTTGATTTGCATTGAGAGATGAATTCATGGAAAGTTCCCTATGCCTATCTCTATGTATGGTGAAGGGTATGTGATTATGTGTGGGGGGGGGTATTTTAATTCCAAAGGCCAAGGGAACTTTATCAAGATGCATAGTATCCTGATCCATTAAATAACTGGTCTTTAAAAGTAAAGATCTGCCTGTCTCTATGGGAATTTAACATAGGGGGTGTATATTTATGCCCCCTGCATTTTAATGAAGAACATTTATTTATTTACCAAACATTATTCATTTACAAAGAAAATTGGTGTCCATAAAGGTTGGATTTTTCCATATTTTTTTAATTATGGCATTACGATCAATTTCCAAAAGATGATTTTTTTATTCTTTTTAGTCAACTTTGGCAGGGGATCCTCAACTTATGAGCAGCACTGTATATGTACTGTTTATATAATATTTTGCGGACTGTGAGACTGGCTATTGAACTGTGATTTAGGTCAAGACTAGATTCATGTATGGAGTTGGGATGGTATCTGGGCACAGAGTCCTGTAGGTCTGAAAATTAAAAGGAGACACAGAATCTGCAACAACATTCATGTGATCTTGGTCGAGCTGTGATGCTAAAGTTGTGAGTGATAACCGAGTGGGACACACAGCGTACTATCAGGGGAGGGAGAGCAACCTGGTTATGATGCTGGCTTCATTATATAGCAAAAGACGGAAATACGTTTTGCGATGCCAAAACTGATCCCAGACCTGAGATGGCCAACCATCTGCAAATCAGCTGCACCGTGGCATCTGCATAGAATTGGACAGAATCAGAGATATTGACAATATAATCATAGAAAAATTAAATTCTAATCTTAACCTCCCTTATCTACTGATACCGTGTGGAGTTAGTTGGGCTCTGTGGAGGCAAGCTAAAGTAAAGAGGAGATAAAAGAGTGCCATTGGAGAACTTGGTGATCGGCTTGAACAGGCATAGTGGGAGGCAGGTTTGGAGTATATTAAATACAGAACAAATAATATAGAGAATTTCTTCCTCATTTAACTTTACCGACGCTTGATAAGTATGAAGCTGCTCCGTGCTGCAGCTCTAATGACCAGACTGAATCTCCCGCTGAAGTTGGGGATGATGTCAGACTTTCTGACAAGTTTGGCATTGGGGTGACTCTGCCTTCATTAGTCCGGTTGCATAAGGGTGAGTCACACTTCCACAGTCCTTTGCTAGTACAGAATCTCTATGAATATGAAGTACATTTCCCCATTAAATTGGCCTCTCTGAGTGTTTATATTTTCTGTAAATTGCTATCTTTGCTATTTTAAGATTTCACTTGATAACTTATGCAGTGTGCTGGCTGAATTGTCCCCACTGAATGTGTTTCTGTGGTGAGTGTATAGCCTCTTATCAGCAGGAGAAACACTTGTGTCTGTGGGGGCATATGTGTGTGTGTGTGTGTGTGTGTGTCACTGTGTTTGTGAATGGGGTGTGAAATATTGCATGAATATGAAAATTGCTCCCATAAATAGGCTTTACTTTAAGTTCTGTGAAACTTTAATTTCGACCCCCCGTGGCATATGAATCTAATCTCCACATCTTCCCCGGGGACTCTCTCTGTGACGCTTGCTCTCTGTCGTTTGCTCTATTTTTGTTTTTCTGTCTCTGTTTCTTTTCTGTTCATCCATCTTGTCTGTAACTCGACCTTTTCCCTCCTTTTTAAGTTTTGCCATCTCTCTCATGTCTCCAAACTTTCCAGCTTTATTTTTACCGGCATATATAAGCTGCACAAAGATCAAACAACACACACACACACACACACACACACACGAGTGTAATAAAGATGCACCAGCCACAACTACCGAAGGAGAGAAAAGTCCAAAGTCGGAAATCAATCCACTTTCACCTTATAAATGGGAACTGGTCTAAGGCTTGTATGACTTTTGTGTGTGATTGTGTTTGTATGTGTAGGTGACTTTGTGTGTGTGTGTGTGTGTGTGTGTGTGTGTGTATGTGCGCGCGCTCTTGAGAGTCAGTGTGCTGTATAAGACGAAAGTGGCCTATCAATTTCAATATCAATAGGGCATCCATTCCATGAGAATGGGTGATGGAGGGTAAAGTCAGCGAGAGAGAGAGAGAGAGAGAGAGAGAGAGAGAGTATTGAGACAGAACAATAATGAGAAAAAAAACATTCTCATAGCTTCAATTGATCACATCCACAGCAATAATATCTGACTGGGCAAAGCTGACTGCTGAACTTTTTTGAGCAATACAGCAAAAGGGTAATAAGAAAGAAAGAGAAAAATGGTAAAGCAGGAACGAGAGAGAGAGGGGACCAGTATTAGGGGACCACTAAGGTCTATATAAAAGAGATTTCAGATACAGTATTAGGGACCACTAAGGTCTATATAAAAGAGACTTCAGATACAGTATAAGGGGACCACTAAGGTCTATATAAAAGAGACTTCAGATACAGTATTAGGGACCACTAAGGTCTATATAAAAGAGACTTCAGATACAGTATTAGGGACCACTAAGGTCTATATAAAAGAGACTTCAGATACAGTATTAGGGACCACTAAGGTCTATATAAAAGAGACTTCTGATACAGTATTAGTGGACCACTAAGGTCTATATAAAAGAGACTTCTGATACAGTATTAGGGGACCACTAAGGTCTATATAAAAGAGACTTCTGATACAGTATTAGGGGACCACTAAGGTCTATATAAAAGCATCCCAAGAGCACCATGTCATGGGACCTTTAAAATGCTATTCAAGTAAGAAATTGCAGTTTACAAAATGATTTTAAAAGAATGATAGCTTGGTACATTGATTTTTGAGCAGTAGCAGTGATAATAGGTGCATGTTAAAAACATGTATCCAAAGCCGTATTCGCACAGGATTGTTATCATCTGGTGAAATAAATAATTCAATAACACACCGCAATCAATTTTGCACAAATCAAAGTACTACTTGTGCCTCCAGTACCCCTTCATTACAATGCTCTGTGCCCGGAGCTCGTAAGCAGCTGCTGGGGCCCTTCCACTCTTTTGATCACTACCACTTGTGGCGGCCAGTAGCTCCTAATGAACCTTGCTAAAATTTTGTTTTAATTTGAAAGAAGAGGGATATAAATGCGCACGGGAAACAAAACTTTAAAAAATGATATCTGTGCACCTCAAAAACACAGACATGCCAATTCGTACAGGACTAACATTATCACAGGACCTTAGTGTTTGGCAAAATATGGTAAATTCATTTGTGGGAATTTTTCCTTCAATATACTACTGCACATCAGATCACATCACAGACATGGCTGATTCGCTCAGGATTAAGATCACAGACAACTTCCGCATGTATAACAACAATCCTAAAGATCCACAGGTAATAGTCCTGTGCATGTAGCAGGGCTGTAGGGCTCGAGTCCGGTCTCGTTTTTCTGTGGTCTCGAACTTGTCTCTGACTCGCTAGTATTTTGACTCGGACTTATCTCGCTCTCTGCCAGTGGTCTTGCCAGATTTGGCTTTTGGGCTTTTGGTCTCGACTGAGACCAGGTGTCTTTATTATGTTGATAATAATATTGGAGGGAAAGTGAAACTCAAAAGGATTGTCTTGATGCTGTCATGCATAAGTCCTTTTTTCCTGTCCTGGACTCGGTCTTGTCTCAGACTTGAACCTCTTTGGACTTGGTCTTGACTTGGACTCGAACCTCTTTGGACTCGGTCTTGTTTTGGACTCGACTAGTCCTGGTCTTGGACTTGACAAAGGTGGTCTTGACTACAGCCCTGGCACATAGGGCTCACGTGTGAAATATTGTGGAAAAATGGCTTGAAATTGGGCAAAAGCAGGCATGAAAGCAGCATGAATGAATATATTAAAATCCACAAAAGCTTTTCCCTCATGTGTGTAAGACACCAACACAAAGCTAAATGACAAAGAGACTAAATGGCAACAAGATGGAAAAAAAACACCCGTTCATGAGACATATGGGGAAAAAATTGCGCAGAGCTGAATGGTAGCTGGAATAACATTATATTTTGAGTACAATAAAGTAGCATTTGTTACATTCAAGTTGACTGATCGAGGAGGAAAACCAATAACAGGAGGAGAAAAAGACTGGAGAACAAACGGCTCACCTCCAAAGACACAATCCTTCAGTTCATATTAAAGATCAGAGCTGCAATAGAATAGAAAAAAATATAGGTGTTATCATCATCATCAGTCTCTGCGGGGGTGTGTGTGTGTGTGTGGTTGGGAGTGTTTTGGTATCACTCACCAGTCTCTTTTGTTTCTCCTTCACTCTCGTTCTCTTTATCGCTCTTATCAGTTGTTGTCTGCGGGAAAACCTGAGGGTTTATTCATCTTTCTCATTCTTTTCATGCGTGTGTTTTCTCACAGACCTTTCTCGTTGCTCTTTATCCCCCCCCCACTCCCTCTCTCCTTCCGTCTACCTGTTGGACATTTTCTTTCATTTTCAACAGGAGTGTTATTGCTTGACAATATTGAACCATAAATATAGCCCCTTTTCTTCAAAAATCTCATAACATAAGGTTTGGTAGAGTACATTTTTGCCTATTGTGTGTATGCGTAGTCTGTCCTCACTTGGAACTTGAATGCCGTATTTTCTGTTCTATTTTGTTGAAATATTTAGTCTGCACTTTGCTTACCTGATATTGACATCTTCCCGATGTTTCTTCCTTTCTTGTTTTGTGAAGGGTGAGCCCTCTAAAGAAATAGTTTGATGTGTTTTTAGTGTAAAATATAAAATTCTAATTAGCTGCTTCTATTTTTAATGTAGTGTTGTCTGTTCACCTCCACAGCAACAAAGGGGGACGCATTTATGTCACTCCTAATGTCAGAGAGGAACACGTCTGCCACTGAGTCGATCAGATCCTTTTGTATCCTGTTAGATGTTCCAGAAAACACAGTAGATGTACGTAGATGTCTAGCCAACCTCTCGTCTTTCTCAGCTAGCTCATCCAGCAACTCGCTGTAATTGGCCCTATTGCTGGAGCTGGTGCTTGCATCAATACCACGAAAAGCAAACGCTTGCTTTGCAAGGAAGCTGGTCGCATCAATAACTCTTTGTTTTCCTTTACCTTTGCATTATGGTAGGTTAGATTCAGCCTGTTGCTCGTCAAGTGCAAGGTCAAGCATGATTTACCGAAGGTTTTCAGCGTAATTTGACACTGGATATGAGCTGATGACTTTTCATGCTTGGTTAAAGCGGTGGGCAGGTGGTTCAAATCCCAGTATCCTTGTTGAAGTCCAAACAGTCTGACTCATGGAATAAAGCGGACTGGGATAACAGTACAGCCGCTGACTGTTGGCACAGCCACATAGCCAATCTTTTCTTCCATACCAGTTAGTTTGAAACGATTGGACACATTTTTGTCCCTTTTGCTGCAGTAGTCCATCTAAGGCTGGCGTAGACCTTTTCTGCTCCTCCTTTTCTGAATTAAAATCGATCTTGGAGAAATTCCTCAACTCTGTGATATCGGCGGACACTGCTGCTGTTATTTGGACTCAGAATTTCGCTGGGATCACTCTTACGATGTAGCTAGTTTAATGATGTAGCTGCGCAAATGTCCAGTAATATCTTGTTTTTAATTGGTCCATGTTTGATATGTACACACATGACTACTAGCATAACATATTTCCGTGCAAAGGCACAGCAGAGTTGTGCTTTTTGCCGTACATGTTAAAGAATACAGGATCGAAGTACGCATGCGCAACATGGGTTTTTCACTTGTCCTCAATAAATGGACAGTAAAAGCACTGCTTATTCTACCATTTTTTCGTATTTGATTACGTGTAACTGCTAACGGTTGTCATTGTAATGTCTAAATAATTGGAATAACACACATATTGCATATGTAAATCACAAGAATAAACAGTAACAATACAAATACAAGTTTATTAAATACAATTACTTAATAAACATTTTTACGTTTTAATTTTGGCAGGGTAGGCAGTGCCTGGCTTGCCTACCCAGACTCTCTGGCTCTTTACCAAGATGATTTGTAGATGAGGATTTGTTGTTTGTATCTATATGTGTGTGTGTGTGTACGTGTGTGTGTGTGTGTATATACGTACAATATATGTGTATATATGTATATATACACACACACACACACTTGTATTCATGTATTACGCCAAATGATTTCTACATGTGACCGGAGGACATTTGCTCAGTTAGTTTGTGGTGTCTTGTAATCCCATGTGGGATGGGCCAAAAGTTTAGCACGACAGAGAAATAAAATTAAACTAAACTAATAAGGTATTTTTCTGCCACCACAATGTGTCCACTCCAAATTGGTCTATAGTACAGTAATACTACAATTTATTTTTTGTGCTATTTAAGGTAAATACCATACAGTGTTCATTTACAAATGTGATTACATTTTATTTCATTTAAATGTGACAATTTAATCTAAAATATTTGGAAACATGATTTGATTTGAAAGATGTTGAAAAAAAACAACCTGCCTTAGTTTAGCGAAGGCTCCGGGATGAGGAGAGGTTGTGTATGGCATCGAGGGCTTAGTATATGGCCTCCACAGTTCCCAGAAAACATAGCCAGGCTGGTCCCCTCAATTAAAGTCTGTTTTGAGGGTGGCTGCAATCAACAGCCTCTGAGAAGTGCCTCGGCGCCAGAGCCTTGGTCGTACTTGAATGTAGCAGTTTAGATCATGGCTTATTAGCAACTTATTTTTCCACTGGCACACAGGAAATGTGTGTGTCCGTAGCTCAGACTTTGTGAAACCTCACTGTTGCAAATTCACAAAATAATTCTACAGCTACAAAACTTTTTTTTACAACCTCAATTTATTTATGACCTTTATTTGAGCACATCATTAAAGTCTGTACATGCCAATAGTCCACACAGGTGTTTTCCCTTATGTTGCCTGTTAGACCTCTGTTCAGGACTGTGCACTTACAAACTGCACACCTTCTGTTGGTTTCGTTGTACCTGTTAGGGCAGAGCAGCTTACACTGTTATACGTATTAATACATAGAATACAGCAGTAGCAGCAGCAATAATAGCCCAACTGCAATCCTCTTCTTCATGTTGCATTTGTTGGGTCCCCACATGACACAGATAATAATAAGCCCTGTTCCCAGGGTGAGTCACTGCATTATAAATTTTAAGCTAGGGTCCTTACCTAAAAAGGTCTAAACACATACGCCCTAAACAATTTATATGACTGAGGCTGTTACTGAGATGGAGTAAAGTTTCTGTGTGGTAGAGATGTGAGGAAAGTGCAGCCTGGTGGTTGAAATATCGCTGCCACTGTCCGTGCTCCATTAGCAGTGCCCTTCAGCTAGCTTTAACACTAAGAACAGCTATGAATCAACACCATACACACTTTGGCTCTGAATCACAAGCAGACAAATATCTGAGGTCATGATTGGGTCAGGCAGATGGATGTGGTTGTGTACTTGTATAGCATTAAAGGTACACTGTGTAGCGTTTTAAGTATTTTACTAGCTAAAATCAATGTATTCATTCATAAATAGATCCTTATTGGTGTAAAATGACCTCTGGCAATGATCTGACTTATCCTCATAAGTGAAGAATTTCTAATCTGTATTTACATAAGACGGGTAAGTCAAAGGAGGTTTCCATGTCATTCCGCCATCTTGAGAAACTAAGATTTTTTTCAGTTGAAAAACCAAGAAACACAAAGCTAAAAATATGTTTGTTTGAAATATAACTCACAGGTAAAAAAAAAAAATATATATATATATATATATATATATATATATATATACACTACCGTTCAAAAGTTTGGGGTCACCCAAACAATTTTGTGTTTTCCTGAAAAGTCACACTTATTCACCACCATATGTTGTGAAATGAATAGAAAATAGAGTCAAGACATCGACAAGGTTAGAAATAATGATTTGTATTTGAAATAAGATTTTTTTTACATCAAACTTTGCTTTCGTCAAAGAATCCTCCATTTGCAGCAATTACAGCATTGCAGACCTTTGGCATTCTAGCTGTTAATTTGTTGAGGTAATCTGGAGAAATTGCACCCCACGCTTCCAGAAGCAGCTCCCACAAGTTGGATTGGTTGGATGGGCACTTCTTGCGTACCATACGGTCAAGCTGCTCCCACAACAGCTCAATGGGGTTCAGATCTGGTGACTGCGCTGGCCACTCCATTACCGATAGAATACCAGCTGCCTGCTTCTGCTCTAAATAGTTCTTGCACAATTTGGAGGTGTGTTTAGGGTCATTGTCCTGTTGTAGGATGAAATTGGCTCCAATCAAGCGCTTTCCACTGGGTATGGCATGGCGTTGCAAAATGGAGTGATAGCCTTCCTTATTCAGAATCCCTTTTACCCTGTACAAATCTCCCACCTTACCAGCACCAAAGCAACCCCAGACCATCATATTACCTCCACCATGCTTAACAGATGGCGTCAGGCATTTTTCCAGCATCTTTTCATTTGTTCTGCGTCTCACAAACGTTCTTCTTTGTGATCCAAACACCTCAAACTTGGATTCATCTGTCCACAACACTTTTTTCCAGTCTTCCTCTGTCCAATGTCTGTGTTCTTTTGCCCATCTTAATCTTTTTCTTTTATTGGCCAGTCTCAGATATGGATTTTTCTTTGCCACTCTGCCCTGAAGCCCAGAATCCCGCAGCCGCCTCTTCACTGTACAAGTTGACACTGGTGTTTTGCGGGTACTATTTAATAAAGATGCCAGTTGGGGACCTGTGAGGCGTCTGTTTCTCAAACTAGAGACTCTAATGTACTTATCTTCTTGCTCAGTTGTGCAACGCGGCCTCCCACTTCTTTTTCTACTCTGGTTAGAGCCTGTTTGTGCTGTCCTCTGAAGGGAGTAGTACACACCGTTGTAGGAAATCTTCAATTTCTTAGCAGTGTCTCGCATGGAATAGCCTTCATTTCTAAGGACAAGAATAGACTGTCGAGTTTCAGATGAAAGTTCTCTTTTTCTGGCCATTTTGAGCGTTTAATTGACCCCACAAATGTGATGCTCCAGAAACTCAATCTGCTCAAAGGAAGGTCAGTTTTGTAGCTTCTGTAACGACCTAAACTGTTTTCAGATGTGTGAACATGATTGCACAAGGGTTTTCTAATCATCAATTAGCCTTCTGAGCCAATGAGCAAACACATTGTACCATTAGAACACTGGAGTGATAGTTGCTGGAAATGGGCCTCTATACACCTATGTACATATTGCACCAAAACCAGACATTTGCAGCTAGAATAGTCATTTACCACATTAGCAATGTATAGAGTGTATTTCTTCAAAGTTAAGACTAGTTTAAAGTTATCTTCATTGAAAAGTACAGTGCTTTTCCTTCAAAAATAAGGACATTTCAATGTGACCCCAAACTTTTGAACGGTGTATATATATATATATATATATATATATATATATATATATATATATATATATATATATATATATATATATATATATATATATATACTGCTTAAAGTGTGCTATATAACCCATGATATTTATTGTTTTGATGAAAGTATGAACTAAATATTAGAAACAGCTAAAACTAAAAAACTAGTATTTGTTAGGTGTGACCTTTGGCACACTTTAAGTGTGCTAAGGCTCCCACTTACTGTAACAGTGGAACTGGTCTGAACCTGTCCGCTGCTGTGGCCACCTGTGAGATAATGTAGTGGTGGAAATACCCTGTTGTCCAGAAGGGAGGGTTTTTAGCCTTGACTTTGAGTATAAATATGAGTTGATGTGGCCTCTCTCTTCAGCGCAAGCATACCCACTTATCGGGTTTTTTCTAGTTTCTGGTTTTGATACTCTTTGCTTTTAGGGCAGAAAGGGAAGGGATTATTTCTGTATTTTGTACTTGTTTTTTGATTATTCACTAAAGAATAAAACCACCTGAGCTTATATTTGTGACATTTAATTTCTCTCTCCCACACCTTGGCTTTCCTAGGACAGAAGTTTCCCTCCCGTGAGGGCAGTTAAGACTCCTCTTTAACCACCTGGGCGAGTTGCAGCCCGGCGGGAATCGACATTGACAGTCAGACCTCCTGTTATCTCCTAGTGGGGGGGCATTTCCCCATCCGCTCTGCCGGTCAGAGCCACCGAGCGCTTAGCCTCTCTCGGACCGGAGACCAACGAAGGCTAGCGGGCATCCTTGAGAAGGAGGGGACCTCCGGTGACCCTGGGAGGAACGGTTCGTGACCGTGAGTACTAAAGAAAAATCATTGGTTGTAAAGATCCCCTCGGGCAGTGCTTCAAATATACAGGGGGACAAGAGCCCGTTAGTGGGGGACGTCTGGGGTAAAAATCTGAAAAGGCCTCTTGCCCCGCCTCTGGTTTCCCTGATCCGGGCGGGGACCCTTTAAATTTAGCAAGGGTGTGTGTGTCTCTAGTAAAAAGAACTAAAAACTAATTATTACTAAATATAATAATTACTAATTAATTAAAAACAAAAAGTTAAATTAGCGAATCACTGTGTGTGGTTTGAAAATCTAGCATTTATACAATCAGGGAAGTATCAAAGTAACTCCTTTTAATACAGGCCTAACCATCCGCCCCGCTGATAGTAACAGGTGTTATTATACGGCAGAAGCGGGCATAGTAGGAGCGGGGGTTACTGAGGGGAAGGTATAAAAGGAGTTAGCCCTCAACCAAACGAGAGCGATACAACGCCTCAGTAACTGTCACACCGTTCGACACTAGCTAATTCACAATGCGATTTTGTTCAGAGCCAGTGTCACGTGACTGAAACCAGAAAAGAGAGTGACGAAGGAGAGATCAGAGATCACTGCCGTGAGAGGCAGAGAGAAGCCTGCGCTGCACTTTAGTTCACAATAATGTAGGCTCATACTTATGTATAAGGAATACTCGTCGTCAAAAAAGGCGAAAAAGGGAATTAAAAAGGCAACGTGACCGGCGAATTCAAAAAACGAGGGTTAACATCGGGGTAGCCTTTCCCAGGTGGAAAGAGCTAATGAAGGAGAAAGACTTTCAAAGGGACACTGCTTCCTTCTCGACAGGTTAGGCAGTGTCTAAAGTATAAGCTTTTTGCATTGCTTGCTTGTGTAATTCATTATATAGGCAGCATAAAAGTAGATCATGTGTAATTAAAAGCTAAACAGCCTCATTAGTGAATAGCAGCATATAGGCTATGTTTGATGGAATAAGGGTTGCATTTCATGCCCACTGCCTCCAACAGTAGCCTACTTTTCAGGATGGTCTTACACCTGCTATAAAGTTTTAATATTAATTTTGACTCTAGAGACATTTCTATTTTCCTTATTCAATGCTAAGAGTGCTCCTGACTGCAACCCCAGGTGTATTGACGACAAGTCCCAACCGTGACTGGGGGATGGGTTGGCTGTTAAGTAAAATGTAAAGTGGAGAAGGTGCTAAAAACAGAACATGAAGACCTGTTGTAGCCTAGAAGTTTGATCAGAATCTATTTGGATAGAGCATATGACTGATGTAGCATTGCTTGCACACCAAAGGCTACTTCAAGTTTTATGTTATCTGACATTTACTGTTATGCATCATATATACTGTGACCTCACATTGAATAATACAGACCCGTACAGTAATCTTTATGTATAGTTTCTAGTTTTATTTGTCTACATGTTGGAGAGATTCAACACCTGCTTGAGTCAAGTTCCTTGTATGTAAGAATATTTGGTCAATAAATCTGATTTGTCCATCTGATATGTCCATTTATGGAGTACTCTTGGGAATGGGAACACATCAACCTCCATCAAGGCAAAACGTTATAAAGTGCTAACAGCTCCTGCATTGTCAAGCATTTCCAATGGGAGAGATGGATAAGTCATTGCATGGAAAGAATTTTGTTGTTTTTTTAGTACAAGTTTCCTATAAAACTTGTACTTTATCTACACTGTGAAATGTTTCTGTTCATTTACACCCATATCTCAACGTGATTAACCTGCTATATTTAATAACTGCGCCTTACTGTCAATCTTTATATATATATATATATATATATATATATATATATATACACATATTTCTGGGGAAATTCATTTTCATGTTTATTCTCCACTGCCTTTCAAAGTTAGAATGCTGAACTCCTCTTCCATGCTCTTTGGTCATTCTATTTTTGTTTTTTCAATACATTTTACTCATCACACTTTCTATTATGTTATGTTATTCTGTTATTGTGCTCTGTTCCTGTTATTAGCTTTTGTTAGGTCAAGCCATGTGATATAATTTTGGATTAAAAATATCTCTCTCTCACTCTCCCTCTCTCTCTCACATACAGAAGATTTTCCAAAGGATCCTCATTGTGTGCTTTGTTTTACAAAATGGTTAGTTGTCCAAGCAGTGACAGTGTTTTTATTGTTTACTGCTCTTTATTGACCAGGAGTTCCATGAAGTCTTGGCACATGTTGCTACTTAACTATTTTTAAGCCAGTAACTGGAGATTTGTTTGTGATTAAGCTGTAGTCACAGGAAATATCCTTGGTTTGAGTCTTTTTTTCTGAATTTGAGCAGTTCAGGGAACGTTAAATGTTTAAGGTTTAAGATCCCATCTTGCCCCCGACGCAAGTATCTTTGCTAGTTTAAGCCCGACACAGTTGTCAGTCTCCCATCCAGCGCCCATGTCATTTGAATAGCAAATGCACATGCGCCCATCTGGTTGCCCATGGGCATGCTGGTCTTACAAGGAGGTGTGTTCAGGTGCATTCTGGGTGTATTGTGATCTTGAGGCAGCGGGAAGAGATTGGCCGACAAAAACCGTGCGCTTAGATCGTTAAAATAGAGCCCATGGTGTTTAACCCTCATGTTGTCCTCGGGTCAAATTGACCCGTTTTCCTATATCAGTGTTCTTTTTAATTACCCAAAATAACATAATTGATTCCATACAACACTCTTTGGCAAGTACAAATCTCTACTTTCATAAATTTTGGGGTGTCTTATTCAATTTTCAAGTGTTTTTGAAATAGTATTGAGTAAAAGTTGACATATTCCAGTCTGTGATTATCCATCAGCATACATTCCTTTAATTTTAGTCGAAATAATTCCAAATTTCTGCTTTTCTAAGTCAAACATTAGGTATAATTTCCTATAAATTAGGTTTATTGACCATGAATTCAAAAAATAACTGTCAAACTAGTTAATTAAGTTAAGTGTTACGTAGTGTTGAAAATGTAAAAAAATAGTGACAAATATTGGAAAAAAAAGCGTTAAAAGTGGACAAAAACGTAAAAAAAAAAGTTAAAAAGCGTCAACAAAAGTGTTGATTTTCATAAATTTTGATCGGAAGACAACACAAGGGTTAAAATGTCAGCAATTAACATGATATATTTAATATTTTTCCGTGATTGATCCAATCTATACTTTTCAGTGTTTGTAGTACAATTAAAAAAAGTTAATTTCAACATGGAACTAGATAGTTTTCTTTCACTTAAGTGTTTTGTGATGCCTATTCTTGTATTAACTCAAGCTAGAATATGTCTGTTACAATCAGTGGTACACATTACTATCAAAATAATTAACAATAAATGGGAAAAGCAATATTTAATAGAAACAATATAAATGGTGATTTAACATCAAATTCCTATAAAAAAACATTAACAGGAAGGAACTGCTAAGGTAACAGGAAAATAATGGCAACCCTGCTGCCAGTAATTTCCAGTTTTTTCTGTGATTCACAGTAATTTCCTGTTATTTAAGAGGGAAATATTTAACAGTGTACCTATACCTCATAGTGTGAAATGATTATTGTTTTCGGAGATGAACATCTGAGTGCTATTGCAGAGGCACCGGAAATTGAAAGCCTTGAGCTGAGTTAACCCATAAACTGTCATTGTTTTTAACTAGTCTGGCTGTGTCCCTTCAAAAATACTCTCTGGTTGCATTTTGTTGTTTTCATCTGATACATGTATTTAATTATCATTTATTCTCACAGCATGCATGACATGAGCATTGTTGAAGAGGAGTTGAACGAAAATACCTCAATGACCCCATGAACAGTGTGTAAGTGGGCTTCTATCCTATTCTAACATCGTTTTCTATTGAGTTGTGTAGTATTCATTTAGAAAGTATGTTGCATCTTAATGGGTTGATTGGGCAGAAGAAGGTCCATTCATGGTAACCAGGACAACAGCTCTGATGATAAATCTCTTCCACCAATTTCTTTGTGGTGACTCATAAGCTATCTACTCTTTACTCTGTTCCTGTGGTGAGTTTTTACATGTTAACATGTTAATGTTAAGCTATAGGCCGAAAAGTCATGGAAATTCTTTGGTTGAACTGTGTATGATCCCTGATGTTCTGCCTTACCAGAATGGGTGGTGCGCTGAAGGGAGCACACGTAATTGATAATCTGCCAACTATCGGGATCGCTGAGACTGTGCACAACCTGCCTGCCCCTGAAGTCCTTTCTGATGAGCCCTTGAGTCTCGAGCTGCCAATTTTGCCAGGCCCTCAGAAGGTCCTCGGTGAGGATGACATTGTCATCAGGGGCAGTTGCAACCAGGATTTAGGTGCCAAACCAATCCAAAGAAAACTGCTAGGCAAGAAAACAAAAGGACTCAGGGGAATAAGCCCTCCAGAGATGAGTTAGTGACAAGCATTTCCGGGACATGAATGCACACAGATGGAAAGAGAACGGCAATCGGTGTCAAAAAACAGTGACACTGGCCCAAGGAATGGCAATTCAGTGTGCTTTCATGCCATTGTTTGTTTTGTGATCAATTTTTCATCATCAATAAATATATTATAATATTAGAAACAGTGACAAACAATTACAAACAATACACTGAGACTAGAAACGTGTCGCAGGGCTGTCATTGAACAGAGAGCGCCATCTAATTTGTAGTTCAGTATTTCCACCATTATCTATGTAGACTTCAGTTTTACACATAAAAATTACAGTAAATTAAAAAGGGGCGTGACTTTTGAATACAAAAACAAATGTTCAACACAGTCTCACTTGGTTGGTCAGGTGCCTTTAGCGTCTCAAGTCAGACACAGAGTGCTTTCACCGAATTCCAATATCAGGTTCCTATCTGCAGGGATATTCTGGGTAGGGTCGTTTTGGAGTCATTTTTCAACATACGGGTTAAAACCACTTAGTTAGGGCTAGGGAACGATCGTGGTTGGGGTTTTCAAAATGTAAGTTTCTGTGACACGCTGGACTAGAACAAGACACAAACCCTGGTCTCCTAGGTGAAAATCCTGTGTTGTTGACCCATCCACCACCCCAACCTACCATCTTACGCAGATTTTCAAGGTGTTCAGCTGTGCATAGGTGGTAACTGTCTTACTGTAACGACTTATGCACGTACAGCAAACCTGTGATATATGTATGAATAAATCAATAAATAAGTAAGTACAATAAATACATTCCCCAGATAAAGTTTGAACATTGCTTTTGTGACGTTTCAGCTAACACATTCTCAGAATGTGTTAGCTGAATTTGTGAATCTGAGCTTCTCCAGATGGAGGACCTCACCGAGCTCTCTTAACCACATCTCAAATGAGGGCGCTGCCTCGGACTTCCATAATTGCAATAGAATTTTTTTTAGCCAGGACCATACCCAGATACACTGGCCATTTGTCCCTGCCAAAGTTCAAAACAGTGTCATTTGTAGACCTGAGAATGGCAACCAAGGGCTTGGGTTCCCACTGCTTGTATAAGGCTTTTGAGAAGAAATTGAATACTGAAGACCAGAATGAATAGAGGTTAGGGAAAGTCCAAAACTGGTGTGTGAGGGTGCCCCGTGGGAGATATTTTAATGGTAGATTTGACATAGGCAGTAGTGGCACAGAAAAGAACTGTACTGGACATCTCATTATTTTATGGTATACATAGATGTGGTACTATAATTTGTAGGGTGACCAGAAAAATTTATGACTGTCCCGAAATCCAAGCAGTTGCCCCGAATCCTGCCCTAATTGTCCCAAAAATTAGAGCAAAGTCTCAAGCGCAGACTATTGAGTAGTTCTAGTCTGATAGAACATTAAAAACTGTTCCTGGTGATTGAGTCGTCCTGCAGCCAGCTCCCGTCGGCTGCTCATTGGCTGCAACAGTAAATAGGGCCTACGTAGGTGGCTAGGCACAAAGTTTTCTAACACAGATTGCTATTTTTCAATCATTTGTTGTTGAAATGGAGGCTCAGGCTGGTGTCCCGGGACACGAACATGAAGCTAAAAAGCAAAAACATCTCTGCAGACTGGGAGGACTGGGTAGGGAAATACCCCTGGATTACTGCAGTGTTACGTAATGCGTTTAGATAATAAGTAAATAATAATAAAGCGTTTTGCAATGTATGGAGGAAGGAGTTTGGAATTTAACAGCCCGACTGTGCAGACCAAAATTGTTTGTTTTATTTGTTTCATAAAGACACTTGAGTTCATGATTATTATTAATTATGATTAATGATTTTTTAGTTGTATTTTCAGATTTACATGACAGACCTGAATGCAAATAATGAGTTTTGAAATTCATGCTACCCTCCCTTAGCATTATGCTAATAAAGTAGTACAATGGGGAATCCCAAAGTTCAAATGGCACAGCTAGCGAGAGGTAGCATTACATCAACTTAACTTGAACACTGGATATTATGTAATTATTACGATGGAGCCTTAACATTGCACATGACACAATGTTCAATGTGCTTTATGTGGCGCTAAGATAGCTCCCATCGCCTAGCTGTGGCATTCTGACATACTCAAAACAAACAAACTTCACCTTTTGAAAAGAACACAGGACGACATTTATATTCATGTCTACCATCCCCACATGTGTGACTTTAAGAACTACCAACATGCGATGAACAGGGAAATAATGAGACCAGTTTTGGTCTTTTGCTTCTGTGAGTGTAATGCTGAGTTCACACCAACCGTGAAGCAAACCTTTGCCTCACGGAACTTGTGTGAGTTTGACCTCGGAACATTTGTGTTCATTTGTGTTACTTGAGCAAGATACGCCAAGAGCTCCAGGTAGATACAAATGAATTCTGCCTTTTATTTCTGTTAACAACCATGGCCAAAGAAACCCACTATTGCTGCTTTGAACCCTTTTGTGGAAGTCCCAGTCAAACCGTCTTGTGTGGGTTCTTAACATCATTACACAGCTCGTTAAATTGTACCGCCCGCACGCAGACAGCTCCAATCATTTTTTCTCCTCCATTTGTGATTCAACAAGTCAGGATGTCAGTAATGTCAGGAGAACGGCTTTCCTTATTCCGCATTACATAATTAATTCGAACTGTTTATTAGTGTGCCACTGTGCCGTACGCCAATTGCTCAGCGCAAATTTGTGTCTATTTGTGTCTTTGCTTTGACTTTGTATGTAATTGTGCTGCACAAATCAAATTTGCTTTGTGTAGGGTTATGGCAATGTCCTCCTTTGGCTAAATGTCTAAAGGCAAAATAACTTGCTTCTTTTCATGAATGACATTAGAACATTTATCTGCATTCATGCTTTTACGTAAATGCTTTTATGACTATAAAAAGAAGAAACTCACTGACAATTTCCCAAACTGTGCACAGACTGTCCACCCACCTACAATTCTCTTGTGTGTGTTTGCTAGTTAGTGTACGTGTAACTCAGTGTGCACACCTACACAGGCTGTGTGACTGCATGTGTGTGTACATGTTCTACAAGGAAGAGAACATTTGTACAGATGGTGTGTTGGTGGATGGTGCTGCTGCTACTCTAGATAATTATCATAAATCACAGATAATCCATCAATCATCAACATTTTTTCATGAGAGGAGATGGAGGAAATGTTCAACTAGAAGTGACTGATAGGGGAAGCAGCCCATACTGGCGTGTAACTAAGTAATCTATAGTTTTATTGCATTTTTACAAATCACTTAGCCGGTGTATCAAAAGTCAGTAAATGAAAAAGGTAAAGCAAGATAAGAATTTGAAGAAAAAAAAAAAGTCATATATGAGTCAGGGGATGTTGTAATGCCATGATTGCTTCTTCAATTGTTTTACTCATTCATTTCTGTCTTGTTTCTAGGGAAGAAAATGAAATAAAAACTACACTTTCCAAAACAAAATGGCCTCCAAATCTCTATGCAAATTGCAAACACAAGCAAATACGGCCAAGCTGGAGCTAACATTTAGTGATAATACAGTGCTAGTACAATAAGAATAAAGCAAAAAAGGTGGTCAAACAGTATGATAGTAGTACCTCTACAAAAAAGAAGAAAGAAAAAAATCATTACACTGCTATTTAGCACGTAAAAGAAAAAAAAAAGTAAAATGATGCATTCCAGGCAATCTGTAAGTCATGGTTTCACAACTTTCTACCCATGAAAGTGCCCTGGAACGACAGTCAAACTCATAACTTACTACCCGTGAGCTCATACCAGATCGTTGGACTCACTTACAGTCTCACGCACACATAAACAACAATGTTGACCCCTGTTCATGCTGTACAGACACCGGTGATTAACAGAGAGAAATAGAAATAAATAGACATAAATTGGCAACGTAAAGTAATTCCGCACATTGTAATCAAAACTATACACATAAGAGTGTGTACTACTACAGGTTATGTTTGTTAAATGAAGCCCAAAATATGTTCCTGACTAGAAATTGCTAGTATCAGCTAGCGCTAGCTAACATCAGTGGTAGTTAGCCGCTAGCTAACGCTAACGTTAGCTAGAAGGGTTTGTCATGACTTTGCCTGGAACGCTTCCAAGTTGTGACTTGAAAGTTGAAACTTGCGGGCTAAAAATTGTGTCTGGAACGCAGCACTAGACAGTGCCAACATGCTAAAACACAAGCTCAGAAGTTACAAAATATAACAGACCACAAAAAAAAGCAGAAAGAAATAAGAGAAGACTGAAAATAATAAAAATGAAAATGTAAGTTATTCATTTTAAAAACTCCCTTCTCCAAGTCAATTCCACCAATCTTTAATTGGCTGTCAGAGATTTTATCTCAACATCATCGAAAGAGAGGAGGAGACATCATCAAATCATATTTGAGCCCATGGAATATTTGATAATGGAGCCAGTTTATCTTTTCCCCATGGCTGTCTAATTAGTTTACTAATTACTCACTGTCTCATACCATTTGTCTGATGACGGCCTAGTACCAAAATGTTGCCATTAAATTTATCTTTGCAAGTTAGACAGTGTGCGGGAGTTTCTTTGCAACGTTTGACCTAACAGTCCTCCTAGGCACCTGTCTCATGTAATATATGTATTTTTCTGTTCTAATTAGTTTGACAGCCCTGATCATCTTCCTTTTTACTGGCGTCTTCAGGAGTCTGATTAGCATGGCACCCTGTGCTACTACACTGAATTCTGATAGCCCTCTTTAACACACGCAGGGTCTCTTTGAAATTCTGATGGGTTATTTAATTAATTTGCAGCATAATGACATTCATACAGTTATTTGCATTTGTACTGCCATTTGGAAGGTTGAGGCTAACCTTACCCCGTTGGTTTTCTATGAGGAATGCTGCCAATGCTAAAAGCCAAGGTAACAAAACAAAGTAATGCACTTTATGGTTGAGTCATCAATTCATTGATTTAGACTTCCATGTATTAATGTAAATGTGGACTGTTATATAGCACTTTCTAGTCTTTATGACTACTCAAAGCACTTTCACATAGTACAGGAACCATTCACACACACTGTGGCCAAGGCTGCCATACAGGTGCCACCTGCTCATCAGATAAAACACAATGTGCAAAAAAAAAAAATAGTGTAAACACATTTACACTCTGATGGTACTGCGTCAGGGGTAACTCAGGGCTCTGTGTCTTGCCCAAGGACACTTTGACATTGGTCTGCAGATCCAGTGTTCTAACCAACAACCTCCCAATTGGGAGGCGACCGCCCTACCACTGAGCCACAGCCGCCCTCGAATGATCTTTATATGTTCTGTATAAGAAAATATTGCTACTGTACATAGATATCATTTGCATGATAGTATTTGCAAATAGGAAAATACTTTTTATATTTAAAAATACTTATGTGTACTAATAAACATTACATGATGTCCATAACTGAAAACACATAATTGAAGGAATAGAAACCTCACTTTGGTGGGTTGGGGGAAGGGGGTGGTTTAGTGCACGGAAGCACAGAAGGGGGATGAGGAGGAGGGAGGGGCAAGCTAGTCTCGTTTTGTTTGAAAATACTTCTAACGTCAACAAGAAGTAATGTCACCCAACGTCGCTTAGAGCACCTTTAAGCACAAAATTAAGGTATCTGCCAAAATATACTTGGCAAAGAGTTGTTGTTGTCAACATTGTCAGGAAATGACTCAGCAAATATGATTTATCATAAATATGCCTAACCCTAACACATTGGAGGGGGCCTTTAAAGGGCTGTTAAACTGTTCTTCATTCGATGTTCATCCTTTTCACTCTATTTAATCTCAGGATTTAAGCTGCACTGGAAATGTTAACACAAGTCCAGTCTTGAACAGACAGAATGTGTGGTCTCAGCTAGGGATGATGGAGTCTGCTGGCGGATGTTCCATTTAAACGCTTGCCCTTAATGCAACTTTAAGATAGATAATAACTTTTACTTTAATCTATCAATAAGTCAAATGTAGCTAAAGTAGAGTACGTATCGACCTGGGTCACATTTGGCAGGCTAGAGAGAGAGAGAGAGAGAGAGACAGATAACAGTACCACATGAGGTCAGTGGCATTTGGCTGCAGAGGAGAAGCAGCATCAGTAGCATTTATTGAGTGCTTTTGATGTATGAACAGTCCGGGGAATTTGTTCTCCGCCGTCCCCAGAGGAGGGAAGTCACTGACACGTTAGCAATGATCACATCCTCTGAGGTGACCTGGCAAAGAGATGACGACCTGCAGTACACTCGGAGAGAGAAAGATCCATCTGAAAATCTGTCAAACACGTACACACATTGCTAAGTGCGGCCACCACAGTCCATCGCCGGCCCATCTATTAATTCTCATGTGTCCAGTCTGCTTTATAGCTGCTGCTGCTGAGGTCCAGTAATCAATAGAAAGCTATATAACTGAGTGAGGCAGCAATTATTAAAGGTCACTGTTAAAGTATCATCTCCAAATTGTGTTTATTGTCCAATTGTTGGGCTTGGATTTTTGACATTTTGCAATGCATTGTTGGTGCCTGTTCAACTAGCAAATTACAAAGATCTAGTATTGACTATGGCCCTCTAGTCAAATAATTATAAGAATTGTATATTGTGGTCTATTCTGGAAAAATGTTTTGCTCTAACCACGTTTATCCTGCTTTGAGTCAATTAAACATTGATTAATAAGACTTAAAAACTAAATCAACTTTGTAAACTGTATGTGCTATGTTTATTGTCCAATCAATTGATGCAGGCAATAGTAGGTATTAGCCTTCCTTATCCTTATTTCTGTCCTCCAGACCAAAAGAAAAATCTCTCATATTGAACTGTGCTCCGTGCAACCACTCCCTCACCTCGGACATAAACACAAATCAATTGTCAGTGGCCTGGAGATTTTGGAGTTCCAGTTTGCAAAGATATTGAGAAAATGTAGGCGTGCTTCCTCCCTACCACTTATTCGTACCATTTATTAGAGAACTGGATACCAGTTAACTAGAAGGGCACTCGGAGAGTGCAGACCTCTGCAAAGATAAGCTAGCAATGTTAATGAAAGTGAAAAATAACTTGTGTATTCACCCCGTGAAGTTTTCATGCGTTCATCCTTGGTCCATGACACACCCTTCTACCAAGATCCATGAAAATAGAGTTTGTAGTTTTTCTATTTGCAATATGCTAACAAACCAAAGCATTGGCATGTAATAAGGAAAGCACATTGTGAGACTAGCTCTAGTGGCTGTAATTCTGCACCAAGGCTGAATTTTGGCTTTAAACATGGTATAGGGGACCACTAAGGTATATATAAAAGCATCCAAAGAGCACCATGTCATGTCCTTCTGTCAATCCCTGAGGGAAATACTGTGTCTGCAATATTAGGTTGCACATGTGAGGTCAGGAGGTCATGGTACTTTCTTAAGAATCATGTCTGCTGATAATGGTTGCCAGGGAAACAGTGGTTTGAACAATTAGAAATGTATCAATAGAATAGAGAGAGTGTCTGTATATTGTCTGTCAGTATTGGTCTCTCTGGCCTTGGTCACACTGTTCTTGACATGAATGATTTATACAGTTTGTACAGACACGGTTTGTGCATTGACCTCTCCTCGCTGGGTCAACTCATTCACTCTAAAAGGCTGTTCACTGTTATTTTCTTTCCAAAGACAGCAAGTGTTTCTTAGTACATGTAGCATGCATGAGCTTGGCTTTAGACAGCTCCATCTGTGTTCACTGCTCAGAGACAGACAGCAGTGTTTAGAATTCCTTTTGGCTTTGGATTTATGTGCAACACAGGGTTTGTCAGCTAAGAGGCACTTTACTCAGGCACGGGGCTTGAAAAGCTTTGCTTTCACCTTTACCCTTTTGCTTTATTGTTGACTCCCCATGAGCCTGACTTTTTCATGCAGAAGCCCCGTTTACTTCCTGCCTTTGGTGTTAAGGATTTGTACACCTGCTTTCACCCAGTCAAAAGTGAAAGGCAAAAGTTTTCTAGTCAAACCGAGTCATACAAACAAGATCCTGTTAAAAAAGTTCTACAGTCACTTTGAGTTATAGAAATACTGGGATCCCTAACACTTCCTGAGATACGGGCACTCTCTCTTTCCTGCTTTCATTTCCATGTTTGGGTGATGGCGGCAGGATGGTAGTGCATCCTGTGCACCTACACACTATATGTCTTCCAAAGTCATCAGATTGCTGTGCTGATCAGCTTACACGACTGCCCTCTTATAATGGGGGCACCTTGAAGTTATTTTGGTTTGCACATTACGCGAGTAAACTGCAACATCAGGTCACACATTACAGAGTTTGGGTCAACGGATGTTCATTGCTAGGATGCGCTGCCTCTCGATTTCTCCGCTATCGAGACATGCCAGAGTGAATTGTCTCCTATCCCCAAATAGCAATGTGGTGTAAGTGACACAGCACTGTGGAGATATGTCTGGTAATGTGAGACTATACATTACAAGTCTGTCTGGTCTCCAAACTACAGATAGGAGAAAAAAAATTCAAAAGAGAGCATGAAACGGGAGTTATTTCCCCAAAATATGGATGTCTGCAAAAAGATAGCAATCAAAATTGTTTGTGTGTTGATTTTTAGTGAAAAACCAAGAAAGAAAAAGAAAAGAATATGGAGGAGAATGTGGTTGGGGAAACGAGGGCAGCAATGATTGCTTTTGGCAGAGAGAACTGGAAGTACATAAATAATGTAACGAACACAGGTAGCTGCCTGCTGGTGTTGTGGCTCAAGGAGGACACGTTTGTACTGACATTTTCCTCGCCCTTTATCTTTCGCTCCCATTGGCTTTAGATCATTGCTGCAGTCCCTGCCAGTCAAAGCAATTTTCACACTGCAGGTTAAAGACTTGCAGGCAGGTCAAGATATTTAACCTATATATCTCTCAGGCTTCTAAAGGCTTCATTAACTATAATAAAAAGAAAAACGAGGCATTACAAAAATACGATAACTAACTAAAACTGTATTGTCTGTTTGCAAAACTAACTAAAATAAAATGATAGCGTAAATGTCCTTAGTTTTTGTCTTTGTCAATGTCTTTCATAGAGCAAATATATCTTTCATAGTTGACATTTCCTATTGGGAACCCAGAAATTCCAACATTCCGTGTCAAATTGAACACAGCACAGTCCATGACCCTTTGCTGGAATCACGGTGGTACCGAAAGTCGTAAGCAAGCAATACGGCATTTCAGAATGTTTGTTAAAAAAAAAAATAGGGAACAAGATACCTCCGGGTTGCCGAACATGAGCGGCTTCCACTGACCCGAAGAGATCCAGCCAGCTACTGTAAACATGGTTAAAAACATTGTTGATGTCAATGATGATGAAAACGTGTTGCGTTTGGGGTTGTGCTGCTAGATATAAAGCAAAAGGTGTAGGGTTTTATCGATTTCCTTCAGAAAAACATTAATTTATCCAGCAAAATTAGGCTTAGAACTAGCTGCCACCGTCTTGACTTGGCTCCATTGATATGCTTTCCACTTGACCCACTACAAGGACATGCTGTAACACACTGAAAGCTTGCAGTCTTTTTAATGTAGTGCAAGCAAAGTAAATGTTGTTGTGTTTGTTTACACCGAAAAAAAGACTGCAAGCTTTTACTAAACAACTCCCCCTTTTGTCCTATTAATTAAAATTTTTTGTCCTCCATTAAAATGAAATGTTGTAGCCTACACTAAAGACGGGACATTTTCCACAATTAAGGCCCAGGCCCAGGCTAACAAACATGAGTGTCCATTGTAAAGCTTGCTTTGTTAGGCCTAACTCTCCAGTTTCCAAAGTTGAAGCTTTAAACATTTGGTGAAATATAAAGAGCACATGCTTAAATGTCTTTATGTTTATTATGCAGGTTGTCCAAACCCAGACGCCGACCACCCTGTCTTTGCTCCTTTGCAACACCTGGGACCTGAGCGTCTGCTAAGTAAGGTTGTAAACATTAATGAAAACGAACAAAATAAAAGCTAGTTGAGAAAAACATTGTCGTTAACTGAAATAAAAACGAAGCATTACAAAAAATGAACTAAAACTGTAATGTCGGTTTGCAAATGTAACCCGCTCAAAAATAGCCTGCACGCAGGTATGTTTCGCTGCACACCACATTAGTCCAGTAGGTGGCAGGGGTGGCGCTGGATAGAGGGGAAACTGCTTCACGGATTTTTAGAGAAGAAAAAAAACCGTGAAGGTTGCAGAACGATAGCGAGCTAAAGTTATACTTAGATTTTTCACACTGAGTTTTTCTCACCAAACCTACTTCTAGGAAGAATAGCAGAGCCAAGGGTCGAAATTAAGACAAGGAGTTTACTTGTATCCCTTTTCTCCGGTGATTGTTCGACATTTGTGTTACTAGCAGACATAGTTATTTTTTCTATTCTGCTATTAATTCTGTTGTTTAATGCCTTGTGTGAAAATGTAATAATATGTGTATTGCATAAGAAAAAAAAAACAATTGGTGTTGAACGTGAGTTTAGGGATTTGAAATGCTATTCCATGTTACGAGATCAGCTAAGTTACTATGTGGTAAGTTACTGCTTGATTTTCATGTATGTAGTGAATGCAAAGGTTTAAAATAAGAATTTAACGTACTGCATTCCCAGAATAGTTCTTCCTCGCCACTGTCGCAGTAAATGTTTGCTCTGGGGGGAATTACTAGAATTGTTAACTCTTGTTATGAATTGATACTATAAATAAAATTGAATTGAATTAACTTTGTTGTGTACTTCACCAATTTATCTTTGAATTATTTTATTTATTATTGTATTCATCTTATTGCTATTCTTTATTTTTTCTCTGTTAAGAGAAATAGGTCCATCTTTAATAAATGTCCATTATCTTTGTATATAATTTTACTTACTTACTTCATTGTTATGTTCTTCCCCCATTAATGTCGTACCTAGAACTTGCCTAATCCACAACTGGTTAAACGGCACCTCTAACATAACTAGTAAGATATTATTCATCCGTGGAGCATAGAGGTACACAAAGAGTTTTGAAACATTCAATAAACATTTATTAGGTAAGAGTTGTTTTTTTTTCTTTTCAGCACAAGTTGAGCTAACAGCCTACTTTCCATTTAAAACATTTAAAGAAGGATGCCCGGTTAGCTCAGTTGGTAGAGCAGGCGCCCATATATAGAGGGTTACTCCTCCATGCAGCAAGCCCGGGGTTCGACTCCGACCTGTGACCCTCTCTCTCTCTCCCCTTTCATGTCTTCTTTTTAAAAAAAATTTATGAAAGCACAATAAAAAAAATCTTTACTAGATGAGAAAGAAGCAAGAATAGATCAAATATACTAAATACGAATTATATTGAAAAAGTGTTAGTGCTGTGTATATTCATGTCTGCATTATCATGTCTATTATGGTCCTTCCTAACTTGAGTCTGCTGCAAGTGCAAATGACAGCATCATCCTGTCTTGTTTCTATTTTCTTCTAAAGGATTTCTGGGACAAGGTGTGTTTCAACAAACCCTTTAGTTTGGTGCAACAAATGGGTGATATGGTCTTTATCTTGTGACACATTGACAATGACAAGGCCAGGCTCTGTCTAAATAACAAAGTTGCACTTGGTACAATTTGTCACTGCTGTGTGTGTTTGTACCTGATCATAATACTGGTGTGCCTTTTTCAGATTACCATGGGTATTTAAGCAAAAAGTTGGATCTTGGATTTGTAGGATCTCAATAGAGCACAAGTCCTTGTATTTGAAAGGGCATTTAATTTCCAGAACTGCGTCTCCATGACAGTCACATGTTGAAATCCCATCAGGTGATGCTGCAAGGAATGGGTAAGGCTGGTAGATGACAAGGCCTGTGCGTTTTAAAACAAAGTTTGTAACTCATCTCTTTCCGTGTCTTTGTGCTCAGTACCCTATTTTAAAGTGAGGATGTGGGAGATGCTCTTGGTATCAAACTGCATGATGGTCCTTACAGTTGAAGCTCCATCTGCTTTGCATTTGAAGACACTGTGGATGTTGCTGGCAGTCACTATTCCTCTTCCTTAAACACTCCAAAGGTGTGACCGGGACTGAGCAACAGTTGCTTGAGACAGATTTTCAATTTGTGCCTTGGTGGAAATGGCATCATCGATTATAGTCTGTGGAGAGCAGTTGTCAACATTAGCTAGTCTCGCTAATCTGTATGGGAGTTGTGGGTAGTCTACAGCATCCTGTGATTCTGAAGCGGTGTTGGTGTCACTGCTGTCCCTGACTAAAACTGCTGCAGTGGGCTGGATCTCTCTCAGCTCTGCAAAGGTTTGGGGTTGCTCCTGGATAAATCCTGGTACTTTCTTCCTTTTTACCTCTGTCTGCCGTTCAAGGCCTCAAGTTAACTTTTTTTGACGACCAGCCACTGTGGCGGGTGGATTTATTGACCTTTCACAAGCCTGTTTTTTGCCTCATAAAAGGTGAAAAACAAGAATCACATGAACGTTCCGAAACCGAAGTCACATCCTCTCCAACTGCGCTGCTTTCATGGACGTCAGTTCCTTGACCGCAGCAGCCTCCTCCGGAAACACAGTCTTTGATAGTTTACAATTTATCGTGTGTAGGTGGCTTTTTGATGACTCCTGGTCCTTAATTGCTTGTAATTTTAAGTTTTAAGTCTTGATTACAAAAGGATTTGACTTTGCTTTCTCTGAAACATACACACAACAGTCACTGCAGTACATTTGTTCTGTACTGCTGTCATAAATCAGCACCGTACGAACCTTGCCGTTGTCGCCAATTGTCCACTTTGTATTAAAACATCTTCTTTTTACTTTTCTTTCTCTTTACCTCAGTAATGTGCCGCCCCATTTTTAGCACAAATCCAACTAAATTGCGCACTTCTTTGAAATGTAAAAGAACAGTTGCAAAAAAACAAAAACGAATGAATTACTCACTTCTCCTTGGCAACCTACCAATGTGGCAGGTAGACTGACAGTGTTACCTGCATTTGGCGGGTGATAATTTCATGCCCTGCTGCCGTTCAATACCTTACCATGCTTTGGATGTGACATCAATACCTTACCATGCTTTTTCCATTTCTTCCATTGACATGGGATATCACTACATGACACTTCAGGTCTGTCTAATGTGTAATGCTTTCCATGGCACACAGTAGAACAACAATGTGGCTGCAGGCCTCTCCTAAACCTGCTGCACAAATGCAGCGGGTTGCAACAATATAGCCATTTCTACTAACACAAACCCAGGGTTTGTATTTTTGTTCTTTGATCCATTGTCCTAGAGCCACTTTGGCTGCAACAAAAGCATCGGGACTTGTTTCTGATAGATAATGCTGCATGATGTTTTGGACATGATCACAAACAAAATAGTGATAAGCCTCTAGTGACTAATAGGCTCGCAAAGAATCACTTGTACAAGGGCCTGGAGTGTAAATCAGGTAGTAATGTTCAAGATACTGAACAGGGAGCAATTTATCAGCATCAGCAGCATACCAGCCATCATCTAGATTGTATGGATCTGGTAAAGACAGAGTCTGATCTTCAAATAAGAGCTTCAGTTTACTAATGTACCTATTGGAATCGGATTTGTCCAACTGAAGAAGAGATGCAGAAAGATTACACATATTCCATGTTAAAACTTTGTGTCTCTTCCTAAGTCTGTCTCTGAAAGCAACTGGCTGCCTACTTTCTGTCTGGACTGGATGCTCCTGCCTGTCTTTGGTCTCCCTCTCATTGCAGTGACTTCTCTACTCTGTCCAATTGCAGAGTGACATGAAGAATGTGCAAAGAACCATTATTAAAACCGCTAAGGAAATCTCGTAAAAAATCCCCTAAATTATATAATTCATCCAAAGTTTATCTTTCTGCTGCCAACCCTGCTTGCTCTTCAACTGTGCTTGGTGTATTCTCAAAACTCCCCATCTACAAAATCCTAGCAGAGCATAATAATTATCTTCAGCTGTGGAAATTTGAGACTAATATTTACTACTTAATTATTATTATTATTCTTTGGAAGATCAGACTCATTGCCAGTCACCGCCTGAAGTAAAAGCTATGATTGAAATGAAAAATTATGGAAGTACATTAGCCTTTAGGCTACATCTACTATGACCAAGGAAAGGCATTTCATTCATTTCTGTCTCCTGAGTTAGTTAATCAATCCCTCAATGATTATGTTAACAATGTCTGAATTTCCATCATGTCTGTTTTTTAATCGACTTACCTGAAAAGGGGTTTTCCAACCAAACACTTCTTTTTTGTTGGTTGCTAAGCAATTTGTGTAATTAGCATGATTAGTTCACCAACATGTAAAATAAAGATTGATTTTTATTAATTTAATTTATAAAGAAACAATTAAAAAAAAAAAAAACAACGCTAACAATGCTCTTGGATCAGGGAGGCTCCAAAATCATGGTTGCAGCTGTCTCCGTGGTCCTGCTACACATCCTGCGATGCGCTGTTACATCCTGCTACGCTCTATGGTGCCCTGCTACATTCTGCTACGTCCTGCTGTGCCTTGTAATGCCGCACAGTGCCCTGTTATGCCATGAACTACTACAAATTACTATTTTTTAGTCACTATTCCATTATCTTTTACTGTGACTGTTATTGCCACTCTTCATTCTAACCCCAACCGGTCGTCAGACACCGCCTACCAAGAGCCTGGGTCTGTCCGAGGTTTCTGCCTAAAAGAGTTTTTCTTCGCCACTGTCGCACTGTTCTTGCTCTGGAGGGAACTACTAGAACTGTTGGGTCCTGGTAAAGTATGTGGTCCAGTGTGGTCTAGACCTACTCTATCTGTAAAGTGTCTCAAGATATCTGTTGTTATGAATTGATACTATAAATAAAATTGATTTGAAATTGCTAACATATAAAACTGACTCCACAACCGCCAACATCAGCATCAGCTGTGTTCAATGCTGATTTAATGTTAATGCAATGGTAGCTGAAGACACAGATCACAACGATAAGCTTTTATCATCTTTTGAAGTTAATGTGCTGGCTATGATTAATTATTATAGTCATTAAATCAACAATATAATACACCTATTTATGCTTACAGAAATAGCTATATGGTTTCAGTAAGCAAATAAACAAATACGGAAAGCAGAAACAGTTAGCATTATATCATAAGCTAATGTTACCAGATGTTTGTTTGTAAAGTTAGTGCCTTTACGACTACCAAAGTTAACGTTAGATAACATAGTCACACTTAGGCTAGCTAGCTATCCAATTCAAGACACCAGAATTGTTTTTAACATCAGCACTAAACAAATAAAAATAAGGTTATTCACAATCAGATTGTGTATGTCATATACAACGCTACATCCATAGTGGAAATGCATGGATGCAAAGTGGGGCTTAAAAGTTTGGTCACCCCAGGAAAGAAATGTGTATTAATATGCATAAAAAAGCCACGAAAAGATGGAAAAATCTCCAAAAGGCATCAAATGACAGATTAGACATTTCTAAAATATGTTACAAAAATTTAGATTTTATTTCCATCATTTACACTTTCAAAATCACAGAAAACAAAAATATGGCGTCTGCAAAAGTTTGGGCACCCTGCAGAGTTTCTAGCATGCACCGCCCCCTTTGGAAAGCTGAGACCTGACAGTGTCATGGATTGTTCTCAATCATCGTCTGGAAAGACCAGGTGATGTCAATCTTAAGGTTTTAAATGCCCAGACTCATCTGACCCCCAACAATCAGCACCATGGCTTCTTCTAAGCAGTTGTCTAGGAAACTGAAACTGAAAATAGTTGACACTCACTAGAGATGAGCCGGATACTCGGCTGCGGATAAAGCACTTTTGCCGAATACAAGTATTATACGAGTAATACGAGTCAATATCTGTGCTCAGATTGGGTAGCGGCCCGTGCAAACTTTTGCAGATGCCATTTTTTTTTGTTTTTTGTTATTTTGAAAGTGTAAATGACAGAAATAAAATCGAACTTTTTGACATATTATACAAATGTCTAATCTGTCATTTGATGCCTTTTGGTGATTTTTCATATTTTCTTGGCTTCTTTATGCACATTAATACAAATTTTTACCTGGGGTGCCCAAACTTTCAAGCCCAACTGTATAAAGAGAACATTCCTCTAAGCATCTTCCTTACTCGTTACTTGCAGGAAATGTTTTTGCATGTAATTCTGTTGTTCTGAATAGGATGCTTTACTATGACAAAGTCACATAAAGTTAAAAATCTAAGTTTTTATTTACATTATTGGAACTTGTTTTAGTGGAACATATGTACATCAAATGTTGTTTTAGTTGTGCAACAGAAAACTCCGATTGGACAGATAGTGTAGCTAGCTGTATGAATTTACCCTGCAGAGATCTGAGGAGCAGGTAACCATAGTGCTCATAAATTGACCAGACTTGAAAATTCCAACACAAAGAAAGCGTAAGGTAATGGACATCTGGGTGAAAAAAGGGTGATTCGGCAGAATTTCCATCGCACCGGAGCAATCCCTAAAGTGGAACGTCATGGAAATAGATTTACGCAGTTATTTACAACACCATTATCGTAAATTTTTAACCACCACTTAGACTAATGAGTGAAAAGTGCCAAAAAAGTGTTTAAAGCATTGAAAGAAAAGCTTTAAATTCATTAAAGAACAGATTTATTTTTCAGGATGTGGATATTTGATGTATTTAGGACTTTTTCTCTCCTGCCTACCCGCCTTCAGACCCCCAAAATGGTCAAAGCAATTGGATGAATTTTTTTTTTCCGAAACAAAGGGACGTCAGACTAGTGGGCTGTAGGACCAAAGAGAATTTTTCAGATTATTGAGAAGTTGGAACAATGGAGTGTTGAAGAAATGGGCAGTCTCCCGATCTGGGGACCCCCAGAAATGATACCCCAGGTTGAGAACCACTGATTTATAAAATATAATAGTATGTCTTTATTGTCATTATATCATTCAAACCAAAATTTGTAGTGCTGCTGCTGTAATGTAATGCTAGTTAAAACATTAATTCATCCATTCCACACAATAATAATGAATAAATGTACAGTAATATTTGTCCCCATTAACACTATAAAGATTTAACGTGTATGTTAAGTCATTTCAGAGTTGTTATAGCTGTGGGGAAATCAATTCTATTTCAAATCAGACATTCAGACTGTGAATCTTTTCCCTCCAATGACAATAACAGAACATTGATAATTCAGCAGATTCTAACCCATCGACGAGTCCAAGATGTCCAACTGTGAAAACACAAAGCAACATTAGTATTCATACATCATACGTAGAGTATCTAGAGATGTTCTGATACCAATATCTTAAATCCAACATCCTGTAATTCCAGATTTTTTTCATAGCTGGATGTAATTTGTGGCATCTAAACATAACAATGAAGATAGTGATGGTGGAACTCTTCTTCAGTTGTTTTCTAGTAGTGATGAAATGGCGAAAACTGTTATAGTTTGGTGCTTTGTCTTGTCTTATTGTGGTAGTCTGTTTTCCTGTCTTTAATTCTTAGCCTGGTTTACTGTCATGTCATGTGATTATTGCATGGAGTTATTTTTTGTCTTGTATATGTTGGTTCCTGTTTTATTTTGAAGTCTGGGTCTCTGTCTCGTCTTTAGTTTTACTTCCTGTGTTTTCCCGCTCCCATGATTACCAGATGTTTTCCACCTGTTTCCCAGCATTCTTGTCACCTGCCTCTTGTCACCTCGTTACCCTCTGTATTTATTCTTGGTGCTTTCCTTGTTCTGTGTCAGATCATTGTGGTATTTTCTGTGTATGAGGCTGCCTGTTTTTGTCTCCGTGTTACTAGTTCTCGTGGTTTATGTCCTTGTTTGTTACTTTGTTTTTTGGATACCTGGCCTTGTGTTTTGTAGACATAAGGCATAAAACCTCAAGCTCAACTTTTACCTGCCTCCTCTGTGCAATTGGGTCCACCAGTCCATGCACCTCGTGACAAAAATGTTGGACCACACCCAATATAAATTTGTTATCTAGCTCGCTTGACCACCGCTAATGTCTGTCTTTCGTGTTACCACACACGCTCTTGAGCCTCCGTTAAAACTCCCAAACTGACTTTGCTATTAGTTGATAAGCTGTTGGAAGATGTGACATCCGTTACATTTTAAAACCAGCCACTTGACAAAATGTTCTCTTGTTTTGTTTTGTTTTTTTTTTTTTTAAAAAGGAAAACCTCTGCCAGTGAGGTTTGATTCATCTGTTTGGGTCAGGAAAGATCCCATTACATTTAGTGGCGGATTAAAGTCACAGGTGGATAGCCAAATTAATTCACTTAATCAATAAAAAGAGTTCTTGCCAATGTGACGGCCCTTCCAAATCTGCCCACCTGTCATGTTCTGCTCCTTTTTGTTTCAAGGTGTTAAGAGTGGGTGGGGAGGTGAGTTGGGAGGGTTGTCTGTACCTGGCCAGCTGGGCGTGGCCTACAGGAGGCATTAAAGGCCTGCCCTTCTGGGAGTCTCACTATCTCTCAGCTGGTCCTACTAGGGCATCCACCATTTTGTTCTTTGTTTGGTTTGTTGCACCTTACAACACGCTTCACTTCATTCATTCACTCATCCATGCATGGCAAACACGACTAATGTCTTCTATACTTACACACCCCACAGTTACCTTTTGTTGGGTTATGTTATCAGGATATTTAGTTGAATAAATTACTTTTTGGTTACATTATCTGTGTGAGACCTCCATTTTTGTTAGGGTTAGGGCTAGGGTAAGGGTTAGGGTAGAGCCAGGCGCTAACGGCATTCACTGCTCACTCACTGAGGCAGATTTGTGATATCGGGCTTTGATTTGTTAAAGCAAGCTGCTGCAGGGTCAGGCGTCACTGAGGGTCTACGGTCAAACGTGTCCGTAAGAATTCCTGGCAGTCTGCAGAGAAAATGAAGGTGATAGCCACAAGGAGCATGTTTATATGCAAACAGTATATTCTGTTTGGATATTTAGAAAAAGGCCTTTTTTCAAAATATTAAAATTTTTGATTAATGCCTGTTCTCTGTACACAGTCTGTTCTGCCTGCACAATCCGTCCTGCGTATGCGCAAACTGTTTGCGTGTATTATATGAGAAGAACGTGGATTTACAGCACTGCACGATCTGTTCCTATAAACAGCTAAAGACTGTTCCACAGTAGCGGTCTGCCGTTAGACTCCACCAGAAAGCTAACAGTAGTTTAGCTAACAGCTAATTCAACTAACCACTAGCTGAGACTGCATGTAAAAGACCCTCAAAACTGATAATAACCAATAGTTGTTGGAGGCTACTGGCTAAATCTCCTTACAACAGGACAGGACATGACAGGAGACAGAGAGCGATGAAGAGGCCAATTTGCAAGGGGCAAGTGATCCAGGGATGTGTGTGCCGAGGGCCAGTCAGTCAGGAGCCAGCAATAAAAAAAAAAAAAACTATTTTGACCAGACTGATAGGAAGACCGTGGACAACCTATGACGACAACTAAAAATGGAGAAATTAATGAGAAGGAAAGCAGAGAGGGCTCTTGGATAACAAAAGAATTAATTTGGCGCCAAGAGGAACAATTTAGTTAACCAGAAGTTCACACAAATATTTAACCTCTTAAATAACGACTGCAATTTTGTGCATTTGGGCAAAATGACAAACCAAAATTAAAAGTGGTACAGCTTCCACATACTTTGACACAGATGTGCCTGGCATCATTGGAAAGCTAACACTCTCTAGTTTCTTGTGCAAGTGTCCTGGTGATTCTAGGCATTACTGCCCAAAAGTTAGAGTCTAGAATGGAGGGTTCTATTTCCGTCCAAGTCATACAACTGTAAATTGACAAACACACACAGCTGGAGGTACTTCAAAAGAGAATAGACCCAACACAATGCAATAGCCACATCTCTCTTCTTACTACAACCCAAATTTGATGACAAGAGATACAAATATGTCTATTTGTATTTGGTTTGGTCCATTTGGAGACTCCAAAAGGGACTTTGGTTACCAAGACTGCATACCAATTTTCAAATAGTTATAACTTAAGAACCCCTTGGTCTAGAAACATGATCTTGGTATCTAATAAAACTGAACACTCTGAGATATATTGCTATCAATTTGTATTTATCAGACCTTATCAGGCACAGCATTACATAAGCATAACCACACAAAAAACATTTTCTTCTGTTCCGCCTAAGATTTTAATTTAAAAAAGGCAAAGTGCACTTGCAAACTTTTTAATTTATAAATGGTATGAAAAAAAAATTGGAAAATACAAAAACACAAATTCTTGGAAACTATTTACATTCACTATTTACATGAATGAACCCGACTATCAGTGTCATAAAGTTCAGGTTACAAATTATTTGCAGTGTGCCATGCATTATAGCAGTCCCTGCTCACTATGACGCACAGGCACGCATTGCAGTTGGAACATTTCACTGTGAAAGGTCTTCTGTGATATTGGCTTCTCCTGTCTGGCACTGACCATCTCCTTGAACAAAATAAAGGTGTTGGCAATGTCAATGAAAGACCGGTACCACTTCTTGCTCTTTTGCAGGTTGGTGTAGTATCCAATCAGAAAGGTCCACACCACCCATGTGATTGTTGTCCTTGATGGCTGGTGGGATGGAGACATCCTGTAAAGACCATTGACCATCTGCCCCCTTTATTTGTCTTTGGACCTTGTCATCTCCATGTGCTGGATGCACTGCAGGCCTTTGATGCAACCATCCTCATCAATGGCAATGCATTGGTTGGGATGATAATTGGCCATGCATGCCTGCCTTATGTCCTGGTACAATGGCTTAATTTTTCCAAGCCGGTCATACCCAGCGGTGTGTCTTCTTCCATTGTTGGCAGCATCGAGATCAAGGTCACTGGGGTGGATGGCGCGTGATATGGCTCTGAACCTGCGCCCCAACATCACACTGGATGGAAAATAAAAAGCGTATAGCTCCAATCTTTTCCAGTAGTCTGTGAGGGTTGGTGTTTCAATAAGTCATATGTAAATAACCATGGCCAAGTACGACATCAAGCTGAAAATTGTCCGGATGGTGTCTTTCTCCAAATTTATTGCTATTGTCCAGAAGTGTTTGCGGTATGCTACGGGTCATAAATAATTGAAAAAGCTGTAGTACCGAGTACTGTAAAGTACCCACAAGCTGGTTACCGGGTGTGCGTGCTGGTTGGAATATTGGCTGCTGTGGAGTAATGTCCTGCACATCTGTGCCTTGCCATGCAACTTCCAGAGTAGATGGCTGGTGTGGAGTGGTCCTTTCTCTTGCTCTCCCCATTGCTCTTCCTCTTGAGCCACCTCTGGCTCTTCCTCTTCCCCGACTTGCAGGCTGTGTAGAGGTAGAGAGTTGGGGTTCCAGCTCCTCCTCCTCAACAACAGGAGATCCTGGGGTCGTCCTGGGCCTCCGGCTGCCAATCAGAGTGAGATGTCTCTGGCTCTCTGAAACAAAGAAATTAGTTGATTAGCTCCCCTCATTCACGCACAGGAACACCCCCACACACTTCTTCATTTGGTCTTTTGACCAATATAGCAGCTGCCTCCTCCACCGTGAACCACTTTTTTTCCTCCAAACATCTTTACAAGTGTGTAATAATGTTTCCAGCTAGTAGACAAATCGCTAAAAGTCATTGTTTTATAAAAAATACGCGCACCAATGCTCTACAATGAATGTCTGCGAGAGTGCACGGTTTACGCACAGACTTAAAGCCATTACGCACGGCTTTACTAGGTCACACCCTAACCCAATGGCATATTATCATATCGTTGGATTATCTCTTCATAGGCTAAAGAGCTAGGAGGGTCTCGTAACATGACATTGCTAATGGTTGAAATAACTGTCGATCGAAACGATGGTGGTCCAAATCGAATGCCCAGACATCCTTGGCTTCCAAGCTTTCCATCTCTGCATCCCGGGAACAGATTGGCTCATGAGGTCTTGTTTGATCCGTAAGACGTTGCAGAACAACATTGACACCCAAATTTAGAGTTAGACTTCTTGCTTGAGGAAGGAGATTGGAAAATATGTGCTGAAGTGAACCGTTTACCGTGTTTACATTGTAATTTGGTCAGAAACTTCAAGATTGTGAGACAAACAGCTAGATTTGGACAAAATGGCTTGGATATTACTTTTCCTTGGACTCTTGGTGACTTATGAAAAAAATGTTGGGAAGAATGTGCAGGTAAGTTAGCACACTTTGATTGCTGCTGTCCTTTTTAGTGTTATAACAACTTGATTGCAATTATTTATCGGCTTCCATCATGGTATGTTTTGAATGTAGTCTTATCCGAATCCCGAAAGTCTAAGCTTTCAGGCATGTGCGTATGTTTGAAGATTTAATGCAAGTTATAACAACCTTTTATGTAGCGTCCCTGTTTTGGGTTGGCAAACAGGTTAACAGAGACCAAATTAGAATCTTTGGACAACAAAAGAGAGGAATAAGGTGGGTAAAGGAGACAATTAAAAAAACAATACAAATTAAAGCTGCAAGCAGCGTTGGACGGGCCTTTGCTAATCTGGGCGCGTCGGGGTTACTGGCGGCCCCCGCTCCTTGCAACAGTGCATATGCATGGCACTCAGACACCGCAAATCGTCAGCAATGAAAAAGGATCTCCCTGCCTAGTTTAATACCTCACACAAGACTATACTTTAAATGGGTCACCAGTTATGAAAGGGGAGTGGTTTAAGAATAGGGGCGGGCCAAACCATCACTAATGGAGAAGGAACTCTGCTGAGTTTAATGACACATCACACAAGACTCTACCTTAAATGGGTTACCAGTTATAAAAGGGGGCGTGGTTTAGGTATAGTTTTGAACCCAAAACACAAAGGCAGCGAGGCAAAAGTCAGGAAATTTGACTAAGTGCGAGCTCCAAAGTCTGTAGTGAAATGCAAAACAAGTGAGAAACAAGAAATGCAACAAACTAGCGTGATGCCAATAGTGTCTTTTCTACAGGTATGTCAGGAGGCCTCATGAGCTGTACCTGTGTGCAGGTGTCCAAATAAAATGGCTGCTTAACAGGGCCATTCTTAGTTTGCAAAACTGCACTCAGACACTCAAACATACAACATCCATTCATTACTGACAACTGACTTGGTTCCAGCTCAATCTGTGTGTTTGGTTAATTAAGCCCTTGATGTGAAGTAAGGTGTAAGTAACCAAAATGTTACCATTTGAAAATCATTATCCATAAAACCTTTTATTTTAAAAAGTGATTTTAATTTACAAAGAAAAGAAAACTAAAAAAATTTAAGTGTCCTCCTGCTCTGCCTCCATCTGGGACTCTGCATCAGATATAACTGCAAAAAAATAACAATCGTCTAATAACCTTATCAACAAAACATTTCATACATGTGCTAAATTGTCAGTGAATTACAGATACTCTATAATGGTGTTTATAATGCCAATTCCTGGATGGTAAATATCTGTATTTCTGCTAGTAACATTTGTTAAGTTGATTTTGAGCAACATAGCATAATAGCCTATCCTTTTGAAAGAGTAACAACCATGTAACATGAGCTATTACTTGAATATGCTGCAAAATGCCTGTTTATGTATTACAGACCACAATACACAAGTACTGTACTTTGACTCCTACTACAGTATAGTATGTCACTAGTGATAGATTGTCTATTCATGTTTATTCTTTTATTACTTTATCACTTATACATATCCATTGACTTCCTTACATCTCACTTTGTGCTGACCTTGTAATACCAATTAAATCTCTACTTTGTGTCCTATTGTAATCTGTATTGTATATGAAACTATACGTTGTCTTTCACGCTCAGACTTTTCGTCGCCAGATTGCCGTTGCAAATGAGAAACTCTTCTCAGTGGTCTACCTGGTTAAATAAAAAGTATTATACTTTACGTATAATTTGTCTATTTTGTGTATTTATTTTGATGTGCGTGAATTTGTTTTGAGTTGCTGCAACAAGGGAATATTCCCCAGTGTGGGATTAATAAAGTCTATTTTATCTTAATTTATGGTTGTTGGTCTACCACCCATTTTCCTCATTCTAGTCAAAAAACTAACAGTATTACACACCCATACTATCGCAGTCATAGCTGTGACAATATGCGGCACAACTAAACACTTACCATCTTTTTTGAAAGCTGCAGCCAAGTGAAACAGCTCAAGCTCCTGCTGGAGCTGTTGCACCTCTGCCTGCTCTCCAGCTGTCTCCTAACCCACCTCTCCCAGCTCTCGGCTGCCCTTCTTTGCCGATGTTCCCAACACACCACATTCATCACCCCAGCTATGGCATCCATGAGCTGGGGGAACAGGGTGTCCCGGCGTACATCAGGGTCCCTGCAAACATACTGCAATTACTTTTTTGAAAGCTGCAGCCAAGTGCAACAGCTCAGGCTCCTGCTGGAGCTTTTGCACCTTCAGCAGCCTCCGTCTCCCTCTGCCTGCTCTCCAGCTGTCTCCTAACCCACCTCTCCCGGCTCTCGGCTGCCCTTCTTTGCCGATGTTCCCGGTACACCGCATTCATCACCCCAGCTGTGGCATCCATGAGCTGGGGAAGGGTGTTCCGGGGTACATCAGGGTCCCTTCAAGCATACTGCAATTGCAAAAAAAGATTGTCAAGCACTTTATACAATTAAGATTGACACATGGAACAATTTATTATATTTTTCATGTTTTTTTTTTATTTATACTTTGATAATGAAATATTCTCAAGATAGTAAATCTGAGATCTCAGATTTACTGTGTTTATATTTCATTATCAAAGTACTGATGTTGAAAAAAAAGGATCCATCCTTTGTCTTCTTTAAGCTTAATATTTTTTTGCTATATTGCAGTTTAGTTGTAATTATTTTATGTCCTATTTTATGAATTAAATTTTAGAGACCTGGTAAGACATCTATACAAAGCCATTTTCTACTGCTCTTCATACTATTTAACCTGTACATACTTATTCTTTCTATTCTCATGTTAAGACACTGCACATCTGTCTATATGGTACACTCAGTTTATCCATATTTATTGAATTTTTCTTACTATACATTCTGTTACATAAAGCAAAAATAGCTATATTCTTATTACTAGTACATATCACCGCTATTACATTGCACATCTATACATATAACATAGCCATATTTATTCTGCTCTTAACACTACAATATATTGTCCTGCCAATGCAACACCTGTCTATACTTTGAACATCATATTGCACTTTTCTGCTTTTTTTTTTTTGCAAATCTGATTGGTCGCAAACTGCATTTCCTTGTCTTTGTATTTGTACACTGCACAATGACAAAGTTAAATCTATTACTATATGCCCCTTGTTTAGATATGCAAAAATGCATTTATGATTATATTAGTATTGTTATTTCAAATGTTAGCTGGGGGAATACAGTTTTAGAGAATAAAGAGTTATGAGGAGTGGTTTACATAATAGGCTGCTGTGTGTTACATGACAGCTATGTAAGTAAAAGATGGGATTCAATCAAAACTTATTTATGAGACTATGTCAATTTCAGTTATTTCTGAGACAATTCATTGTACTGCACAATTATGAATTATTTTTAGAATGCATGTGTCACGCAGGTGTACAAGCTCTAACTTGTTACCATGGGAGTCGAAATAAAAACGGTCACGCCACGCAGCTGGCAGACATTAAGAATCAAACCACACAAACCCAATTTAGCCTACCGCATAGTGCTGCAGCGCCTGATGTGCCCTCTCCATGTCCTGATCATCCACAGAAGGTAGACTCATAAGGGAAGACATCTGAACAAATGGAGAAAAAAAGAAATAATTTTTCAACATGCAACATTTACACTAACATATAGGCTATCTATAATGGTCTTTCTGAAAGTCTGCAATTACAACAAGTACTAAGCCATATGTTTAACACCACAAAAAAGGAAAACAAATAAATACATCTGTGAAAAAAGTAATACCTAGACATTCTTACTTCAGTTAGTTCAGCCAACTGGTAATCTAAATGAATGGAACAAAAGGGATTTGGGGGGCTGTCTCCCGATCACAGTAAAGAATCACCTTCTTTCTTTTTTTGGTGTCAGTTGATCCACAGCATCAGCGGAAAAATACACAGAATTAAATTTAAAAAATGAAAAGGAAATTCAAAGAAGGTAAATATTAGTGGCCATTAATAAATTAATAACTAAGTAATGTATGTCGGTTTCTGTCAGGCGAAATAATGCTCGCAACCCCTCAGTGATTGGTTGAATTAAAAATTTGAAACGCACCCTTTGCCGAGTATAAATACCCATGGATTTGTTAAACAGATGCTTTATTCTCCAACTGTGTGTTGCAGTTGAATGAAATTTAGGACCAAAATGCAGAGATGAGGATGGCAGGCAGGTAGGAGAAGTTAAACATGAATTTATTGAACAAAAAGGCAAACAACAAAACAGGGATCAAGTGGCAAAAATAAGAAAACTCACGGAAACAAAGTAAAAAATCCAAAAATTCCACAACCCAAAAATCCAAAAGCAAAAAACAAAAACTGGATGCGGGAGAAACGCCGACTGGGAAAGACTCACGGGGACACCAACTGAAGGCTGAGAGGACAAATACATACAGGTAGGCGAACCAAAACGATCTGACAAGAGACGAGGGAAGCACAGACACTAAATACACTAGGTAATGAGGTAACGAGAAGCAGGTGGAAAACATCAGGTAATCACAAGACCGGGAAGACACAGGAATAAAACAGGAAACAGAATATACAGGCACTCAGGGGAATACAAGACAGGACTGACAACACAAGACAGGATAAAAAAAAACAAATAAGGAGGAAAAGAACCCAAAGCCAAAACCCCAATCCATAACAGTGCTGCTTTGCAAACTCGGGGAAAGAATAAGGTTCCACGCTTACAGAGAGAGAAAGAAAGGGCGATATATCAGAACTTTATGCACATTTTGCAAAGAAGTGAAGGACTTCTTGCATGCGGTGAGTTTGTGTGCCAGCTGATTGACGTGTTAGCATGCTAACGTATTTATTTGCAACACAACATTAATGTAACGTATATTTATAATCAGTCAATAGTCACAGATGATGTATGTTGCCACTTGTGCAACAGACATAGAAATCCAGGCAACTGCTTTTGGGGTGGACATTTTTATATACAGTGGTGACAGATGGCTCACATACAGCTGTAAGAGATCTGTTTTCAAATCAAGGCATTTACTTGAAACTCAATGAACAAAATTATTTTGAGTCAGTGGTTGGTGTGCTTTAAGTTGTGCAAAGTCAATAATTCATCCAATACTCGGTAGTGTTTGTAGTTCAAATAGTAATTATAGTTTTTCGAAGTATTTGAAAAAGAAACGTTTCTAATATGCAATATCAAGGAAATGTGTTGCAGAGACAGAACGTTAATGAAATGAGATCACAGAAGTACCGAGATAATGTGTTATTTAGACATTTATTTTCCCCTCCTCCATGCAGTTGCTTGTAACCAGGGACGACACAGAGGAAAAAACATTTGCAACAACAGTTGCCAGGTTCAACACAACGGCCACTTTGCTTCTTGTTGTCCTGAAACATCCCAACACAGTATAGACTGTGAGAAAGAGCTATTTTAATAACTAGGGCTGGGAATAAATAAATCATGTCTTTATTGTGTGAAAAATAACTATGAAACAACAATCGTTTTTAATAGAATGGGCGTTTCTGCTTCATTTTCAGCAGAGCAGCTGACTCCATGGTTCTCGTGGGCTTTATAAGTCCTAACGTGAAAATGTGGTTTAATGTACCTAAACAACAATCAGTGATCACCAAATTTCTCTCACATATTGCTCCTCATAACCACTGAAAACTGTCAAAAAAATCTGTCAAAGTCCAATTATTATGGAAGTTATCTGACATTAACATTTCTTTTTCACTTCTTTTTCTCTCTTGAGGCATTGACAACAGCTGATAGGTTAGGCTCTCCCTGTCAATACACATGCTAGAAATAGTTTTTGGTTTGCTAATGTTAAGACAACACCGAAATATTCACTCACACACACACACCATATACATTTATAATATTAATGGACAGAACATGTGTGACGTCACCCATTGGTTTGGAGATCTGCTATGAGTCGTCGAGTTTGCAGTTTTAATTGGAGGTGGCGGTGACTGAGAGTTGGCAACGCTGCTTACATTCTACACTTTGTAGTACAGTTAAAAGCTTACCCCCAATTTATGTTCAAAGACCATTGGTTTGAGTTCAGCTGTAAGGTTTTGCTGCTGTCTGACATGGAGATATATGTGAAGAGTTGTGGTTCCCACTGTGATACAGTGGTTTGTTTTGAAGAGGCCTGGCATACAGTCCTGTTACGGTAACTGTGAGGCGGATGCGGCCGGGGCTGTACCCCTACAGACTTGATTGGCGCTATTATGATGAGGATACCGGGGACTATGAAGTGTAAGGCAATGCAACTGGGATCAGTGCCCCGTATTCTTCAGGCTCCGATTCATTGGATTCCGAGAGCATTTCTTGGGCTGCAATGTTTAGCGGTGGATATGGGCATGCGTGCCGACAGCCACTGCGCCATGGACACCAGAGACCAGGAGACTCATCTTGACTCAGATTCCAAGACCGGTGTTGTTGGTCACTGTGTATGACGTTCCTGTTCATGCGGATGTGAAGCAATGCAATTGGTCACTATTGACCGAGACCTGGCATTTATTTCTAGAATGGCTGGGTAACCGGTGGTGGGGATCGGTCTCCGAAGAGGATATAATGTCCACTTTTCTGTGACACACATAGTGGAGGATATGCATTTCATGACACTTGTACTGAAGAGTGCATGGCAGGTTGTTTCAACCGGTGATGAGTCGAAGTCACCGGAGCACCTCAAGCTACTAGATGATCTAGATGGTACATGGCCAAAGGGCGTTACCGGCTCCACGAAGTAAGCCAGCAACGGCAGTGTGTTATGTGAAAAACAAGAGTTTGGGATACCTGATTCCACAAAGTAAGCCAGCAACAGCAGTGTGTTATATGCACAACAAAAGTTTGGGATACCTGTTTGAGATCATAACTGGCAAGGGAGAGAGATTCAAGGTCACGTTGATGCGCTGGGGTTTAGACTTGGGATACAGGGAACACTTTTTCTACATCTTTGATATCCTGATCTACTGCAAGCTTTGACGCTAGTCGAATAGGTGACAGGCATATCCCTGTTTTACTATGTATTTTAAAAGTAATTGCATAATAATCATCAATGTTCATATGTGAAAAGACCAATGTGTTTCTGGAAGTAAATTACAATTTATTGATTGAGTACATACCGTACAAACTGTACAAACAAGTTCAAACAAACAATACACACAACGTGTCCATTGTCCAGCTCCTCATCATTGACCATGTACTTGAGAGAGAGAGAGAGACAAATGTAATTACCATGAGCCCATACACAGATAAGCTGTCAACACGTAATTGTAACATTACTACATCATTCACATGGGGAAGGGGAGGCAATGCTGCGTTGGCATGTGACTGGTTGAGTTCTGGGGGTAACAGTGGACGCACTTGCACCACAGGGTTTTCAGGCCTCTCTTTGTCTGAGGATAGCATACAATCGCTCTCCTGCAATATATGCATGGTACGTCACGTACAGGAATAGGAACTGTGTTTTACATTTGTCTCTATCTATAATCATACCTGCAGTCTGGTCCAGGGTTATGGTAGATGCCTGTAGAGGACAGTAGTGGTTAGCGTAAATTGCTGACTTTAACCTAACAAGGTGTATTACCGTAGAATACTGATCTCACATGGCTAAGGTTGCTGTGGTCTGTTTCTATACCGCTGTCCTGTGACATTTTTACAAGTGTGGCACGAGTAGTGAGTTGAGCCAGTTTTAAGTACTATATAAGACACACATTACGTGTAGCGAACACACTCGTATGAGCTACAGAGAGGCTATATCGTTTGTTAAGCAAATCATTTTAGATTGGTTCAGTGTTTGTATTCATGGTTGGATGGCCTTATAGTAAGTTCACTGTAGCAACCCAAACCTCACATCACATCCGTCTGCCAGTGACCGAGCTAGGTTTAACGTCTCTGAGACTCTGTTTGAGAGAGGAAACAACTACAAAATAATAAAACATCTGTTACATTTCCATGAAATTGAGGTCACAGCCTGTTTGCCATTAGCCATGGCCAGATAGACACCGACATTAACATGTACCGAACACAGTTCAATCTTTCAATGAGGACCTGGACCATTGGCATCTTTGGACACTGGACATTTTGATTTGTGAAATATTTCTGAAATCGGCAATCAGAAAGTTTGGGAACTGGTATATATTGAACGGTGAACCGTGTAGCTCAGGTCGGTAGTCAATGCAGAGTGTAGAGTGACGCTTAGTGTTTTTTTTCTCCAGTCGACCTTTGCTATGAGTGCACCCCACAGTTGTAGCATCCAAGAGGCTACGGTCTCACGCATTCCGCGCAATAGGCTGGAATGTGTGAGGCCGACAACGTATCTCCGGCAGCCGCCGTAGACGGCGTGCATTTTGCGGTCTTTGCTTTCGGTTCCACGCCCTCTCCTGGGCCTTCGGCTGGCTGCTCGCTAGCTGAGTTGGCTGTGGGCCTCGCCATCATGGTCTGGACGTTCGCAGTGGACACTTTTGTGTGAGGGAAGTGCTCCCACCTCTCAACGAGTGGAGTCACAAGTGCCTTTCCCAGCTGGTTGAGGAACGCCTTCCTCCTGTTGAGCTTGCCGCGCATCCACTCTTATATGTCCCCCGTGTGCAGTGTGCTCAGCAGCAGCACGTTCTTGTTCCTTTTAGGCATGTAGGACAACAGAGGCGAATGAGGCAAATTCTGGCCCTTGGCTTCGAGCAACTTCCAGCAGCTCTGGCCAGTTTTTCCGCGGCACTACGGACTTCCCCGTGTAGATCTGCATGTTCCAGGTGTAGCAAGACTTGGCGTCGCAGGCCACCCATGACTTGATGCCGTATCTCGCAGGCTTGCTGGGCATGTAGTGTTGGAAGGGGCATCGGCCTTTGACGCGTGGCATAAGAATTGAAGAAAAAGTTACATTGATTCGCGGCCGCCGAATCGCAGCAGTCTTGAGTACACGTGGAACCGTGGCCTCGTTTTGGGATCAGTCCACTCCTGAGAGGATCAGCAGCCCAAGGTAGGTGCGCAGGTCCGCAGCGTCCATTGCTTTTTCCTCAGGGCCTCAAGGTTTGTTGCGGCCAGTACGATGTCTTCTATTTGCTGTGTGACAAACTGTTACGTGTGGAAACTGGTTGAGCCCAAATGCAAACAAAAACAAAGACCAGAATGATAGTCTAACAGGTTTATTCCAGTGTCCAATGTTGGGGACGTAGTAAGGAATAAACCAAGTCCAAAACAAATCCAATGTAATCCAGAGTGCAGAACGTGAGTGGTCCCGTGTCCGATAATCCAGTGATCCAGAGTGGAGAGCAGGAGTGGTGGATGGCAGGAGCTCCTCTCTCCTCCATCTTTTTATCTTTCTATCTTTCCATTTGGGGGCATCCATGTCCCAGAAATGCTTGTTACTAACCTAGCTCTGGGGAGTCATTCCCCGGAGTCCTTATGTTCTTTTCCCCCCAGAATGTTTCCTTGGATCAGGGAGGCTCAAAAATCATGGTAGCAGCTGTCGCCATGGTCCCGCTACACGTCTTGCAATGCCGTGTTCATCCTGTTACGCTCTGCTGTGCCCTGCTACGTCCTGCTGTGCCTTGTAATGCCGCACAGTGCCCTGCTATGCCATGAACTACTACAAAGAACTACTACAAACTATTATTTTTTGTGACTGTTATTGCCACTCTTCATTCTAACCCCAACCGGTCGTCAGACACCGCCCACCAAGAGCCTGGGTCTGTCCGAGGTTTCTTCCTAAAAGGGAGTTTTTCCTCGCCACTGTCGCATTGTTGCTTGCTCTGGAGGAAACTACTAGAACTGTTGGGTCCTTGTAAATTCTGGAGTGTGGTCTAGACCTACAATATCTGTAAAGTGTCTCGAGATAACGTTTGTTATGAATTGATACTATAAATAAAATTGAATTGAATTGAATTGAAGGTGGAAGCAGGAGTCAGGTTCACGGAAACTGTGGTAGACAAATAACAATAAGAACAAGCAAGGTTCACAAAATTAATCCGAAGTTAGAGTCAGCAAAAATACTAACTTCGTTGTCTAAACTATGATCTGACGAGGAGTGGTAGGTTGACCGGGTATTTGAAGCAGAGGTGATTGCATCTGATGAGCTGCAGCTGGAACTCTGACTCCTGCACACCAGGCTTTACTCCTGCAATCAAGGACAGACAGAGGGGAGGAGAGCAGAGACAGGTCGCAACCAGCAGCAGACCTAACACAAACAGGCCTCATGCGTAGACTATATTGTGTACGCAGGTGGCAGCGTACTCTGTGGGCTCTTGCTGTCAGTGGTCTTGTTCTCGCTTTTCTTTGTCCGTGCCACCGCGACGAGGCCCACTTGATTTTTGTTGTCTTTTGACACAAACGTTGTTCCTCTTCTACTAGTTCTCCCCCTTCTTTTTCTTCCCCCTCTTGCTCGTTTTCTTGCTTTTCTTGTCTACCCTCTCTTTCCAAGCTTTCTTTTAGTTAAACATACTCATCTTGGCTTTTCTAGTCGTGGTCCTCTTTGTTGCTCTCGTACTCATCGCAGCAGTCTTTTTCCTGCTCGATTGCCCTCATGTGATGCACACCCAAGTGTTTGTCTAATGAGCACGTGGCAGCCTCGGCCACTGTGTATGTGTGTGAATGGTTTCTGTACTATGTAAAAGCGCTTTGAGTAGTCATTGAGACTAGAAAAGCACTATATAAAAACCGTCCATTTACATTGCGTGTGGTGCTGGCGAGAATCCGCAGCTTCAAATCTATGCTGGCTGCTAAATGTTCCACAATAACAATGAAGACGACCAACAACACCACCACCACCAACATCAACAAAGAAGACAAATGTAGACAGTATAATAAAATAAAGGGCATTCCATTTCCCATTCTCGCTCTTTTTTTTATTCTTAATTTTTCGTTTTCATTTTCCACTGTTACAAGCCACTGGCACTACTGGTGTAGGGGTCTCCAGGACCCGAGAGGACAACGGGAGGCTGGTGACAGAGCGCGAAGAGCGGTCGGGATATGAAGGCACAGGGGAGAGGGTGCTAGGAGTACGATTGAATATACAGCGAGGGGTGTCCGGGACCCAAAAGGACAATGGGAAGCCGGTGACTGAGCCCGAAGAGCCAACAGGGTACTAGGAATACGATCAAATGCAGCCAGGGGTCCCCGGGACCCAAGAGCACAACGAGAGGCTGTTAACTGAGCGTGAAGAGTGAACATTGAATATACAGCAAGGGGTCCTATGGTCTCTACAAAGCTAACAAAAGCTCAAGTTGGCTGGCTGACTAAACAGGGAGGTACTATAAATAGTCTGTTGCTTCTTTGTTTTGAGAGCGAATTGGCCCACAATTTAATATAGTTTAATTGTTACTTTAATTTTGTATAATTTGTTTGTATAATCACAATATTACACTCCAGGGTAAGATTCTAGTCGTATTATTGGCACTTCAGCGAAGTTTAAAGGGGATCTATGCAGTTTTATTATTTTTTTTTTAGCTTAATTTACCTTAACTGAAGTGCTTCTCGGAGTCAGTAAACATAACAGCTGCCAAATATCTATTCCAGAGCTGTAGGGGGAGCTCTATAGAGAAACCTGTGAGCAAAAAGCAAAAGAAATGGCCAAAACTGAGGACGGGAAATATGATTAAAAAAGATGTCGCATAACAGGAATATTCATGTCCAAAACACACAAACAACATGCTAGCTCTATTGGTTCAGGGATAGCAGCAAGCACCAGCAGTTTATCAGCGGCGGATCGAGTCATTAAAATGAACATCTGATTAATAGTGAATGTGTTGTGGGTGAAATAATGTATAAATATTACTGTGAACAGAGCTGCTGTGCCTCTGTGCAATGTCTCACTGTGATAGGATAAAGTAGTTGACACAAACTTTGTTTCTGCTCATCCAAGTGTTATATCACTGTATTTGTGTGTGTGAAAATGAATCAGGGCACACTAACCCCCTCTAGGGCTAAGCCTATCCACTTGTCAAGTGGTTAATGAAAGGCTACACTCAGTTGCATGCCTTCACTCCTCAACAAGAGCCCTTCAGCATTTACTTTGGCGCAACAGTGGTGGGAATAGTTTCAAAAGGCTTAATTCAAGGTGGATGATCCTGCTCAAGAGGAATGACTTTCACTTTACTCAAGATGGTGGTGTCATGCTGTGCCTTTTCACAACTTTTGGGACCAAAAGTTTGTATTTGAGTACCATCTGGATGTAGAAAACAGCTGGCTTGGAGAAACTCTGCCCCAAACAGGGACAAGCTCACATTGCTGGCCAAAAACAGCAGCAGGAGATACGATGTGATGCTGTCAACTGGTTTACTGAGAGCTGGAATCATTCCTGGCCAGCTCAACTGCTGTTTATCTGTATCTTATCTTCCACCTTTTTGGTGGATATTATTTAGCATAAAAAACAGAGCAGTTTTACACCAGTGCATTGTATAGTGAATTTAAGTATTCATTTTATCACCATATGTTCTTGCGTGTATGTATATGTTAGGGCTGTCAAAATGAATGCCATGACAAGTAAATGCAAATTCATTTTTAACGCCACTCATTTTTTTTTGACGTGCAATTAACAAATGCATGTTCTGTGATTTTAGGCCTCCAGCTGCTCTGTAGTGTGTAAGTGCTCAGTGATAACACCCAGAGCACCACCAAAGCCGCCATTGGCCGTCAGGCTTGCAGCGCCAAAGTAAAACGCATCTTCGGTCTAATCTGTGAGGCGTCCTGGAGAACATGAGCCGTGATGCCGCCACCTAACACCGAGCACGTCAAGAGGATGGAGATCACCATGCAGGGTCCCACCCTGTCCGGCTTTGGAGGTTAAACCTGATCCTGAATTACAGATAAAAGGCTCTTTTAAGAGCCACACACCTAACCTTTGTGTTGTCCTTGGGTGAAGTGTTTTATATCAGAAATATGGATTTCTTTCAACCAAATTGTCCAAAGATAACATGAATTATTCTATTCAACATTCTTCAGGTAAAATTAATGATTACTATCATTGAATTTTTTGGGTGTTTTATTAATCTTATAGCATTTGAATTATTTTAATGGTTCCAAAACAGTATCCAAACTAAACTTTGACATATACCCATCTGTGATCCACTCGTTATCTTAACTATCAGTCAAAATAATTAATAATTTTTGCCTTTTTAACTAAAAACGTATGTATAATTTGATATGAGGTTTGTTGAGCATGAATTCCAAGAATAAGTGTAAAACCTTTTAAACCAGCTCAGGTTTAAAAAAATAAATAAATTTATTTCGACCTGGAAGGACAAGTTCATGGGTAACGGGAAGACAACACAAGGGTTAATCTAAAGAGAGAGTTCCCTGTCCGAGTACCAAGCTTTATTACTCACATTTTTAACTAAATCAATTATCATTGAAAAGCTCCCAAAGACCCAAAAATAAAAGAAAACAAAGCTCAGCTTAAAAGGTTTATAGGTAGTGGTGATGGCGCAGTAGATATACTGTATACATCAGCCAATGTTTCCCTGAGCAAGAAACACAACCACTAGTTGCACCAGAGGCATGCAACCTCTGATATAGCAGTTGTAAGTTGCTTTAGATGTGTTTGCAAAATGACATGTAAGGTAAAAGATAAAAATTGTGATTAATTTGCGGCTAATCGTAAGGTAACTATGGAAAAGCATGTGAGTAAATAAAAATAATATTTTAATCAATTGACATATGATTAAAAACTGTCCAAAAATGGCAGAAAACATTTAACTGATACATGCTGTTCCATTCTAGATGACAATGCTATGGTTAAGTTTTGGTTAAAGGAGAATTCCGGTTGATTCCAACACATAGCTCTGTTGTTTGTAAATGTGGAGGTCTGTCAGTAGTGAGAAAAATGAAACCAATCGGTGCTGCCTACACCGTGTTATCCTCCTACTTCTTGCATCATAACAAGGGGGACATTCTACAACGCTTAATGTGAAAATGTGTAACGTAGTTTAATGTACCTCAACATCGATCAATCATCACCAAATTTCTCATGGCCATATCTTATCATTAACACTTAAGCCTGTCAAAATAACTAAACTGAAACTAAAGATACCCAAACCATATTTCTCTCTCTCTCATGTTGCCCCTCACAACCACTGAAAATTGTCATAAAAAATCCAACCCAAAGTCCTATTATTATAGACGTTATCTCACATTAATCTTTTTCTTCTTCATTGGTGCCTATAGCAAGGAAAAAGCTTAACGTGGTTTAACGTACCTAACACAATCATCAATGATTACAAAATTTCTCTTTCATATTGTTGTGATACACGGGAAAGGATTCAGATGCGGACACCAACGGTAGAGTGAATAGGCAGAATTTATTTGAAAGCACTAGGAGTGCCAACGGGTAGGAGGTGCGGTGAAGTCCAGGTTAGACGTGAGTCAGACAATAGTGTGCCGGGGAGTAGTCAGGGCGGACAGGCAGGAGAGTCTATGTGATGACAGGCAGGCAGAGAATACAAGCATTGAGTGAACTGTGGCAGACGGAGAACAGGTCATTAGAAAAACGTGAAAAAAGCTTAACTGAATGTAGCTCCGCCCAGAGTCGTAGAAAGTGATGGCTCCGCCTATCTAGAATGCCGTTGGTGAAAATTAGTCACTCCTCTAGCCAAAGCATTCTGATGGGCCAATGAAAATATGTATTATTTGAAACTCAAACAACGAACTCCAGGAACATCTTCACTTGTACAATTCACAGTAGCGTGGAGCTTCAATTTATTCAGTAACCTTCCTAATGCATCTTACTTTAAATCAAACAGCCTTTTTAAAGGCTATTTAATCAATATTTTATAGCAGCTTATTTGACAGAATAGCCTAGTACAGTATAAGGCCTATCTAATTACAGTTAAGCCTACAGGCTACTTTATCTAATACATAATATATATATTAGAAAAGAAAAACGGACCTTTAAACTCCACAATTGAACCCCTGTACTGTACGTGTTGTACGGGGGTTTAATGAATAGAAAGTCCTTAAAGTCATTGTCAAATTTGCAAACAAGTTCTTGTTTTTATTTTTTATCATATTACAATTCAGTACAGTATTTCAGTAAAATCTTTAGAAGGGTCATTGCTTTCATGCAAAAAGAGTCCGAATTTACTTTGGGTGAAATAGAGGCCATTCTGGGTGACAGTGTTTTGCAAAACCGCCCCTGGATCCCAAGGGTGTGATGTTTACCTATATCAGAGTTTGAAGGGAGATAGATGAGGCATGGACTTTTGTTTTGACCAAATGTCATGGAAGCAGAAAGGGTCAAACCACTATAACATAAAAATATGGTGGTAGAGTGCTGAAGCGGTACTGTCACATTAGGACTGTGCAGTTTAACAAGGGTTTGTCTGAATTCAGAAAAAATGGGTCTGCTGCAGCCAGGGGAAGATATTCATTTGGCAAATTTGTATCTGATCCATTATTTGGGAGATGTGTCCATCTATATGCCACAGAAGCATGGTAATGCAAAGTCAAATTGGGTGTTCATTCCATTTAAAAAAGGAGGTATTTTCAGAAATCCTTCAAAATAACCACGGGCAAGCACCATCAAACTTATCTGCCTTGTGTGGAGTCTCATGTGGAGCACATGCCTGTGAATAATTAACGTAACCACAAACAGGTCCACAACACTGTATGCTAGCAGAAGTAAAGACAGAATCTCATGATGAAATATTTAGTCTCCATGAGCTTGCATTCCAGCTTCCAGGTTTTGTCTTCCACATTTCAAGCTTTCCTGACCTTCTGGTTTTTGCAGGGATGCCAGAAATGATTGATTTAGCGTGCATTAATTTGGATGAAGCAAACAAATTCAGCTACTTTCAAATGCAAAGTTATGACACCACATTTCAGATGGGTGACTTCTATAGTTCTGTGCTTGCAATGAGGAACACATTGCTTGTTAATGACCCTGTGTTCAAGAACATCATCATGAAATGTTCTTACAGGACATTCTGGGCACACTTGGGATGGGAGTGAAAGAATTCAAAAGAGTGTCCATCAATGTTGAAAGAGAGAAGGGGAATTGTTGGGGCCTTGAAGAGGAGGTTTCCTAACATTAGCCTTGTCTTTTGAAGGAAACGTGTTGCATGATATTGAGTACTGGGTAAAAAGCATGGGGGAGGAAGAGATGATGTAAAAGTACTCAAAGACCAAATTGAGCAAATAATTGATTTGGTTGACAAAGATGAATTTGAGGCAGATTGGCGAAGGGGTGGTCCGAGGAATTTGTCAAATACTTCAACTAAACTTTGAAGGAAAATCTATTGAGTACTGGGTAAAAAGCATGGGGGAGGAAGAGATGATGTAAATGTACTCAAAGACCAAATTGAGCAAATAATTGATTTGGTTGACAAAGATGAATTTGAGGCACAATGTTGCAGATTGGCGAACGGGTGGTCTGAGGAATTTGTCAAATACTTCAACCAGACTTTGAATAAATATCTATTAGGCAACATGGCTTCCTCATATACGAAACAATGTGAAGCATTCAAATCAAAATCCCAATCAACAACATTACCGAGAGCATAAACAAAATGATCAAATCTCAAAATGAGTGGAAGGAACTTCCTGTTGATGCAATGGTTTTGGCTTTGTACTACATGCAGTCCTACTTCCTCTTTGAATTTTAAAGAGCCAGATGTGGGTTGGTGAACTACACTTTAAAGCGGGGGTTCCCTGTTGCTCTGAGAGCTGTTAAGCTGCCCTCATTCTTTCCTTTTAGAGAGAACATTGGAACGATTCAAGTCCAGTGTCAGAGATGAAAAATGTAAGGTGGAGAAACCTGCATCAAAACCGTTGATGTCACAGACCTCTTTAGCCAGAGCTGTGGTTGAGATGGGCCTGGTGAGTCTGAATTCATCTTCAGGGGTTTTAAAAGTAAAACAAATGAGTCTACCTTCGTCACTTGACCAATGTAGATTGCAATGGCCTGCTCAATAGCCTCCCTTTCGAGCCAGATCTTTGGAGATAGACACTGGCTTCTGCGAGATACTGATGACCAGTTAGTCTCAGGTGTTTGTATAAATAGCCAGGGAGCAAATGTATTCTCAGTATTTGCTGGTACAGTTGCTGTTTGAGGGAAACTTGCTACATCACGATACTCAGTATCATAGCTGCTGCTGGCTAGCTGTTCATTTGACGGGTCTGTATTGCAATGATTAGTGTCATTCTCTTTTTGGGACTTACCAGGCGACAAAGAGTCATGCTTTTGTGAAAGGACTGAATCTGGGGCTGGAGCTTGTAATCATAGTCCTTTTGTTCTAGGTTTTTTCCTGCCAGATTGGCTCTCACTCCCTCTACCCCTCAAAGAAAGGCTGTATGTTTCGTGGGTAAATGCTGCCCAACAGCCATGTCCACAGCAAGGATGTGGAAACATTTCCCTGAACTTGGACGGGAGCATGTTGTTCCACTGGAGGTGTTTTGAACCACAAGGGCAGACTCTGTTTTATGTGTGCCGACCTACATTTTCCAGATGGCTGCAGTTTCGAATTTATGGCCCAATTTTGCAGTTCTGTGCAGCACGATATTAATGCCCTTCAACACCGATGTGCAAGGTTCAGGCTTACACTGGGTTCTAGCTTCAGCAGATTTTGGGGATCGAGACATCTTCAATTACATCCACAGCTCTGCAACTGCAAACCCTGCCTGTTCAACACTTTAAAGTTGTGGCCTGTTTCATGGCTGCTGGAGAAGATTTTCAGGTATTTGATTGGACTATTACTGATATCATAAATGTCCCACAACAAGGCAATGGATATGACTGTGGTGTTTTTACTATTCTCTATGCGTGTGCAGTCATCGGGAACGATCAATTAGGGCCAGTGGACAGCCACAAAGGCAGACTGTGGATCCACACTCTCGTTGAAGAGTACAAGCCGGGGAAACTCAGATGGTCAGGCCTCTCCGAAATAAACTCCTTTGTCACAGGAGAAATATGATGCGGAGATGAAGGCTGTAGTAGTGAGGCAGCAAGAGTACAAGTCCACTTGGAAAAGGCTACAGAAGAATCATGCTAACACCAAGAACTGGACCCTGTGCTACTCATCCAAATGTAAGGGTGACCCAGAATACAGGGATGAGTACATTTTGTGTGAAATTTGTAGACTGTGGTTTCACGTGAAGTGAATGACAGAAGATCTTGTAGTCATTGCTTGCACCGATTACCACAAATGTTATGTGCTCAAGCTGAACTGAGCCTGGGCATTTTCACCTAACAAGCAAACCCTACTGTGAGTAGCCTGACGCCGTCATACTCTTCTAGTCACAATATGAGTCTGATACTGCTCCATTGGATAGACCTACAACTAATCACAGCAACAGAACTTAACTGTCAGCAGAACACGAATGTGTTACGGTTAGTAAGACCAGAACCACAGAGATACAAACAGACGTAGACAGAATAAAGTTCAGGCAGTTTAATGAGTGCGGAGGGTTCAAACACAGGTGGCTGGTAGACGGATGATCTATGAAGAGAGGCAGAATTAGAACCAGGACAACGAGAGACAACAAGACAAGCGCACATACTAGGAGCCAAGTTACCACTGTAATGCATGTAACGATCTGGCACTGATGAGGTGGTCAGCCCGGGATAAGTATGGTAGTAGGTGATGAGTAATGAGGAGCAGCCGGGAGAATGATGAAACGGAGAAGGAAAGCCACGCCACTAGATCCTCAAGTAAGCCCTATACGGCAAGACAGACAGGACACACAGAACAAAGAGAGACACGACACAGATGGGGGAACGCAGCAGACCACAACAGTATGAGACGAGACAAGACAGGGTATTGTCTCCATAGCAACCTCTTTGCACTTCCGTCCTAACTTCCGACTTTTAGACTTGGACGTTGGGATGATTGACACCCCTATCAAACCCTCAGAGCCAATAGAATCGAGTGACAGTCCAGAAACCTTTGTTTCACGTTAGACACCCCCACCAACTATCATAGACAGTTAAAGAAATGTAAATCACCTTGTTTGTCCAATGGATTCCCAAAATATCCACCTGAGCTTATATTGGCTAACGTCTGTCTAAGCTGCCATTCAGACCTGCTCAAGTTAGATCCTCAGAACTTCATTTTGTTTGTATGGCTGTTAGGGATGAGACGGATACTCGGCTGAAATGAGTACGGATAAAGCACTTTTTCCAAATACAAGTATTATACGAGTAATATGAGTCATTATCTGTACTCGGATTGGGTAGCGGACCGTGCGTCCCGCCCGTACACGCTCTGCTCACTCACACAGAACAGCGCGCTCTCTCTCTCTCTGAGGTCCGTGGGTCTTTTCCGTTAACGTTTAGGGTTTCTTCAGCCTCAGGTTTGTTTTTTTACTTCGGTTTGTAGTACTTACTTAACCAGTATATTTCTGGTAATGTGGGGTTTCAGACAGCGCGTGGAAGAATGCGACTCGCGCTGCGTCTCTGCTGTCGGAGATTTAAAAAAAAGTTTGGTACCTGAGAAATGTCAAATGTGCTCAAAGTGGCCCATTTGGAGAGTCCGCCTAAACATGCCTCTACTAAAACCTCTACATTTGCTGTGCTTTACTTTATAAGCATCACTCCTTTCACCTGTAATGTTAAGATGTTGTGCTTTGGGTTTCTAGAAGTTTTGGGCTGCAACTGCATCATTGCATTGACATACAGTATACTTAAGAAGTGTTACCTTTATTATGCTACCAAAGTCATTTAAATAGACCTTGTCATTGCAGAGATACTCAATTCCTTATGGGCATGTCATCCGAGCAGGGGCCTGAGCCACAGGCATAGTGCTTAAGATGTTAAGTTACTGCTTTGTTAAGGTAAAGTGAATTTTGTTGTCATTGTTACAGTAACAACCACTTGGTTACAGTTAAAGAACATTTGTGGTCATGGTTAAGAGAAACTGATTCTCGTCAGGTCTTCTCTTCTTTAGCCATTTTCATCATCCTGTCTTTTAGTCTTTCTAACTCTTGGTCTAGAATTCAAATTATTTGAAGAAAAGTGTTACTGCCGCTTTCTGTGTGTGTGTGTGTGTGTGTGTGTGTGTGTGTGTGTGGCAGAATAAGAAGCAGAAACGATAAGAGGTCGGTCACTATTAAGCTAGCTTAGCTTGTGTAAATGCAAATACATTCTATGCAGTGTGGCTGTGGGCCGTGATCATATTAATCCTCTTCTTTAAAACTGCCAGCAGCTTTTTTTACACTAAAGTTAATGCAAAAAAAAAAATCTCTAAAGTGAAAAAGAAAGTGTCGAAGTGGAAGTAGTTGTGCCCCTGGCATGCTTTAGATGGAGCCAAGTGCTTTGTAAAGTGAGGAAGAGTTTACCTGTTTCTGTAGAGCAGGAGCCAGGTTGGAACCTGTGTTAAAAATGGATATGTGCTTTATGAAGTCCAGGAAATACAGTATGTGCTATGTTACCAAGTACTTTTGAGATACCAATAAACATATTTGTGGTTGGGGAAGCTATCTTTGTTCCACATTTCCTTCTATCATTTCACAGTAAAAGACTTCCAGAAAAGGAAAGGGAATCTGTAGTTCCTAAATAGCACTAAACATGAAGTGAACAGGAAACACGCATGATAATGGGAATGTCCTTAGTTTGATAGTTTAAAAGTTTTTGGCAGAGAAAACTTTGATCTGAGGAAAAGTCGGGATTGAAAAGTCATACGATTCATCCTCTGAAAACCCTCTTGCTAGACTCAAAACTCAAATAAGTGTGCATATCGTCAGGTTCAAGAATCTTTAATTTTGTCACTTTTCTGGTGTGTACACACTACATACATCAAGCCTGCTCACGATTTACAACACGTTCTCACTCCAGCCCGTCAAAAACCGACACTTGGTCCGGTGCCTTTGCCGTTTACTGATGGTCGGGACTCGTGGCGTCACGTTTAACTGATATGCGGCACAAGAACAAAACAGTTAGGCTTAGGAAAAGATCGTGTTTGGGGTTATAAAATGTACATTTCAGTAACATACAGGACAGGAACCACAGTCTCTTGGGAGGAAGTCCTGTGTTGACTGACCCATCCACCACTCCAACCTACCTCCTTACACAGATCTTTGGCAGCAGCTCCAGCAGGGGACCCCAGACTTACCTGCCCCGAGCCACATTAACCAGCTCCAACTGGGGGGGTCCCGAGGCATTCCCAGGCGAGGTTGGAGATATAATCGCTCCACCTAGTCTTGGGTCTTCCCCGGGGCCTCCTCCCAGGTGCTCCCCGCTTTTAATATTAAAGATAAAATGTAGGACAAATGATAAAGGTAGAGTCTGAATCCGCAACAGCATTTCCTTTCGATTTTCTGTCAAAAATGATAAAAAAGAGGTTTAGGAGCTGTCTGATTAAGCAGACTTACCTGTCTGTATTGATCTGAACTATTCTTATTTGATTTTGTTTGTCCTTCCTGTCTAAACTAATCACACATACACACGTCAACATATCCTCATTTTATCTATATTCTTGATTTTAATTTATGCCTTTTTATGTTTTATGCATCCAACCTGCTTGTATTTTAAATTCAGTTCTTACTTTTGTTCAATTTGCTGTTTGTGTATATTTTTTCTTGTTCTTCTTCTTCTTACTTCCTTTCATAAGCCCCTAGGGCTTTTCTTAATCTAACCTGCACAATCAAATATCTTTTTGTGCTACTGTTGTCTTGATTTTATTGTAACATAAACAAATTCAAATGAACACAGCAAACGTGAGATCAATAAACAGCATGAATAAATGTCTTGTTGCTTTGTTTAGGCTTGTCTTTTCTTTTCAGGCCGCGAACAATATCTAAAAATGTTCCTTCTCTTCTTTTTCTCTGCGAAACCATGTCTGCCATTCACTGAATTAAGAGACTTTTTCATTTTTCTTCTTCTGTGCTCCCTCTCTTTACAACTGCTGCTCTCTTGCTTAGATGCAGAAGCAGCATGTTGTCGCAGAACATTTGTGTCAACATTTGATTTTTCCTCTCCCATTCTCTTTCTTATAAGCAGCATCATTATTTCATTACATACAAGATGCAAAACAGACTCTCATGAATCAAATATGTGGTTATGTCTGTTTATTGGCTGAAAAGGCCTGCCATACAGTTGCTGTTCCATACACCACATAGTTTGCTGCATGTAGGCAGACATTATGTGCAGACACTGTATGCAGGACTACCAAAAAATTGCCAACTCACCTGTTGCTAAGCTCCGCCCTTAGAACGCAGATAAGCCAATGACAGTCCAGCCTCAACAAGACATCAGCTCGGACAACTCCATAGGAAACAACAGGGATAAACTTCATCCATCAATCCACCATTAAATTGTAATCATATGCCTATACTATTAGAAATGAATGGTTTTCCAATTAAGATGTAATGGTGACAGGCCGGAATATCAACTTAACGTCAAAAAAATTAACAAGGACGTCTACATTTATTCAATGGCAAGACAACATTTTAATATAGTCATCATATAGTAGTTTTTACCCTCCTATTGGTAACGTTAACAAATCGCGGCTAACGTAAACACAAATTAACGTTAACTCGGTTGCTAGCCCAGCACTACCTGTCAAGGGATGCTCAACATTGGTTGACAAGTCTTCTATTTAGTATGCTTTTTTCCCCATACGTGTTAGATAGCTGTAGTAATGTGACTGTAGTCACTTCATCTGACATTTTCACTCGAGGTGCCAAGCACAAGCACACTCCCACAAACCAAAGTCCCATTAATTTACAAAAGGAATGATCAGTGCATTAAAGAAATGTCAAATAAAGAGAAGAATATCCAACAATGTGAACATGGTAACCAGGTTCAATGTTTAATCTCAATAAAAATGAAAATGCATTAGTCAACTGTTATATTCTTACATTGAAAGTTAACGTAGCCTAAAATATCTCAGTGTCAATCTTCCACGAGCTAGTTAGCATTAACGTCAGCGGTTAACTATGCTACTCCTGTCATCAAAAGTTGGGGACAGAGCCAGGCTGATATCCTTCACAAAACATTACATTTCAAAAGCAAATAATTTGAGTTTACCCTGCTGAGCACAAACAATGCTGACCTTGAATGTCATTGTTGACTATCTCGATGTATGTCAGATGAGGTTTTTTCCTTTTGCACTGTGATCTGTATTTTCTTGTCACCTTCTGAATGTATTTTAAAATTTTTAATATACCCCTCCATAGCATAAGTCCATTTTGATTGCTTCTGGATGAAATTAAATCTATTTTTTTTTTTGCCCAAAACTTCTCCAAAGCCTGCTTTGATATTCGGTCCAAGAGTGTATGGCTGCAGCCTGGAGCGTCCCATGTCATCCTTCCCGTCTCATGCGGTCTCGTCTCATACAAAGGTGTGTCCAACGGTAAATTCAGAGGGTCAAAAATACAAAATCGTGAATAATTTTCCAGATGGAGTCACAGGGAAATTTGTGATCACATTTGTTGCAATCAAAGAAATTTTTTTTTGCCATAAATACAGTTTGCTCATTTCTGAATGTTATGGTTGTGTTGACAAGATAAATGCAGACTATCGTCTGGAATAAATAATACTTTTAATTTTTTTTTTTTTAACTAAACAGTAACGACAATCATACAAATGACTAAAATACTTAAAAAAATATGTCCGTCTATAAAATAAATGTAGATTATAGGCAAACTAAAAAAATCCTTCTGCCATCCCCGAGCTTCTACTTTTCAAAATAAAAGCTCACATCTGGAATAAAACACTATCAACTTTGATCAAAGTTGCAGCCATAGAAGGAATGTCTCTCCCGGCAGAGGTCAAGCATTTGGTCCATCTTCATCCGCTTATCTGGTATCGGGTCGCGGGGGCAGCAGCTCCAGTAGGGGACCCCAAACTTCCCTTTCCCGAGCCACATCAACCAGCTGGGGGATCCCGAGGCGTTCCCAGGCCAGGTTGGAGATATAATCTCTCCACCTAGTCTGGGGTCTTCCCCGAGGCCTCCTCCCAGCTGGACGTGCCTGGAACACCTCCCTAGGGAGGCGCCCAGGAGGCATCCTTAGCAGATGCCCGAACCACCTCAACTGGCTCCTTTTGACGCGAAGGAGCAGCGGCTCTACTCCGAGCTCCTCTCGGATGACTGAGCTTCTCACCCTATCTCTAAGGGAGACGCCAGCCACCTTCCTGAGGAAACCCATTTCGGCCGCTTGTACCCTTGATCTCGTTCTTTCGGTCATGGCCAAGCCTTCATGACTATAGGTGAGGGTAGGAACGAAAATTGCCCGGTAGAGCGAAAGCTTTGCCTTCTGGCGTGAGTGAGTGCTGAAGGTCACAGGCTGATGACGCCATTAGGACCACATCATCTGCAAAAAGCAGTGATGAGATCCCGAGCCCACCGAACTGCAACCCCTCCCCGCCCCGACTACGCCTCGATATCCTGTCCATAAATATTACAAACAGGATTGGTGACAAAGCGCAGCCCTGGCGGAGGCCAACCCTCACCTGGAACGAGTCCGACTTACTGCCGAGAACCCGGACACAGCTCTTGCTTTGGTCATACAGAGATGGGATGACCCTGAGAAGGGACCCCCTCACCCCATACTCCCGCAGCACCTCCCACAATTTCTCCCAGGAGACCTGGATATACGCCTTCTCCAGATCCACAAAACACATGTAGACTGGTTGGGCATACTCCCAGGCCCCCTCCAAGATCCTTGCGAGAGTGAAGATCTGATCCGTTGTTTCACGGCCAGGATGGAATCCACATTGTTCCTCTTCAATCCGAGGTTCGACTATCGGCCGAACCCTCCTTTCCAGCACCTTGGAGTAGACTTTACCAGGGAGGCTGAGAAGTGTGATACCCCTGTAATTGGCACACACCCTCTGGTCCCCCTTTTTGAATAGGGGAACCACCACCCCGGTCTGCCACTCCTTAGGCACCGTCCCAGACTTCCACGCAATGTTAAAGAGGCGTGTCAACCAAGACAGCCCCTCCACACCCAGAGCTTTCAGCATTTCTGGACAGATCTCATCAATCCCTGGGGCTTTGCCGCTGTGGAGTTGTTTGACTACCTCAGCGACTTCCACCAGGGAAATTGACGACAATCCCCCATCATCCTCCAGCCCTGCCTCTACCACAGAGGGCGTGTCAGTTGGATTTAGGAGTTCCTCAAAGTGCTCCTTCCACCGCTCTATTACCTCCCCGGTTGAGGTCAACAACATCCCATCCTTACTGTATACAGTTTGGATGATTCCTCGCTTCCCCCTCCTAAGGTGGCGAACGGTTTTCCAGAAGCACCTTGGTGCCGACCAAAAGTCCTTCTCCATGTCTTCTCCGAACTTCTCCCACACCCGCTGCTTTGCCTCTGTCACGGCAACGTGTGCGTTGAAGTCCCCCAGCAGAACTATGGAGTCCCCTACTGGAGCCCCATACAGGACTCCATTCAAGGTCTCCAAGAAGGCCGAATACTCCGAACTCTTGTTTGGTGCATATGCACAAACAACAGTCAGAGTTTTCCCCCCCATCACCCGCAGGCTTAGGGAGGCGACCCTCTTGTCCACCGGGGTAAACTCCAACGCAGCGGCGCTCAGCCGGGGACTTGTGAGTATCCCCACACATGCCCGGCGCCTCACACCATGGGCAACTCCAGAGTAGGACAGAGTCCAACCCCTATCCAGGAGTACGGTTCCAGAACCAAGACTGTGCGTAGAGATCTAACTGGTAGCGCTCCACCTCCCGCACAAGTTCCGGCTCCTTCCCCCACAGAGCGGTGACATTCCACGTCCCCAGAGCCAGCCTCTGGCGCCTGGGTCTGGTCCGTCGAAGCCCCTGACCTTCGCTGCCACCCATGTCGCAGCGCACCCGACCCCTTTGGTTCCTCCCACAGGTGGTGGGCCCATGGGCATTTGGTTTTGTTTTTAATTTTTTTTCCCTTTCATACAATACAACACAAAATAAACAGAACCGCTTGCGCGGAATTGGAAGAAAGATACAATCGCATTGTGTCCCAAGGCCGTGGCAGCAGAGATACGCAGTCAAATGCAGGACGGGTCCCAGAGACCCGAAGGCCGAGGCCGCGGTAGTAGAAAAATACAACCGCATTCTGCCCCGGGTTTCAGAGACCCGACAGCATTCTGCCCCGGGTCTCAGAGACCCGACAGCCGAGGCCACGCCAGCAGAGCTATACAATATAGAATATAAAATAAAGAGTCTAAGAGTGTAACATGTTTATTTTTGTATTCTTGTTTTTGTGTGTGCAGATCCTTATTATCCCTCTCTTAATATGGAGTAACACAACCATAACATTAAAAAAATGAGCAAACTGTATTTATGGCAAAATTGTTACTTTAACAGTTTTTAACATTTTTTAATTGATTGCAACAAATGTGGTCACGAATTTACCCGTGACTCCATCTGGAAAATTATTTGCGATTTCGTATTTTTGACACTCTGAATTTACCGTTGGACACAACCAGCCATACCCGTCTCATTCGGTCAGCTGTCAATTTTCATGTTTTTCTAATCAAGTCTGGTTTGTTTGTCTGAGTTTCTCATGGTACTAATGGGGGGCGGGGCTTAGCGACGGGTCAACTGTGACATGGAAGAAATAGCTTTAAAAAGGATTGGTGTATTTAAAAAAAAAAATCACAAAAAATATTTTTTTCTTCGTTTTTTCTCAGTCTTTTAAGAAAACTGCACTGTTTTTTACTCCATAGTTCCGAAGAAGAGCTGACCCTCCGGTAAGCTGCTTTATCTTAGAGTGTGCAGTACCCTGTGATGTCAGTGGAGAAAACAGGAAGTTAATATTCACGATTCTGATCGGTCTTATTATCTTTGGGGGACAAAATCTTCAAGGGTCAACTTTGTAATTTTCTGAAGTTGCTGTTCCGAGCATTAGTCTTTCACCAGGAGTAGGGACGTTAAAAGGTACTTTACTATTTAATAAATCCTTGTCTCAAAGCATTTTGTGGGTCAAATGACAAAGAAGATCTCAGTAGAATATTAACTTCTTGTGGAAATATTGTGAATGCAAACTCTTTTGTGACAAAGGACGCTTTATCATGACACCATATGGGGTTAGAAGTAGAGTTCACACTGTGGTGTCTTGCTGTTTGGTAACGTTCGCAGTTGCACAGGATGGTTTGATAAATGGACTCTGCTTTATGGGCCTAGCATAATTCCGGTCATCCAAGGTGGAAGAAGCACCTACTGTACCTCTAGTCCAATGCCAGCACAACGCTGGGAATTGTGGAAACACATCTACAATGCAATTACCATCAGGAGCTAGTTCATTACTCTACTCCTGCACCTGTTTGGTCATTTTTTTGGCTCCAAATGTAGACGCTAAGAGCCAAAGCTGTGGAGTAGCAAAGAGGTGGTGAAGTGCAATTAGCTCACAGACAAAATTAAATAATTTGTTTCTCATTTTGATAACCATTTTTAAATCTAGTCCAGATATTAATTGTAGTACAACTTTCAAGCAATCGATACAGTGTGTGTACCTGGTTAACTAAAGTAGTTAAATCCACCGACAAAGCAGCGAGACCTAACACATTCCAACCTTCTACAGTGAAATCTTTGCGCCTGCTCTACCCACTGAACCAACCTGGCCACACTGGCTCTAAATATTACACTACCCATGAGCCTCAGCAACCATTGAGGACTTGTTGGTGATTCAACACTGAGATGGTTGTCTTTAAACGTTAAATGGTGTAAGACTTTAGTCTTTTCAACGTCTATTCCGATTATTCTAGCCCTTGTGTTGTCTTCCCGGGTCAAAAACTGACAATGATTTGACATTTTCGTCCCTTTTTCAGACATTTTTTTAGTTTTCCATAACACCACCTACAGTTACAGTATACAGTATTTTTTGGAAATCATTGTCAATAATCCTCATTTATATAGAATTATACCTAATATTTGAGTTTTTTTTTAAAAAGCAGAAATTATGAATCATTTTGACTAATAGTTAAGATCAAAGGAACGGACAGATGAGTTTAGTCAGGAATGAAAGTGATCAATTGTATGCGTTGTATGCATTCCAATCCATATTTTTGGAGGCAATTTGGTTAAAAAGAAACCCATATTTCAGATATAGACATTTTTAAGGGGTCAAATTTGACCGAGGACAACAGGAGGGTTAAGCATAAGCTGTCAGCCCTGATCACAGTGAATAAAATGGAATAAAGTAAAAGAGAAATGTATCGAAGACAGAGTGAGAGACAGAAACCAATGAGGACGTGAGAGAACAAAGAGACAGACAGAAAGTCAGATTAGGATCATGGGAATGTAATAACCAGCTGATAAATCATAGTGACTGTCAGGTGCTCAGTCATCTGATAATATGACAGACAGAAGTGAGACGGCTTCCTCTCCAACCCACTGCTAATTATAGACAGACATAATTAACTCACATTCAGTGTGTGTATGTGTGTGGTCATGTGTGAAAATAAGCTCTCATCTTTGTTTTTAGTAAGTGATTTTTTGATGTTGTTGCATGTCTTTTAATACATGTGCTTAGGCAAAATGATTTTTCATGCGGTGATTTGATTAAACAAATATTCTACAAGGTGCCATATCATCATTTGATGTTTGACAAAACTACAGTACTGTGTGTTTTTATAAATATAAAAAAAATAATAAAAGTCAGTTTGTCAGCTGATCATTTTGGCGATGAAGCTGCAGACATAATTGCTGAGCTGACAAGGTAATGGAATCAGTGGAAGAGAGAAAACATGTTTTGCATATGTATTTGAATGGGCGTGCGTGTGTGTGTGTGTGTGTGTGTGTGTGTGTTATTTGTAGGTAGACTTATGGAAGCCATGAAGTCAGGTTTAAATTATACACCCTTTCTGTATGCTTGCATTATATCCCTTTGATTTACCCGTTAATGGAACTTTTGTTTTCAGTAATAAGCTTGTTTGTTTGAGGCGGGATCTCATAATTTACGGCGTCTGCACACTTGGGAATGAACTTGTTTGTTGTCAATCTTTCTGTCTGGTTGCGATTTTACCAATTTATGTGTGCATACAAGAATTCTTTTTATGAGAAAGAGTGGAACTCTGGCAGTCTAGTTGTTCACCTTCTGTCTGGCTTATCTCTGCTTTTAACTTAAAAAGCCACCACAGCATTGTAATATAAAAGTATGACTGCTTTTCAAAAGAGAAAAAATAATGTTAACAAAGCCTCATATGTTCTGTTAGTACACTGTTTGTGTACCAACCACTTGATGGAAATCATTGTAACATAGGAAAGAAATGTTATGTTTATATGTCTATATACATATATAGAACTATTCACTATTCAAGTTCATTTTTAAGTCTTTAAGTAAAAATTGTTGTATGCTAACATGCATGATTCTGTTTTAAATGTCTAAGTTAGAAGGAAGAGATTTGGGGGAGAAAGATGAGATGGAAAAGGAAATGACTCAGAGGAGGAAAACAGGATGATGTTTGACTGTTGATCTTCTTAACAGTAGTGGTTCCAGTCCTGACCCTGGGGTATCAGAGTTCTGCTGTAGAGTGTTGAGCAACCGTAGCACTTTACGCCTTGTAGGGTGCTTGGGTCTGAGGGTAGAGGAGGGTTAAAAATGAGAAAACCAGGTCCAATAACTGCAGATAATAACTTATGACTAAGACTTCTCAGGAAAGGAATAAAATATAACAGTTTGCCATGCTCACAGGAAGTAAGC